>OZ024881.1:28272016-28872016 GCA_964017185.1 Rugalucina vietnamica | reverse complement strand
ATGAATCAGAAACCAATTTTACATATTTTTGCTTTGCGATTATGATCGTTAGAAACGACCAACTGTATCCCTTAAATACAGCTGGGCATTTTGTACTGTGGTCCCCTAACTGACCATGTGGACTTCGGAAAGTTAGGTCCGAGGGTTTCAACCTGAGTTCCAAACCTGCAATACAAACTTACACACACAATATATACCTATCTGAAAACCATAACGAGGTGGTAGTTTGCTTTTTGCATATATAAGAGATCATTCATATTGACCACCCAATCTGTTAACTGTTCCGATAAAAGATAATGCCTATTGTTAATTAATAACTTTGAGAGAAAAATGCTAAAGAGTACCAATAAAAATAATGTCTCAATCATTTATAAACGCACAAGGGAAAATACTCCCTTATGATCTATTTTTGACAATAGCGAAGCGGTACAGTGGACAAGTTTCCTCGTTTTGCACGTGCAGTGTTCGGTCAATAGTTACGCCGCCAGAACAATCACTTTACCGGTGTTCATTATCGTTGTGTAGGTCATACACACTGTTATTTCACTCAGTGGGGTCATAAGGTAAGTTAATTACCCGCTTCGCGACAGGCGGGCATGATATTTTCCTGACCTGTCCATCCAAATACATGCACCTCGAGCCCTTCGGGCTCTCGGTGCATGCATTTGGCTGGACAGGTCAGGAAAATATCATACCCACCTGTCGCTCAGCGGGTAATTACTACATAAGGTGTCCTGTTTCAGATTTGTACCTGCTGATTTTGCTGGTGGCATGCGCTTTTGTTGTCCTGAATGTTGTTCTCAGTGTAAAGATGTTCTACCTGGAATCCAAACCACCGAAATGGCTACAGGTATGGTTGATACAGTATAGATAGTTCCTGCGTGGCAAATATCAAGTTTTCTGCCACATAAAATGGCCGATTTTGTTTGCATACAAGGGATCAACTGTATTTTGAATACAGTTAGATGACAGTTAACTGGTTAAGCTCGAATGAAATAATGCAGCTATTCTATTGGCAACCTCTGACAGTTTGTGAACAACTCACTTGATCAGATAACACAGTAACTGTACATGTCAGTTTTGCCCTGGAAATTCAGCCATTTTGTGTGTCAACATATTCTTGCTGTGACATCATGCAGGAACTATCTATTCTTCAAAGTTTTTTTTTCATATTGTATTTTTCAGAATATCTTAGATAATCAAATTGTTTTAATTGCATTTGAACTTAGCCCGGAGATATTTATGATTTATACTAAAACGCGAGAAATAAGTGTGTCAGTGATGTCATTGCTGAACAGCTGACACCATTGACACCCTTATGGCCTAAGTAGTGCGTTATCGCAGCCCATATTTAGTATACATTGAAATTGGAATAATGTAGTTGCATGTATTGTATTTATACCTAATTCTAACACGACGTTATCGTCTTTCCCATTGAACCTAAATTAAATGGAAACGTCACCGTTTGCAAATAAACAATAAAATTACGCGCGTAAGGTGGCGTTTTTGTGACGTCGCACATAAACATTCATGTCTGCCGAGAATGAGTCCATTGACGTGACGCGCAAAGTTCGTACAAATTTCAAAATAATGCTTGCTGTATCAGTAAAAACGCAAAAACAAACTCAGTTTTGGCTCAATATCTATGTTTTATATATCAAAATAATCCGCTTTGCATGGACAATTGCATAACAACAATCATGCATGTTTTTTATCGCGCAAATTATAACAAGATACAAATAAAATGCAATTTTTACGCCAAAACAGCGTGTCACGCGTAACAAAAGCGCATTGCTAAAAAGGTTTAAAAACGTATATCTCCGAAGTTTTTTTAACCAATTCCCATCAAAATATGGCTTGAGAATGACAATACATGTAGATATCACTGATATAGTTTTAATTAACTTCGGACCGCATTTCCATTTTTGGCAGTTAAAAAACTGTCGGTACCAAAAGTGTCACGCTTTGGGGAAAATCAAGGCTGCACTTGAAAATAAAATAAACGATTATTACACAAATTTAACGAGTAAGACTATTTTTATACCAAATAAATGCTCATAAACAGCTGATTGAAATGTACGCAGAAATATTTATAAAACTTTGAAAAGTTAACTTTTATAAATCTTTACTTTTGGCTGAAAAAATGTCACACATGCGATTTTTGCGTTGTTTTTGAGTGGGTTATCTTCCTTATTGTAAGATAAAGAAAATTTAATGCAAAAAACAAGACATACTATACTATTTCTAAAATGCTCATGTTCTAAGCTTTAAAATCATATTATTTTCATTGACGTGCGACAAATAATGCTATTTTTATAAATTATATATCAAGGCTGAATTTTTGTCACACTTGACGTAAACGCATGTTAATGTACGTCACAGAACGCCATGATACCGTACTTTTAAAGGAACACACATATCAGCTTCTTAAAACAGAACTGCGCAGTGATAAAGAAAAAAAATAGTTGAGGAGGATCACTTGAAAAAAGAAGAAATATTAAAACTCTCGAAAATACAAACATGGCAGCGCACAATCAAATAATCTGACACCTACATGCATCGCTCAGCGCAAAATAAATCAAACTGAACGCGAACGTCGTGTTACACAAATTTGTACGAACATCGCGCGTCACGAATGGAAAACATTCTGAATTGTCAGCATTTATTTATAAGTCGTGTTAGAATCGAAATAATTTTACTTTTCGGTGAATAATCTTTTTTTTTTTTTTTTTTTTTTTTTTTTTTTTTTTTTTATTCAGTTTTACGTCCCTTTCAAGCTTTTTCACTCATATCGAGACGAATCAATCGGTAGGTGGGGCGAAAACCGGAGTACCCGGGGAAAAACCACCTGACACACCCGCAAGCAGAACTTGGCTTGTCCCACATGTGACTCGTGCCCCGAGCGAGGCGCGAACCCACAGCGGTGAGATGATCGAATGATTAAGAGCACTGAAGTCAGCGACCTTAACCACTCGGCCACGGGGGCCGCCGAATAATCTTTGATTAACGCGTGATGTTGTCGGGCAGATGCGATATTTAATTCACTCCGGCTGCGCCTTCGTGAATTAATACATCGCACTCTGCCCTCCAACATCCGTAATTCACCGTAAAGAAAAAAATATTTTTGTTAAATAACCGTTGCAGACGGTGGGCCGAAAACTTGAGGTCGTCGCATTTTTCAAATGCTTTGGTGAAACAGAAAAGGTCACACCGATAGATTATGACAGAGTTGAGACCCTTTCTCAGTCACTCGAGAGGAAACAGAAAATGGCGTCACAGACTGACCTTCGACAAGAACCGGATGTCCAGAATGAGGTCACATGGCAGATGATATCGATGATACAAGATCGACTGTGTCTTTATATTTACTCAGTGGTGTTGATAATTGTCATCGCTGTTTTCATGTCAGCTCTATATGGTCATGTTTAAAAGTATCAACTGGTCATGTATAAAAATGAAAAGTGTACATATCGGCACTTTAGCGTCATGTCATGTGGTACAAAGAAAATGTACATGTCAGCACTTTGTGGTCATGTGTTACAATATTAAAATCTACATGTTAGTACTTAATGGTCATATGTTACAATGCAAATCTACACATCAGCACTTTATCGTCCCCGTCTCCATATGACCTTCGCTGTTGATGGGACGTTTAACCCAAAATCAATCAACCAACTTTATCGTCATGTGTTACAATCATGAAAATCAACAAGTCAGCACTTTATAGTCATGTATAACAATGAAAAGTCTTCATGTTAGCACTGTCTGGTCATGTGCAACAATGAAAAGTCTACCTGTCAGCACTTTATGGTCATGTGTTACACTGAAAAGTCCATATCTCAGTATTTTATGGTAAATTAGAGAGTCATGTTCAACAATGAAATGTCTACACTTAAAATGTCAGCACAGTATGGTTATGGTCACAATAAAAATACATATTAGAACTTCATGGCCATGTTTTCACAATTCAAATTCAGCATATCAGAACTGTATGACAATGTGTAATAATGTAATGTCTACATGTCATCGCCTTTATTGTAACAGTTATATTATATATATATATATATATATATATATATATATATATATATATATATATATATATATATATATATATATATATATATATATATATATAAGTGAAAAGTCAGGGCTTTATGATAATTTGTAACGATTAAAAATACTTATCATCATTTTATAGTTATGTGTACGGGTAAGGGGGTACATGTAACACGGTCATGTTTTCCTGATATACTCATGTGAGCTGATCTGTTCACTTCATTACGAAAACGCGCCCTTGCAATATATAGAGCTTGCTTTTTCAGATGTAAAAATTGAGAAATTCGCTGGAAAAGTTTGATATTTTTAATATATTGGCTCAAAACATTGAATTTGGGTACATGTTAGAACCAAAATTCGGCGAGGCGGTTTTCTCTGTTTTGGCTCACAAATAAGAAAAAATAGGTATACCCCTGTAAACCTACGATATAAAAGTGGGGTTTAAGTGGATATGCATTTCACGGAAATGTTTTTTTTTTGATGTTATGATCTCGTACTCTGTACATCGTACCTTGGTCGGAATTTCACAGCCAGTAATTGTGTTCCCAATAATTGAATGCTTGAAATTCAATCGGACCTTTTTAGCAATCAATCAGTCTGGATATTGACTTATTTGCCCTGATTCAGTTACGAACAATTAATGATTCCATTACCTAATAGGAAATGCAAGCAAACTTCATAATCAGCAAGCGACTCTTAATTAAGTTTGCATTTCCAGAGGAAACATACTTTGGATTCTCTCTATTCATAACAAGTGTGTTCTAAGAAGCTTCTTGTGTTCTATGAAGCTTTGGAGCTTCTTGTCTGTTGCTTAGCTCACCGGGGTTCAACTGGTGTTTTTCTTTTGCTCCGGGTTTCAGTAAGTTATTCGGCGCCCAGGGATTTCCATCGTCGGGCAGCTTACTGAATCTGTTGAGTCCTCGTTTTTGATTCATCAGGAATATTATCATGATTTATTCGTTTGTCCTTGAAGATTCATTGACTAGTTAGAGATTCACCACGAGGACTGAACAACTATCTAAATGTTGTGAACCACTGCGGAAAATGAGGGTGAGGTTAGGCGCCTGTAAAAACTTTTTAAGCCCCCCAGTAATTTTATATTACTGTTCGTTCCAAGGCGATACTTCTGTTATGGTTCTAATTGTTTTGTGTTTTGGAGTCGAATCTTTGTGCTGTTTGAGCCTTATATACGTTTTCAAGTTTTAGTTCAGTTCAGGTAACTGGGTGGCCGCCTGTTGGGGAATAGCTGCTCACTCGGCTTGCGATATGTTTTCTTGGTATACGTACCTAAGTGTCATTTTGGTTTTTCCCACCCCTCGGTCTATGGAGTGGGATCATCTTTCTGATTGCGCCATTTCCTGATCATTGCCTAATTGTACCTTTTGGTAGAAGCATGTCATTTCCCCAATAAGGTTTGCCACCAGAGGGCGTTTTCATGCACAGTGTGCTGACGATATTCAAGAGAACAATCTTTGCGACATTATAGGTTTTAAAACATTTTTATGCTCAGGCAATATTTAGATTATTTATAGATACTGAAATACATTTAGCACACATTGGTTACAATTTCAGGTTTGGTTCAAACTTTTACTTTAAAAGTACAAACGGCATAACAGACAGCAATACAATACATGGCTCATACTAATGGGATTCAGAAAAAAAGTCTCAGACTTGTTTGAATATGTCTCTCAATCAAGTCTACTCTGTCAATAAATGTTAAGGTGCCAATAATTGTTACATTTAGCACATTTAATAATTACAAAAATCAGGATAAATTTAGTTTCTGCTGAGTTGAGCATTGTCAAAATATTTTAACCTTGTAGCCAAATCATGTCAGTCTTAAATTTCAAATAGCTGGGCCCAGAATTACATACATGTACAATGCTTCCATAAAGTTAAGGCTGCCCTTAGTTATAAGGTAACAAGTTTTGACTCAATATTTTGCCATTAAAACCATTAACTGGTTTTACGAAAATATACAAATTTGTAAAATAAAATGTAATTTACATGATAAAGGCAACAAGCATGATTTTTGCCGAAGCTGAAACTCCTCACCATAACTAAGGCATCAAAACTTTTTGAATGAAAATTTCAATTTGTAAAGCAGAAAAAATCTGTATATTGCATTGGCATTTTTTCGTAATGTAAACAGACACAAGGAAGAGAAAAGAGTTCTCTTAAGAAATTTTATTGATTGGTAAAATCAACACAGTATGTTGAAGCTCATAACAAATTCAGAAGGTGAATTATTACTATTATTATGTTTACACCTTGCTTTTACTAATGTGAGGAGTTGAGTTCCTGTGGTGTCTAAATGACTTTTCCAACTGAGCTATGATCTGTGGATAATGAATATCAGAAGTTTCAAATGAGCCGCGACGCAAGAAAACCGATCTTCAGGGGTTCCGATCAAGTCCCACACAAATCGGTCTGTACAGTCACAGAGGCAGACTAGAACATTGAAATTTTGGATTGAAGAAGAAGAAGAATTGTGCTATCCGTGTGGCGAAAACAAAGGCGCTGATCAGCTATCCGTGTGGCGAAAACAAAGGCGCTGATCAGCTTCGCAGTTACTGCGAAGCTGATCAGCGTCTTTGTTTTCTCATAGGTAAAATTCCGGCTTTCTCATGACGCGGCTCATACTATCTTTCTATATTACATGTGGGTCTTAAACCTGTGTGCCAATAACATACATACATGAAGGTGAAGAAATTCATATATGCCATTACCATCCCGTACTCGTATATTCAGTTTATATGTGCGAAATGGTTTCTTATCCAGTTCAAAAGCAATCGAATCTCCTTTCTAAGATTTCTTTTTATACATTATGTACATTTTGTGCATTATTGAACGTATATTTAAGGTTTAAATATATTCAGGACTTTGCACAATCAACTATGGCTATCCAAATAACAGACTGGAAACAAACAGACACTAGTAATTTGTTGTGACAATAAAATTAACAACATATAAGAGGGCAAGATGGCAAGCACTTACTCTGCTATGTGACATGCAGCTCGCCTCATGACTTATTATTCATGTTAGATTTGAAAGCAAGTTATACAGACAAAACTTTTGAATTGCGATGGGTACAAATTACGCCCCTCTCGTAGCTGATTAATTTTTGCTTCGAAAGAGCTTTCATGGTGTCTCTTAACCATGAAAGTCAAGCTGATGTATCGAGGCGGTACCTCAATGACCTTTTAAACATTGACAGCCCTTATTTTGAACGCATGGTCAATCAAATTTATCCACCTGGGGTTGGTAACTCAAAGCCATCTTAAGCTTAAGATCAACTTACGAACAACTTAAGTATATCTTAGGGATTATGGTGAAAAACTGAAAAGGACCTTAAGTAACGGTGACAACTTAATAGCATCGTAACTTTGGCGACGTCTTATCTTACAAAGTGGCACCTTTCATTTGAAAAAAGTTCCGACAGCTTAGTGTAACTTGAATAGCAATGGCGTAAATTTTAAGGCGGTCATCTTAAGTTTGTCGTAAGTTGGGGAACACTTACGATGCCTTCGAGTTACTGGGCCCTGAACTACAGTTGAACAAAGCCAGTACCACAGATACCGAAGATTGTTCTATCCGTATTGTTTAATTGGTAATTTAAGTGCATTTATATTCTTTGTGCTTTCAATGAAATTGATGTAACTACTACAAAAACGCATGGCGCCACCTCCATTACGAAAACACGCCCAGAATTACAGTATACCCCTGCATACCCCAGTTTTTCTATATAGAAGTGGGGTTAAGGGGTAATACATGTCACGGATATGTTTTCCTGATGGAACCAACCCTGCACATCAGGAAAACGTGTCCGTGTAGTGTATACGCCCTTCAACCCCACGTTTGTATAGTTAAACTGGGCTTTTACAGGGGTTTACCTATTTTTCTTATTTTTGATCAAAAACATAGATTGTGGGAACTCGTTAGAACCGCCTCGCCGAGGCAGTTCTAACATGTACCCACAATCAATGTTTAGTGCAAATATATTAAGATATCAGTTGTTTTTTTTTTTTTTAAATAAAATTTACAATTTTTAATGCTGATAAAATTCTCTGAATATTGTATGGGCAAGTTTTCGTAATGCTAATTGCTCTGAATCAATTGATCAATTGTGCAAATATGTTCTTTGAGTTCTGAAGTGGTTGTTCCATTAAATTTCAGACGCCTGGTAGAAATAGAAACATGCAATATGATATGTATTACAAATTCATGCATTATTGATCGATTCTGAACGTTGTGAGTGTTTAGGCGAGAGTTATTGTTACCGTTCCTTAATTAAACTGCAGGTTAATTCATTTAAAAGATGTTAAAATATTTTGAGAAAAGCGATTTTGAATGAATAGAAAGCTCAGCTGTCGTGCAATTGTCAGTTTCGTTCCATATTAATACGAGCGCATTCCTTTAATCATTAAATGCGTCAGTCAGTTTTAAAACACTTGCACACAAATTTTGCCTCAATATTTTGCCATTAAAATCATTATCTGCTTTTACAAAAATATACATATTTGTATAACTTACATCATTACGAAAACTTGCCCATGCAGTATACAGAGATTTTGTTAGCCTTGAAAATTGAAAATTTTCAGCTGAAAATATTTGATATTTTTCTTATTTTTGCTCAAAACATAGATTGTGGGTACACGTTAGAACCGCCTCGCCGAGGCGGTTCTAACGAGCACCCACAATCTATGTTTTGGAGCAAAAATAAGAAAAATAGGTATACCCCTGCATACCCCAGTTTTACTATATACATGTAAAAGTGGGGTTTAAGGGGGTATTCATTGCATGGACATGTTTTCCTGATGTGTAACTAAGGTATTCTTTAATTTAAAGGGAGGATTGTGACGGTCTGAGCCATGGTCTCGTTTTGATATTATATAATTTAAACTTCCTTAAACTCCACTTTTATATGGTAAATGGTGCAGGTATTTTTTTCCTTATTTTTGATCAAAAACAGCAAAACGTAGATTTTTGTTTTGTTTTGTTTGTACTCGTTTCAACCGCCTCGGTAAACTCACAATCAATACTTTGAACAAAAATATTAAAATATCAGAACTTTTAGAATGAAAATTTCAATTTGTACAGCAGAAAAAAATCTGTATTTTGCATGGGCATTTTTTTTTTTCGTAATGAAAACAGACACAACGAAGAGAAAAGATTTCGCATAGGAGATTTCATTGATTGGTAAAATCAACACAGTATGTTAAAGATCATAACAAATTCAGAAGGTGTCGTATCCTAGAGGGCAGGGGGACAAGCTGAACATGACGGTGGGGCAACATTCAGATGATTATCCCAATGATGCTACAGAAAGTGATTCCGACTTAAATAATCTGGTAAATTTTGGAGTTTTTGATGTGGAACCCTTGAATAGATGGACTCAGATCTTCTATTGTATAAAGCATACCCGGAAAGTACCTGCATCTATCCCAATAAGATTTCTGAAGAGGTCTCATGTTATTCTTCTACTGTTTGTGTGCGGGGACATCTCTCTAAACCCAGGACCGGTGAGAAACCCATGTGGGAAATGTGGTAGGCCTGTGGCTAAAAACCATCGGGCAGTTCAGTGCGAGGCATGCTATTACTGGCATCATATAAAATGTGAGAATATTTCCCCGGCTGAATATGTATCCCTCGGCGATGATGACAACCCATGGATCTGCAACACCTGTACTTATTTCCAGTTTTCGGACTCATTCTTTGAATGTACCAGTGAACCACACAACCCAATCTTGCATGACTCAATTTCTGTTCAAGATGATTTTGACATTTTTGACAAGCTGCAATCAGCTAGAAAGAAGTTTCCAAACCGATTCCTGTGTGCATATCTAAGCATCAACAGCCTGCGACATAGATTTGATCATATTAAAGATCTCCTTACTCAAAATATAGTTGACCTGTTATTTATTGCAGAAACAAAACTAGACGAATCTTTTGTGAATGCGCAGTTCATGGTAGACAATTATCATTTGTGGAGGGCTGACAGAAATCAGTATGGCGGGGGAGTAGCGGCATTCCTGAGGTCAGATATAGCTGGAGACCGTAGAAGTGACCTTGTTTTCAAACAGACTGAAGGTATAAACATTGAGGTTAAACTGAATGGAGGCAAATGGCTTTTTGTGGGGGCATATAAACCCCCTTCTATGACAGATGAACTTTTTGAAGATGATTTTAACTTAGGCCTCGATAAAATCAGTGAAAAATATGACAATTTTGTTATTCTTGGTGACCTAAATTTTGATATGCTTGAAAAACCTAAGTGTAGCAAACTGGAAAATGTCTGTGATGTGTTTGACCTTAGAAACATTATCAAAGGTCCAACTTGTTTTACACAGGGAAATAAACCATCTCTTGTTGATGTTATTTTAACCAACAGTACCTCTTATGTAGGTCAGTCATTTAATTTTGGCTGCGGCTTAAGTGATGTACATAACCTTATCGGTATTCAATTGAAACTTGATGTTCCATTGTTAAAGTCCAGGTGGCGCACTTACCGGAGTTTTAGAAAGTTTGATGTTGAAAGTTTTAATTGTGACTTAAGTAAAAAATTACATGATATAAATTTTTCAGACAATAGTAATGTCAATGATTTGTATGAAACTTTTACATGTGCTATCTCTGAGGTAACAGATAAATTTGCACCCCTAAAAAAGAAAAAATGTATTTCTAAACCAGTACCATATATGAACAAAACTCTTAAACAGGCTGTTTATAAAAAAAGAATGTTTTTTAATAAATACCAAAATCACAATTCCTCAAGCAATTGGGAAAAATTTAGGCAGCAACGAAATCTTGTAACTAAATTGAAAAGAAAATCCATAAATCAATATTTTATTGAAAGATGTGTTGGCGGCTGCAAGGCCAAAGATTTTTGGCCGACAGTTAAGCCTTTCTTATCTAATAAAAGCAATTATGTACAGAAGGACACAATTTTACTTGAAAATGATAGGCTCATAAATGACCAGCAAGAAGTCTGTGACATTTTTAACAATTTTTTTGTAAATGTGGCTAAAAATATAGGAGACAACTCTGTTCCCATAAATAATGAACACCCAAGTCTTTTGAAAATACAGGAGAATCTAACAGTGCAATCAGCTCTTAACTTCAAGCCTGTTGCTGAAGATTTTGCTAGTAAACAGATTGGCAGACTAAATGTAAAAAAGGCAACAGGTCATGATGGAATTTCGGCAAAGGTATTGAAGTTGGCAAGGCCTGTGATTGTCAAACCACTGACAGACCTTATCAACTTGACTATCGAGCGCTCGGAATTTCCTGACAGTACAAAAAATGCAATGGTTACCCCATTACACAAAAAGAATAGCAATCTTGATAAGGAAAACTATCGCCCTGTTAGTATTTTACCTGTAATTTCAAAAATTTATGAAAGAGCTATAAATGAACAATTAAGTGAGTTTTTTAGTTAACACTTTAATGTTTATCTTTCTGCTTTCCGACCCGGATATGGATGCCAGAGCACACTCCTGAGAATAATTGAAGACTGGAAGCAGGCTTTAGATGAAAACAACTATGTAGCAGCTATTCTAATGGATCTTTCGAAAGCTTTTGATTGTTTGTCCCATGACCTGCTCCTTCTAAAACTAAAAGCGTATGGTGTGTCTGAAAATGCAGTCAAACTATTAAAGAGTTATCTAAGTAATAGGAAGCAATGCGTAAAACTTGGAACATTCAAAAGCGATTTTCAACCAATCCTCAAGGGTGTGCCTCAGGGATCCATACTCGGTCCTGTCCTTTTCAACATATTTTTGAATGATATTTTCCATGTCATTAAAAACTGCAAATTGTACAACTATGCAGATGACAATACTGTGTCTGCTGCAGACCATGATCTGTCCAAACTGGTTTCCAACCTTGTGGAGGACAGTTTGCGACTGATTAAATGGTTTGCTGAAAATCATATGAAAGCAAACCCGGACAAATTTCAAGCCTTAGCTGTCGGCAAACATACTATGGATGAAAATATAACATTCAATCTTGAAAACAATGTTATAAATTGTGAGGAACATGTTAAACTTTTGGGTGTTACTATTGATTTTAAACTGAATTTTAATCTTCATATATCCAATGTATGTAAAAAGGCATCTAGGCAGCTCAATGTGTTGAAAAGGATAGGTAGGAATTTATGCAGACTGGGGAAACTAAATGTTTACTATTCATTTATTATGTCAAATTTCAACTATTGTCCTCTTGTCTGGCATTTTTGTGGAGAAGTTAATACTAAGAAAATTGAGAAAATTCAGGAAAGAGCCCTTAGATTTATTTATCAGGACTACAATTCTAACTATGACACTTTACTAGAAAGATCTCGGTTACCTTCACTGAAAATCAGACGACAGAGGACAATAGCACTGGAAGCTTTTAAAATTTTAAACAATCAAACACCTTTATATTTAAATGACCTTTTATCATATAAATCTCATTCTTATTGTTTTAGGTACACAAATACAGTAAAAGTACCACAGGTGAGGACAAACGCTTATGGTGTCAGATCCTTCCGCTCTGATGCTGCTAAATTGTGGAATTCCCTGCCTCAAAGCTTCAGGGACATATCAAATTTTGAAAATTTCAAGGCTCAAATTGGCACATGGAGCGGAGGGACCTGCTCATGCTCGTTTTGTTCAAACTGTTAAATTTTGTTCATTGGTCTGTTTGTTTAATGTTTTAAGAACCCCCTTTGTCAAAATTTACAACTCATATGATGTTTTAAGGTTCTATGGATTATTTATCTAACTTTGTTTTAAATAGTCAATGTAATATTGTTTTAAGTAATAGCTTAATTGAAACTCTAATTACTATATAGGTGTATTTGACTATCTATTTTTTTATTTAAAGGTATTAAAGAAATGCAAATGATGATGCAATTTAATATATAATATATTAATTATCAGTTTAATATATATTTACTATGTTGCTTGCAACGATTACGACTTTGTAAGGTTTGTATTTTCTTATGATTTAAATGTGCTTTCATCTTATACTTTATTACATGTATTGTATGTATTGACTTTATTTCATGTATTGTATGTATTGATATAAATGTAAGTCGGTTAATAGCTATACATAGCTAATGTTTATTGTGAAAATGTCCGACTATAAATAAAATTTGTATTCTGTATTCTGTATTCTGTAAGGTGAATTATTACTTAAGATGTTTACACCTTGCTTTATTAATGTGAGGAGTTCCCGTGGTGTCTGAAATGACCTTGCCAACTGAGCAATGATCTGTGGATAATAAAGATCAGAAGTTTCATATTATCTTTCTGTCATTACAAACAAACAAAGAATTTTTTCAGCTGTAAAAAATGAAAATTTCAGTAGAAATTTTTGTTTTATATTCTTACTTATTTTTGCTCAAAACATAAATTGTGGGTACACGTTAGAACCGCCTCGCCGAGGCGGTTCTAACGAGTACCCACAATCTATGTTTTGGAGCAAAAATAAGAAAAATAAGTATACCCCAGCAAACCCCAGTTTTTCTATATAAAAGTGGGGTTTAAGGTGGTATACATTTCACGGACGTGTTTTCCTGATGATTACATGTGGGCCTTGAAACTGTGTGCAAATATCATACATACATGAAGGTGAGGAAATTCATATATGATATAATCATTACGTACATTCAGTTTATATGTGCGAAATGGTTTCTTATCCGGTTCAAAAGCAATCGATTTCTCCTTTATAAAATTTCTTTTTATACATTATGTATATTTTGTACATTATTGGATGTATATTTAAGGTTTAAATATTAAGGACTTTGCACAATCAACTATAGCTATCCAAATAACAGATGGGAAACAAACAGACACTAGTAGCTTGTTGTGACAATAGAGATTAACAACATATAAGAGGGCAAGATGGCAAGCACGTTCTCTGCTATGTGACATGCAGCTCGCCCAAACGAAAGAAATGGTTGACTTATTATTTTTATTAGATTCGGAAGCAAAACTTTGGAATTGCGATGGGTACAAATTGCACCACTCTCCGTAGCTGATTTATTTTTGCTTCGAAAGAGCTTTCATGGATTCTCTTAACCGTGAAAGTCAAGCTGATGTGATCGAGGTTTTTAAAAGGGTCTCTGACGAGACTGTAATAGTTGAAACCGCGGTATGGCCCATCCTCTTTCTCATAAGTGTCTTCACTGCTCTTAAAGGATCTCAATTTTAATTTTTATCTTAATCATCCAGGTACCTCGATGACCTTTTGAATAGTAACAACCCTTATTTAGAAGGTATGGTCAATCAAATTTATCCACCTGGACTACAGTTGAACAAAGCCTGTACCACAGATACCGAAAATTGTTCTATCCGTATTGTTTAATTAGTAATTTAAGTGCATTTTTATTCTTTGTGCTTTCATGTAACTACTACAAAAACGCATGGTGCCAGCCTCGAACCAACCCTGCACATCAGGAAAACGTGTCCGTGTAATGTATACGCCCTTCAACCCCACTTTTGTATAGTTAAACTGGGGTTTACATAAGGATTGAAATTCAGATTTTAGCTTTCGTTCCATATTAATACCAGCGCATTCCTTTAATCCTTAAATGCGTAAGTCTCTTTTAAAACACTTGCACACAAATTTTGCCTAAATATTATGCCATTAAAACATTATCTGCTTTTACAAAAATATATATATTTGTATAATTTACATGATAATGCCAATCAGTATGATTTGTAGGTTTTAGGCGCATCTTTTTGGATGCTGAAATTCCTCACGTAACTAAGGTATTCCTTAATTTAAAGGGAGGATTGTAACGGTCTGAGCCATGGTCTCTTTTTGATATTATATAATTTAAACTTCCTTAAACTCCACTTTTATATGGTTAATGGTGCAGGTATTTTTTTTCTTATTTTTGATCAAAAATAGCAAAGCGTAGATTGTAGGTACTCGTTCCAACCGCCTCGGTAAACTCACAATCAATGTTTTGAACAAGAATATTAAAATATCAGAACTTTTTAAAATTTTGAATGAAAATTTCAATTTGTACAGCAGAAATCAATCTGTATATTGCATGAAAAGGTACAAGTAGGCAAAGATCAGGAAAAGGCGCAATCAGATAAAGATTCCCACTCCAAAAACCGAGGTGGGAAAAAACCAAACTAACAATCAGGTACTTATACCATGAAACATATCGCAAGCCGAATGAGCAGCTATTTTCCCAATAGGTGGCCACTCAGTTACCTTAACTTAACTAAAAATATGAAAACATACATAAGGCGCCAACAGCACAAAAAATTTTAAACACCAAGACATAAAACAAAAAGAACCACTACAGAAGTATCGACTTGGAACGATCAGTAACACAAAGCATTTTTTTTTCGTAATGAAAACAGACACATAAGGAAAACATGTCCATGAAAAGTATACCCCCTTGAACCCCATTTTTATATATTAAAACTGGGGTATGCAGGGGTATATCTATTTTTCTTATTTTTGGTCCAAAACATTGATTGTGGGTACTTGTTAGAACCGCCTCGGCTAGGCGGTTCTAACGTGTACCCACTATCAATGTTTCGAGCAAACATATTACTGAAAATTATAAAAAATCTCCCAATGCAATTTTCTATTTTTGCTTCTGAAAAAATCTCTGTATATTGCATGGGCATGTTTACGTAATATTTACATTTTTATTGCAATCGAACTAGATGAAAGTGAAAGTCACGAGATCTAGAAGCCACGCCTGTGGGCGGGGCGACGTCAAAACCAACCAGTGACGTTGTTTGTTTACTCTTGTTGTCCTGACGTTGGTCGCGTATCGCCATGATGTTATGCGCGAAAATTTGACGTTTTGGCTGTTCCAAAATTACGTTAAGTCGGATTTAATGTCAAATATCATTAAAATGAGAGGTGATATGCGCAATTAAAAATCTTATACTTGATTGATAATATAAAATGTAAATATAAGTATTGTAATTCAGATTTTAGCTTTCACTGGATGATAAAAAACATTAGCTGTTTTAATGTCTCCGAGAAGCCCTTCGGGCTTCACAGACATTAAAACAGCCTAATGTTTTTCATCATCCAGTGAAAGCCAAAATCTGAATTTCAACCCTTAAGTGCAACGAAGAGAAAAGATTTCGCATAGGTGATTTCATTGATTGGTAAAATCAACACAGTATGTTAAAGATCATAACAAATTCAGATTACACCTTGCTTTATTAATGCGATGAGTTTCTGTGGTGTCTGAAATGACCTTGCCAACTGAGCAATGATCCGTGGATAATAAAGATCAGAAGTTTCATATTATTTTTCTGTATCAGATCTCGAAAATGTGCTCCAATATCATACGTGAATGTGAGGAAATACACATGTATTCAGAGTATTTCATCGATATGGCTTCTAAACCGGTTCAAAAGCACTCGATCCTTTTTTCTAAGTTTTCATTCTAAGCTGTACATTATCGAATGAATACTTAATAATGTTTATGTTTAAATATCTAGGGTCTTCACAATCAACAATTCGAATCCAAATAACAAGAGGCGGAAAGCAAACAATCGGCAGCAACTTGTCGTCAAAATTAAGAGCAATATCCGCAACTACTGTAGCTACAACCTACATGTAGTTTCAACCGAAAAAAAGACTGAATTACTCGTACGTAGCTTACAGGACAACTGGCCCTTATTAGTTGGGAAGATAAATGCGATTCTATTCTTTACATGCTTTCACGAAAACTCGCAGATGCAATATACAGAGATTTTCAAAGTTGTACAAAGTGATCGTAGGAAACCGTAGAATCGTAGGGGCATCGTTAGGTCGACCTGCGGAGACGGCACGAAAAAAAAAGCCATCGTACGGTCATCATGGTAAGCTAATCTTAGACCAAATGTAAACTAGGCATATAAACTAATACGTCGCTAATACAAAAGAATATTCTTTTAATTGAACTGCATGTTATATTTCAATTAAAATGTTTTATTATTAAGAATTTGCGTTTGGAATGAACATTCATGCAGCTATCGTGCAATTGCCTGTTTCGTTCCATAATAATAATAAATTTATGCTATTTCAAAACAGTTGCAAATCATTGTAGATGACTATGACTGTAGCTATATCATCGGAGCTTTCGTTGAACCTCGGACAGCATGATATAATTGTATTACCCACCCATGCCATTCTAAATACTATGTAATAGTTCTACTAAATGAACTGGCTCACGATTCGCGACACGAGAAAATCGGTCTTCGGGGTTTCCGCCCAGGTCCGACACAAACCGACCTGTAAAGTCGTAGAAACAGCATGATCGTTTCGGATTTAAAAACAAAAGGACTTATACTATCCATGTAGCGAAAACAAAAACGCTGATCAGCTGTGCATTTACTGCACAGCTGATCTGCGCCTTTGTTTTCGCATAGGCAAAAATCCGATTTTCTCATAACGCGTCTCAATCACATTATCGCCTCATTAATGAGATTCCACTTTAAACAGGTGCGCGAACCGCGAAAAAATAACAATAATCTCTGATCTCTGATTTATTTTCCTGAAAAAAAAAGTAAAAAAAATGTTGCCCAGTTCTGGCTATGTATGACAGAGCCAAACAATACCGTAATACTCGCCCGGGTGCATGTATTGTACTACAAGTTGATAGCATGCGTTAGTTGATATTGGTAAAACCATTTTGTAGGAATTTCCGTGGAATGTTCTAACATATTTTTTCTGTTCACTGAAGATATGATCAGTGATATATTATCTGACAACATGTTCTTATTTACATGTTTCAAAATAAGTTCAAAAATAATTTAAAACCAATATGACAATGCTTTGTAATTTTAATCTTCTTTAAATTTCAAAACAAGTAGCATAATTGTTATATATCAATGGCGTTTGGGGTGACGCTATAAAATGGATATAAGAAGTTTTTGGATTGTTAACACTTTCGCACTACTCATTTTGGGTAAGTACCGTTTAACATTTTGATACTCATTGTAAAAAGAATGACCATACTTTTTATAATTGAGCCGCGACGTGAGAAAACCTTTAAAAAACAACAATAACAACAACAACAACAACAACAACAACAACAACAACAACAACAAAAAACAAACACAAAACAAACAAAATATAATCTGCACTATGGATGATGTACGAGGAGACTTTTTAGTGCCGCCACACGGCACAACACCAGCTGCAGTGCTAGCAAATAAAATATAAAGGTTTGATCCTTTGGAAGCAGTAAAAACATTCGAAGGGAGAAAGCTTAGCTGTCATGCAATTGTCATTAATATACTTGCACTGAAATTTTGACTCAATACAGCTCGGTTTCAAAAATAACATACCCCTGCAATGTCGCAAAATAAATTGACCTCTTCACCTTCATTGTATCGACCATTGCTTGATGACTGTTGACCTGGTTCAAATGAAACTTCTACATTTTGTGCATATTTTTATGTGTGTTTAAATGGTATTGATCATGAGCAGTCCGATTGGATAGGAAGCTGCCGTTGGCATATACCAAAATTCTGACAGATTTAAAGTCAAGTTTGCAAGTTTAGGCGATTGGTATGATGTACGTACTGTGAATATTGCCACGTTACGACCTGAATGCCATTCATGGACATCTATATTAGATACCTTAAAACTTGGACCAGATTCGTTTTACATTTTAAGTACTAAAATAATGATTACATAGACGCTAATCCTTTCATTAAAGGCGTGTGTTCAGGAAGCAAAACTTTTCTTTCTGTCCATTTACATCTTACCGTGTTCTCTTGTGTCTGATATTTGTTTCGTTAGAGTTTCTCTGGTATTAATTCTTATATAAACCGTCTCCATTAGATCACCAGTCACAGTATTTCAATTAAATATATTCACATACCAACAAATGTCTTTGATTAATATATTATGTTTTAGGGGGGTCATTAAATAATTTTAACATTGTCATAGGCATGTGCGCGTTGCATGAGAAACAATATATATAGAAACTATCTAAAAATAATCATTTAAATTGTTACTGCTATTCTCAGATGCAAATTTATAAAATTGGATAAATTTGAAGAGAATTTTTGTGCTGAAAACATGCATTTGCAATGTACTTATATACAAGGCAGTGGGTACATTAAACTCCCACTTTCTGGTTCTATACTTTTGCGAGTCTGGGGCAAGTTTTAAGGTATCCCAAATAGGTGTCAATGCATAGCAGAAACAGAAAGAACAGAAACAGAAGTTTATTTGAGACTTAAGCATACATAGCTCATCGTCTAAACATAATATATACAAACATAATATAGCAACATGAGTTAAGGCAACATAAACATGCGGAAAATACATTCTTAATATCAGATATATACACATGGAAATAAGTTAGGGAACACTTTTAGACCTTGGGGAAAGTTTGAAAAAATCCACTTTCCTTTTTTCTGGCGATACTGAAATTTTTATCACATATATTTCATATCTTGGTTGAGCTACAGACCAATTTATGGAAATTCATAACATTTTGTCTTTATGCTACGGAGAATACAATATGCCATATGCAAAAAACTCCACTTTTACTGAAAACAAGTTTGCCGTTTTGCTTCTGCTCTCCGCAAAACTCAATTTTTGAAAGCAAAACAGGAATAAAATGTTGAATCTGATCGTTCTGAATGAATAAACGACTTCGGACCTAAAACTTCATGCTTCATCTCCAAACCAGCTAATTATACAAAATCTACAGTTTGCATTGATTTCTATGGAAAGCAAAATTCTTGGATATTTTGCAAATAAAGCCGTAAAAGAATAATTTCGCTAGGACACTATAATCAGAACGTACATGTTTAGATTCCTAAAGGGTCATATCGAATATCTGGCCCAACATTTACAACCTGCAAAATGTATACCTAAAGAACAAAACGTGGACACAAAACCTACCCCCGGAAAAGTATGGGCCTACCGCCGACAGTCGGTCCGTAAAGAAAAAAATTATGATCAAAGTTCCACAAACAATGTCTCAGCTTTATGCTTACGAAATATTACGACAAAGTAGGTTCAAATAATGAAGTTATCGCAAAGACTAGCAGTGCGTTTCTTAAATTTAGCAAACATTTTCTGAATCAAAGATGGCCGCTCTCCGCCGCAGTTTATGTTTGATGCTAACCATTTTCACATAGAAACAACTTTGGAGACTACAGATTCTGACAAATTGTCAAAACGTTCTTTATATGTTTTTACAAAGAAGTATATATACAGTTCAAAGTTGGTTGTCACATTATTACAGGTGTTCCCTAACTTATTTCCATGTGTATATATATTTATCTAATAGGTAGCATACTATAATAATACGCCACAGAGAGTGAAACTGTGCGTAAAGTGTGGAATACATCCAGCTAATATGACTTTGATTAATTTATAAAATTGATCCAAGATAAATTTCCTGCTATTGGTCAACAATTTTACTTATAAGTAGATACATGTGAAAGATGTTACTGATAGTTACTTACAGCAAGCTTTATACTCGTTCATTTATAGCATGCAGGCCATAAAGTAGCAATATTTACAGTACGTACACCATGACAACCGCCTAAATTTGAAAACTTGACTTTAAATCTGTCAGAATTTTGGTATACACCAAAAGCAGCTTCCTGTCCGATCGGACTGCTCATGATCGATATAACTTTTATACCATTTAAACGCACTTATCCATATGCACAAAATGTAGAAGTTTCATTTGCATCAGGTTAATAGCCATCAAGCTAAGGTCGATGCAATGTAGGTGAAGAGGTCAATTTATTATGCGACATTGCAGGGGTATGTTATTTTTGAAACCGAGCTGTACATATTTGTATAATAAAACATAATTTACATGATAAAGCCAATAAGTACGATTTTTATAGGTTTTAGGCGCATCCTTTTGAATGCTGAAATTCCTCACCATAACTACGGTATTCCTCAACTTTAAGGGAGGATTGCAAATCTGGGCCATGATCTCTTTTTGATATTCTACAATTTAATGATAATGTTTCGGTTATGCCTAGGTCACACTAGCACTTACCTACGCTGCGGATAGTTGCGGATACCATACGAAGCAATCCGCAGAAATTTGTAGGCGGGGCTAACTGTTCTTAATGAATTTACGTACACATGTATTATAATTACCTTTAAATACGAATACATACCGGATAGTTACGGATATATTCGGATGCATACGGAAAGAAACTTGTCTACATACCTTTCAATACCATCTGTTACGTTTAGATACGGACAAACACATTCAGATTAGCATTTGTTACGCTCTCTTGCCTATAAAACTGTACAATGTGATTTTAGCAACCGCGGTTTATTGTCAACGTACAATCAATCAAAACATGTTATTTTCCTTAATTTCTTCACGTGTAGATACGGATGTTTCGTCCGTATCGATTTTTTTTTTCAAAATCTGGGCGCGGATTCCACGGACCCTGTTGGTACAACACGTACAGCTACGGTCGTATACGGATAAGATACGAATTGTTACAGATAAAACTGATAGATACGGAAGACTTGTCCACAGCGTCCGAAACATCCGTATCTGCACGTGAAGAAATTAAGGAAAATAATATGCTTTGATTGATTGAATGATCGATCAATCGGTCGATTGATTGCTCGATCGCAATCGATCTCTCGGGTGATCGATCGAGAGATTGTTCGATGTTCGATAGATTGATCAATTGATTAATCGAGTGATTAATTGATCGATCGGGTGATTGATCCATCGAGTGATTGAATGATCGATCGGTAGATTGATCTATCGAGAGATTGATCGATCGCGATCGATCGAGTGATTGATCGATCGATTGAATGATAACTTGACTGATCCATCGAGTGATTGATCAATCGAGTGATAGTCGTAAAGCAACGGAAATCACTTCTCATAATACTATAATATTAGCAACATTTGTGTGTTTTTTTTTTTTTTTTTTTTTTTTTTTTTTTTGTGTTTGTTAATTTGTTCTATTTTTCTTAGTTATTGCAGTCTCTTCAGCAAGTAAAAGCAAAGCAAAATCTCCTTCTTCTAAGCAATCCATATTTTTTCATGCTCTCGAAAGGAACGCACTGAACTGAAAGCACGTGCATATTTTAAGTATTGGACGCACAGGCGATTCAGTGAGTAAGCGTTTTGCAGTGATTACGACAATTTTCATCATAGTACATAACTGTACGCTAACAAAGACAGTAACCGAACGAAACAACACAGATCCGCAATAAATGCATGCGGAAAGATAAAAAGAAGGTACAAGTAGGCAAAGATCAGGAAAAGGCGCAATCAGAAAAAGATTCCCACTCCAAAAACCGAGGTGGGAAAACACCAAACTAACAATCAGGTACTTATACCATGAAACATATCGTAAGCCGAATGAGCAGCTATTTTCCCAATAGGTGGCCAATCAGTTACCTTAACTAAAAATATGAAAACATACATAAGGCGCCAACAGCACAAAAAAATTTAAACACCAAGACATAAAACAAAAAGAACCACCACAGAAGTATCGACTTGGAACGATCAGTAACACACAGTTACTGGCGGGCTTAAACCGGTTTTACAGGTACCTAACCTCACCCTCAGCTTCTGCAGTGGTTCATAACATTTAGTAAGTTATTCGGTCCTCGTGGTAAAGTTTAGTTATGGAATAGATACGGTTTTGATAACGATTAGATACGGACAGATTCGAATACTATTACCTATCATTACGGATTTTTCATCCGTGCCTGTCTTTTGACAATAATCGAGGATTGACTGCGGATCTTCCTAGCTTTAGCTATTCAAATAACAGATGGGAAACAAACAGCCACTAGTAACGTGTTGTGACAATGAAATGAGCAACATATAAGAGGGCAAAATTGCAAGCACTTTCTCTACTATGTGACATGCATCTCGCCCCAACCGAGGAAACGATTGTCTTATTATTCATATCAGATTTGGAAGCAAGTTATACAGACAAAACTTTGGAATTGTGATGGGTACAAATTGCGCCACTCTCGTTCCTGATTTATGTTTGCTTCGAAAGAGCTTTCATGGATTTCTTAATTATGAAAGTCAAGCTGATGTAATCGAGGTTTTTAATCATCTAGGTACCTCGATGTAACCCTAGGTACCCTTTTAAATAGTAATAACAACCCTTATTTTGAACATATGGTCGATCAAATTTATCTACCTAAACTACAGTTGAACAAAGCCAGTACCACAGATACCGAAGATTGTTCGATCCGTATTGTTTAATTGGTAATTTAAGTGCATTTATATTCTTTGTGCTTTCATGTAACTACTACAAAAACACATGGTGCCAGCCTCGAACCAACCCTGCACATCAGGAAAACGTGTCCGTGTAATGTATACGCCCTTCAACCCCACGTTTGTATAGTTAAACTGGGGTTTACATAAGGATTGAAATCCAGATTTTAGCTTTCGTTCCATATTAATACCAGTGCATTCCTTTAATCCTTAAATCCGTAAGTCTCTTTTAAAACACTTGCACACAAATTTTGTCTCAATATTTTGCCATTAAAATCATTATCTGCTTTTACAAAAATATACATATTTCTATAATTTACATGATAAAGCCAATCAGTATGATTTTGTAGGTTTAATGCGCATCTTTTTGGATGCTGAAATTCCTAAGGTATTCCTTAATCTAAAGAGAGGATTGTAACGGTCTGAGCCATGGTCTCTTTTTGATATTATATAATTTAAACTTTCTTAAACTCCACTTTTATATGGTAAATGGTGCAGGTAATTTTTTTCCCTTATTTTTGATCAAAAACAGCAAAGCGTAGATTGTGGGTACTCGTTCCAACCGCCTCGGTAAACTCACAATCAATACTTTGAACAAGAATATTAAAGTATCAGAACTTTTTGAATGAAAATTTCAATTTGTACAGCAGAAAAAAAATCTGTATATTGCATGAACATTTTTTTTTCGTAATGAAAACAGACACAACGAAGAGAAAAGATTTCGCATAGGAGATTTCATTGATTGGTAAAATCAACGCAATATGTTAAAGATCATAACAAAATCAGAAGGTGAATTATTACTGAAGATGTTTACACCTTGCTTTATTAATGCGATGATTTCCCGTGGTGTCTGAAATGACTTTGCCAACTGAGCTATGATCCGTGGATAATAAAGATCAGAAGTTTCATATTATCTTTCTATTTTACATGCGGGTCTCGATCGAAACTGTGTGCCAATATCATACATACATGAAGGTGAGGAAATTCATATATGATATAACCATTACTTATATTCAGTTTATATGTGCGAAATGGTTTCTTATCCGGTTCAATAGCAATCGAATTCTCCTTTATAAGATTTCTATTTATACATTATGTATATTTTGTACATTATTGAATGTATATTTAAGGTTTAAATATTCAGGACTTTGCACAATCAACCATAGCTATCCAAATAACAGATGGGAAGCAAACAGACACTAGTAGCTTGTTGTGACAATAGAGATTACCAACATATAAGAGGGCAAGATGGCAAGCACTTTTTCTGCTATGTGACATGCAGCTCGCCCAAACCAAAGAAATGGTTGACTTATTATTTTTATTAGATTCGGAAGCAACTTATTCAGGCAAAACTTTGGAATTGCGATTGGTACAAATTGCACCACTCTCGTAGCTGATTTATTTTTGCTTCGACAGAGCTTTCATGGATTCTCTTAACCGTGAAAGTCAAGCTGATGTGATCGAGGTTTCTAAAAGGGTCTCTGACGAGACTGTAATAGTCGAAACCGCGGTATGACCCATCCTCTTTCTCATAAGTGTCTTCACTGCTGTTAAAGGATCGCAGTTTTAATTTTTATTTTAATCATCCAGGTACCTCGATGACCTTTTAAATAGTAACAACCCTTATTTAGAAGATATGGTCAATCAAATCCACCCGAACTACAGTTGAACAAAGCCAGTACCACAGATACAGAAAATTGTATATCCGTATTGTTTAATTGGTAATTTAAGTGCATTTATATTCTTTGTGCTTTCAATGAAATTCATGTAATTGCTACAAAAACGCATGGCGCCAGCCTCGAACCAACCCTGCACATCAGGAAATGTATACGCCCTTCAACCCCACGTTTGTATAGTTAAATTGGGGTTTTACAGAGGTTTACCTATTTTTCTTATTTTTGATCAAAAACATAGATTGTGGGAACTCGTTAGAACCGCCTCGCCGAGGCAGTTCTAACGTGTACCCACAATCAATGTTTAGTGCAAATATATTATGATATCAGTTTTTTTTTAGATAAAATTTTCAATTTTTAATGCTGATAAATTTCTCTAAATATTGTATGGGCAAGTTTTCGTAGTGCTAATTGCTCTGAATCAATTAATCAATTGTGCAAATATGTTCTTTGAATTCTGAAGTGATTGTTCCATTAAATTTCAGACGCCTGGTAGAAACATGGAATATGATATGTATTACAAATGCATGCATTTAAATATTGATCGATTCTGAACGTTGTTAATGTTTAGGCGAAAGTTATTGATACCCTTCCTTAATTAAAACTGTAGATTAATTCATTTAAAAAGATGTTAAAATTATTTTGAGAAAAGCGATTTTGAATGACAGCTCAGCTGTCGTGCAATTGTCAGTTTCGGTCCTTATTAATACCAGCGCATTCCTTTAATTCTTAAACGCGCGTCAGTCTCTTTTAAAACACTTGCACACAAATTTTGCCTCAATATTTTGCCATTAAAACCATGATCTGCTTTTACAAAAATATACATATATTAGTATTCATAATTTACATGATAAAGCCAATCAGTATGATTTTGTAGGTTTTAGGCGCATCTTTTTGGATGTTGAAATTCCTCACGTAACTAAGGTATTCCTTAATTTAAAGGGAGGATAGTAACAACGGTCTGAGCCATGGTTTCTTTTTGATATTATACAATTTATACTTCCTTAAACTCCACTTTTATATGGTAAATGGTGCAAGTATTTTTCCTTTTCTTTTGATCGAAAACAGCAAAACGTAGATTGTGGGTACTCGTTCCAACCGCCTCGGTGAACTCACAATCAATACTTTGAACAAGAATATTAAAATTTCCATTTGTACAGCAGAAAAAAATCTGTATATTGCATGGGCATTTTTTTTTTTTCGTAATGAAAACAGACACAACGAAGAGAAAAGATTTCGCATAGGAGATTTCATTGATTGGTAAAATCAACACAGTATGTTAAAGATCATAACAAATTTAGAAGGTGGATTATTACTTACGATGTTTACACCTGGCTTTACTAATGCGATGAGTTCCTGTGGTGTCTGAAATGTCTTTGCCAACTGAGCAATGATCCATGGATAATAAAGATCAGAAGTTTCATATTATTTTTCTGTATCAGATCTCGAACATCACGAAAAATATCAAAAATTTTCAGCTGAGCTGAAAATTTTCACTTTTTTAAGCTCGAAAAATCTCTGTTTATTGCATGGGCATTTTTTCGTAATGATATTATTTTTCTGTATCAGGTCTCGAAAATGTGCTCCAATATCATATATGAATGTGAGGAAATACACATGTATTCAGATTATTTCATCGAAATGGCTTCTAAACCGGTTCAAAAGCACTCGATCTTTTTTTCTAAGTTTTCATTCTAAGCTGTACATTATCGAATGTATACTTAATCATGTTTATGTTTAAATATCTAGGGTTTTCACAATCAACAATTCGAATCCAAATAACAGGCGGAAAACAAACAATCAACAGCAACTTGTCAAAATTAAGAGCAATACCATAAATGTGATCCGCAACTAGCTACAGCCTACATGTAGCTTCAACCGAAAAAAGACTGAATTACTCGTACGTAGCTTACAGGACAACTGGCCCTTATTAGTTGGGAAGATAAATGCGATTCTATTCTTTGTGCTTTCACGAAAACTCGCAGTTGCAATATTCAGAGATTTTCAAAGTTATACAAAGTGATCGTAGGAAACCGTAGAATCGTAGAGGCATCGTTAGGTCGACCTGCGGAGACTGCACGAAAAAAAAAAAAAAAAAAAAAAGCCATCGTACGGTCATCATGGTAAGCTAATCTTAGACCAAATGTAAACTAGGCATATAAACTAATACGTCGCTTATTAATACAAAAGAATGCTCTTTTAATTGAACTGCATGTTATATTTCAATTAAAATGTTTTATTGTTAAGAATTTTCGTTTGGAATGAACATTCATGCAGCTATCGTGCAATTGCCTGTTTCGTTCCATAATAATAATAAATTAATGCTATTTCAAAACAGTTGCAAATCATTGTAGATGGCTATGACTGTAGCTATATCATCGGAGCTTTCGTTGAACCTGGGACAGCATGATATATTTTAACACCCTCCCCTGCCATTCTAAATACTATGTAATAGTTCTAGTAAATGAACTGGCTCACGATTCGCGACACGAGAAAACCGGTCTTCGGGGTTTCCGCCCAGGTCCGACACAAACCGACCTGTAAGGTCGAAGAAACAAACAGGCTAAAAGCTTGAGGTTTCGGATTTAAAAACAAAAGGACTTATACCATCCATGTAGCGAAAACAAAGGCGCTGATCAGCTGTGCAGATACTGCACAGCTGATCTGCGCCTGTGTTTTCGCACAAGCGAAAATCCGGTATTCTCATGACGCGACTCAATCACATTATCGCCTCATTAATGAGATTCCACTTTAAACAGGTGCGCGAACTGCGAAAAAATAACGATAATCTTTGATGTTTTTTCATAAATAAAAAAAAAAGCTTGTTTCCCAAATATACAGTTCTGGCTTTGTATGACAGAGCCAAACAGTACCCTAATACTCGCCCGGGTGCATGTATTGTACTACAAGTTGATAACATGTGTTAGTTGATATTGGTAAAACCATTTTGCACACTCTGCATGCCAATATCGATATTTGACCAACGCCGGAGTGGGATAGCCAACTCCGAGGATAACGCCTACGCCTGAGGAAAATAGAGAGTTCTCTTCGTCTAAAAATGTCAAAATAAATTGGAAAACACGCTCTTTACTCAGTTTCCCTAATTATATATCTTCCTTTGACAATGAGCTTGTTGTTCGAAACAATTTTAGGCGCAAAGATATTCATATTATTGATAAATTTATGAAAGATGTACGTTAATACAACAACCTAATTTAAACAGCTAAACGCGTGTTTCTGTACGAAGATACTGGTTGAAATTGTGCATATGGAAGGGACAATATATATCTGACATTAACAGAACCAAAGCATGCTTGAATTTGGTATATTTTGAACATTTTCATGCATTTAATTAACATACCCTCTTTAGTGAGGAAATGAGGGTAACGTTAACGCCGGAGTAAGATACGACTGCAGCCGGAGGAAATGTTAGAGAAGAGATGAGACAAACTTTTGTTCTCAAGATTTGATGGTCTTTTTTATCAAGAAATCATATTTACTTTCACCCCATAATGGTCTGTAATGCCTATAATCTCCTACAAGATGCTTACCTTCTGGCGTGGGATCGCGCGCGCACGTTTCTGTTACACATAGAATTGAGGACATCTTGTTACACTTATTGTCTCAAATTCGTAGTTTATCAGAAATAAAAAAAATTCTGTACACGAAGATACAAACGAGCAATAATTGAAACAAATTCGTGGCTTGCTAGATTCGCCACAGACATGCAATGCAACATACACTAGAGGAGCACAATTTTATTTTCTTTTGCAGGCATTTAGATTGTACAGTTTCACTCGGTCGAGTCATTCATATTTATTCAGAAAACCTTTCGTTACAACGCATAACTTAAATGTTCATGTCATGCTTTTTAAATACGAATTGTATTAAAACACAGTAATGTACATTCGTATGTGCTTTAAAGGGGAGGAAAATGCATCACGGTATTTCCATAACAGTGCACGTGCTTCCACATATGTATCATTATACAGGTGTAGCTGCCAAATATTGTTGCTACCACTCTATCAAGTAAAAGTCGAGTAAAAAGTAGTTTTTATTTTGAATCAGCATTCTGTGCAAACGTTATCATCCTCAGGCGTTGGTCATGTCCATATCTAACCTTCCTCCGGCGTTGGCGATCCCATTCTTTTTTCCACAAGTAGTCTTTGGTGGCGAAAAATGTCTAAATGCTTCGTCAGAAATGAGCTTTAAGTAAAACAGTTTGTACAGCGAATATGAGTTATAAATTATAGCATGAATAGAGAATGAAAAGTTTTGACTTTAAAGAATTGTTGACTTCTAAATAAATCTTGACGGACAAAACCACAAAATTGTGCGTGTTTTCTTGTAGTTTGTATGTTTCAGAAAAAGTATTGTAACATGATGTCAATTTTATTTGGAAGCAAATCCATCTTACAACATTAACTTATCATTACAAATATATTATCCGCTTGCTCTATAAAATATTTTCATAGTTTTGTTGACAGCCCTTCACACACTGCTCCTCAGGCGTTGGCTATTGCCTCGGAGTTAGCTATTTCACTCCGGCGTTGGTCAAATATCGATAATTGGCATGCAGAGTGTGTTTGTAGGAATTTCCGTGGCAGGTTCTAACATATTTTTTCTGTTCACTGAAGATATGATCAGTGATATATTATCTGACAACATGTTCCTGTTTACAGGTTTCAAAATAAGTTCAAAATAATTTAAAACCAATATGACAATGCTTTGTAACTTTAATCTTCTTTAAATTTCAAAACAAGCAGCATAATTGTTATATACCAATGGCGTTTGGGGTGACGCTATAAAATGGATATAAGAAGTTTTTGGATTGTTAACACTTTCGCACTACTCATTTTGGGTAAGTACTGTTCAACATTTTGATACTCATTGTAAAAAGAATGACCACACTCTTTATAATTGAGCCGCGACGTGAGAAAACCTTTTTTTACAACTGAATAAATGTTACAACTGAAAATGTTATCTATTCGCTTCCATGTAAGTGTATCAATTTAATCGCAATCGATAGTTTTCTACAATGATGGGTTGAATTTTCTACCTGGGGAATGATTAGATTACACCAAATTAATATGATTAATATGTTTTAAAAGTTGCCGAGTGTTCAAACTTAGACCATTCATAGTTGTGTTTAAGTTTTGGCCATAATATTATGACTAGCTAAACAAACGTGCGGCCATCATCGACCGCCATTGTATAGTAAAATGAGTAAAATGACCATAATGGGTTCGAGCCCCGCACTGGCCACGTGTGAGAAAAAAAAAACCCGACGCATTTTTATAAATTTTTAAAGTCGCGGCATAATCTTTGTCTTATTGACCACTTTCTTCTGAAAGAAACAAGAATAGAAAAGGGCTTATTCCTTTAATGTTGTTAGCCCACAATGCAAATACCTTTTTCGGTATGTTTTGTTGTTTTAATTGCGTTGTGCTGTTCCAAAGTGTGTCAATGACCATTCAAAGGAACATGTCAGGGGCCCTCAAATCGTTTTTGATCTCCTTCAAATGTATAAACAGCCACTTTGTCATCCATTTCCCAACATAGATATGGACAATGTGCGGACCGCCAGTGAATAGCAATACATGTTATCAAAATACATTTTATATTATCCGAAAATAGTACATGTTCTAAAATATTCTCGATAAGCTAATTATCATTTTAAAACAATTCATTCGCATATGCTTCTTAAAATGTATGTCTTCAGTTTTGATAACAACAAAGTACTGATTTTTATTTCATCTATGCGGTAGTTTCCACCAGGTATTTTGCTTAACCCATTAATGGCGAGTGGATTCACCCATCATTATCACCTGGTTGAGTCCACTTCAATTTTTAGGGGCTTCATGTTTGATTTTAAAATTCTACGAGTATTCCATTTTTCGATGAAGTTCCTCTAAGCAGAATAGCTCCAGATGGGACGCCGCGTTTGCGTCACATCTGGGGATGCACTGTTTGCATTTGGCCCATAAAAAGGACGCCATGCTTACTGTATGAGAGAACGGTCTTGATTCATCATGTCTAAATGCGTTTCACGACGGTGCTTTTCCAATCTTGGGTGCATGCACAAATCAATTAATGGGTTTATTTCATGACGAAAATTCTTAAAATTATGATTATATCAATATTCATTTGCATTGTCATCGGTTCTTTATTCTTAAAAGCGTTGATTGCCTTTGAGATCAAAATCATCGTTAGTGTTGAAATGATTCTTGTGACTTAAAAAATGATACAAATTTGAAATCCATTGTCGCATAATGTGTTCCATGTGTGGTATGTGATATACATATTTTTTGTGTTTACTCTGTCATGATAAAAGGAAATATGGCAGAGGTTTAGCAATACGAGTCTTACATATTAATTTTGTATGATAAAGATTATTCTCTTTCCGACTTATTAAACTCCTTAACTTTGCAGTCAACCCTGTCAAATATTTGCTTTCATTTTGTAGGAGTATTCTTGGAGTTGGTTCTTTGTCTGAAATTGCATACGTACATTTTGTTTTAAAATTTCGCAAAGGAATTTGACACATATCGATCTGCTTTTTATGTCGACTGCCATGCATAGGATAGCTTTTTATCTCCCCTGACAAATAATGCCAGTTTTATACAGTCATTGATGAGGTTTATGTTGCCAAATCTAAAGGGTCACTGACGAGACTTTAATAGTCGAAACCGCGGTATGGCCCATTACCTTTCTCATCAGTGTGTTCACTGCTCTTAAAGGATCTTAGTTTTATTTTTATTAAATAATCGAAATCGTACTCTGGGCTAATTCTTTCTCCTTGATATTGTCACTGCCTTTTAAGGAAGTCATGATTATTTATGTTTTTATTTCTTCTCATACTTACGGCTCAGATGGGCTAATAAATACCATTTCTTCATACTTTTTACAGCTTTACGGAGTGTTCACGCCGGAGAAACGTATGCAGATGAAACAGCATTACGAACCAAGCTAAGGACAGGTTATAACCAGGCTGTGCGACCTAGCACTCCGACCAGTGTGGTCATGTTCTATTCTCTTAGAACACTACAGTCACTGGTAAGCTAAGAATTTACCAGAGATGTTCATTAACTCAATTTTATCATGAATGGTGTTAAACGCCAGCAATTGTTGATTTTTTTTTATTCTAATAGGCACCATTAAAACTATTACGAAAACTTGCCCATGCAATATATACATGATCATACATACGATTTTTTTTTATCAAAATTGATTTTTGCATCACTGAACATAGGCAGTCTAATAGGAAGGGATATCTTGGTGAAATTAATACCTATATCATTTATATAAAGCAAACAAAATAACTATTGCCACAGCGAAATTTAAAGACAGTCCCTGAATGGGACACAAAGCCAATAACATCATAGACAATGTTTACAATTCAGGCTCATTCTGTTTAGAAAAAATTACCAAACCCTTTGATATTTACCAATCTCAGCAAACATACTTGGTGGTTAAAATGGTGGGCGAATCATTCTTAAATATATGCTGAATTATGAACGGAGGGCATGTTTCGGGATTCTTTAATAATATGAATTGTCATTTATCAGGTAATGAGTAGTTTGATTAATGACTGTGATACGATGACAATAGTTTTCAAAAAGTATATCTGTATTGACATAATTATCTCTTGAAAAGCATGTCTTGATAAGATCAGCTCGTTTGACATTTGAGCCGCAATCCGCATATGCGAAACCAAAGGCGCAGAACTGCGAAGCTGATCAGCGCCTTTGTTTTTGCTACACGGATAGTACAATTCTTCTATTTTCTAAACTTTCCAGCCTCTCATCATCTTTAGTGCTTGTAGAGCTTGGTTTGTGTCGGACCTGTTCAGAAACCACATTGTTGGTTTTCTCATGAGGCGGCTCATTTAAAGGTAGAATAATTAATCAAAGGTGTTATACTGTGCAATGGACATTAATAAAATAAATAGATGTATTTTGTAATTCTAAATCTTTTTTTTTTTTTTTTTTTTTTTGTCTCACAATTTGTTAAAATGCATGGGTCCATGGTTCTTTTGAAGTCAAAACTGTATACCTTATAAATAGTAATGCATTTATTTGTTTTGATGGTATAGTGCTTGAAAAACTATTTCAGTGTTTACCCTTTCCAGTTCTAGAGTTCCGCAGGTGTGATTTTAAAATTTTATTCCATTTTTTGTATGAAATTCCTGTAAGCAAAGATAAAAGCCCCAGATGGGACGCCGCGTTCTGCGGCGTCACATCTGAGGCTATTCTGTTTGCCTATGTCCCATAAAAGGAACTCCAGGCTTAAATGAGTTAAATAAAACAGAACCGATTGAAAGGAACATCCTCTGGGAATTTAAGAAGCTTTCATTATGAGGTTGTCGATGATTATTGAATTGACTTTGATTTTACAGATTGAAATAGAAATAATTTTACATCAAACAAATGAAGAAGTAATTGATATTTTTGTTATCATTTCAAGTACATACAAGTACGGTATGTCTATACACCGAGCAAGCTTGCTGCGGTTCTGCCTCACGGCACTCGGGCTCTTCTTCCGCATTCAAGTTTAGTTTTTTGGGCGTTTTTTTTTTGTAGACTTAGGACTGAAACAAAAAGGTTAAAGTAGATAATGATCAGGAAATGGCACAAACAGAAAGGAATCGACTCCAAAAACCGAGGTGGGAAAAAAACTAAATTGACAATAAAGTACTTGTACTAAAGGAGCACACCGTAAGCCAATTAAGCGGCTATTTCCCAATAGACATTTTTCACTTTTGAACGTAACTGCTGCTGGCGCTTGCGGTTATGACTTTCCGTGTGATGGGGAACGACTCGTGAGGGCATATTTGAGACGAAGACGAGGGACGATATGAAGAATTACTTAGTCAAAACTACCAATAGCCCGACGAAGACGAATTAAATAAGACATGCAATAAATGTTATAGCGTAGGACGTCTAGCTCTGTAGCTCAGTAGCTAGCGTGCTTGGAATTGAAAACGAAAGGTGCTGGGTTCGAGTCCCGGACGCATCACTTTTTTTCTTTTCTTTATTTGTCTCTCTTGTGACAAAAAAGCTTTGGAAATAAAACATATATTATCAGCTGATTATATTTTTGGCAAATGCAAGAATCATGAAATGCCCTACTACATTAAATTCTTAAATCGTAAAGGAATTGAAGTTTGAGACGGCAGCCCACATGTATGTTTTCTCTTGTGTTGGGAGCTCGATCGTATTTTTGGTATAAGAGCTGATCTATCCTCGCGTCAATATTTCTTTCTGGGAGACATGAAAATATGAATATACTGAAGGCTTGTACAGGCATAATGTGGCTAGGATAAGGATAGCCACCCTGAACGACTTAAAAATGTTTTCCGCGGACGTAGGCACTAACTCAAACAGTACACTGTACAGTGTACATGTAAAGATATATGTATATTTATTAGGTGTAAGACCTACAGTTCCACGTGCTGTCTCGTGAGAGAACATAATTTATTTTGGCATGTTTATACATGTACTTCAAACAGATACTCGAAATCTTGATGTTATTTATACGGTTGATGTTTCGTTTTGAGTCCATTAGACAATCATCTGCAAGTCATAAGTGCGATATCCTAGCTACATTTTGCATAGACATAGAAATAAGTTGAGGTTTTGTAGACCTTCCACAGTATTTCAGCATTTTGAATGCGATAATTACGATTTTTGGGATGTTTTTTCCAAGTCGAAGGCTTTCTTTCTGATCCTCCTTTATTCTCTTGAACTATGCGTGATGTTTATCTGGGTGAATTCAAATAAATACGAGTATAATTAAACTTCAAACTAAAACAGTATCATTTTCAAGAAAATGAATGTTTATAGACTGAGAAACATACAGTTCGTTTTTTCATAACGTATCTTGCTTACCCTAAAACAGGACGACAATATTCTTTATGCGAGCACACACACACACACACACACACACACACACACACGCACGCACGCACGCACGCACGCAAGTTCCGTAGATGACTTCATGTCGCAGTGGTTCAGTCAGTCGCTTCGTAAAATCACATGTCGAGAATAAATACGTACATGTAGTTGATATAAGACTGGTACAAAATTATTAGGGAGCGCGGTGGCGTAGTGGTAGGGCGTCTGACTCCTGAGAGGTCCTGGGTTCGATCAGCACAGGCGCCAGCCGTGTTGTGTCCTTGAGCAAGACACATTAATTCCTTGCTAACTGGTTAAACCCAGGAAGCGTTGGCTCCGTCCCGACATGACTGAAAAAAATGTTGACTGGGACAAAACAAAAAAAAAATAAAATAAATAAAAACTTAAAACCTATATGCATTGGTAAAATGCAAAAATAAAGAAATCCAGACAGCAATTAAACATATAAATCGTAAACAATGTTATCATATGCAATGGTAACAATGATTATTGTTGTCTTCCCGTTTAACTGTCTGATTCTAATTGAACAATGAACCAGAAGTGGCCTTTGACACGACATGTTTACAAAATCGCATCATCAACTGTCATGATTGCCATTAAAGATACATTACGCGTTCAACGCGAGTCGGCCTTACAAATGCTTGGCGCGAATAAAACAGCTTCCAGTGCAGAATATTATTTTTTGACACTCGTGTGTATAACTAGGGATCGCTTGTTCAATTCTGAGCTGCCCATGGCTTTATGGTGACACTATAAACCGAGATCCCGTCTGCATATGACGATAACTGTTGGTGGGAAAACAACTATCAACTATTTGTTATCGCCATGTGACTTTCAACATACTGGTGCATGTATATACGTACATTGGTTCTGTTTAGCTACATTTCACTTGTTTTTCGTGAACACACGGAATTCCTTTTACATGTAAACATGGCAAGATTTACGATTTGAAACATTTAGTTGATCTTTAATTTTATGTGCAGTTTTTTTTTTTTATTCTACGCCTTACAACGTTTTGACACATTTTAAGTAATATCGAGCATGGTCTGTTATCCTCATCAGGATAACATGTCCGTGACATGTTTACCCCATTGAACAACGCTTTTATAAAGCAAAACTTGAGTATGCAGGGGTATATCTAGTTTTAGCTCACATGAGCCCGGTGAACTTATAGGATGGCCATGCCCCGTCGTCCGTCCGGCGTCGTCTGTTAACAATTACCATGATCTTCTTCTCTGAAACAGCTTGGCCAATCAAAGTTAAAACTGTTTGCGGAGCATTCTTAGGAAGGGGGAACGAAATTTGCATAAATGGACCAGGTCACATGACCAAGATGGCCGCCTTGGCTATAAATAGCAAAAACCGTTAAAATGTTTCTTCTCCAGAACCAGAAGGCCTATGATTTTGTAACTTGGCATGAAGCATCAAACAATATTAAAAGCACTACAAAGTTTGTATAAATCATTTCGCTGGGATGACCTTGACCTATTTTACGGTAAGATCAACTTACATGTAGGTCGCCCATGCATTTAAATGGGGAAATTAGTTAAATGTAATTCAAAGGGTGGAAACTTGCTAAGATAATACAAATGGGCAGATTTATTTTTATGAAAACATTAAGACCCGGGTGGTTGTCAGCTCCTGCCTGGGGGGATATATACATGTATATGACTATAATATTTAAACATCTCTGCAACCGCATGGCCGATCAAAGCCAAACTTCGTGGAAGGGGAACGAAAGTTTGTATTAATGGTCAAGGTAACTTGACCAAAATGGCCGCCATGGCTATAAATTGAAAAACCTTTAAAATTGTTCTTCTTCAGAACCAAAAGGCCTATGATTTTGAAACTTGGCATGAAGCATCTACAAAGTCTATATATGACCCAGGGATTACATTAACCTATTATAAGACAAGGTCAACTTAGGTTGTCTATGCTTCTGAAAACATAGATTGTGAGTATTCGTTCTATCTTGTGTCCACAGTCTATGTTTTGAACAAATAAGAAAATATCAAAACTGTTGAATTTAAAATTTTCATTTTTTTTTTCAACTTAAAAAAAAAACACACTGTATTTTGCTTGATAAGGTTTTGTAATGATATCGTCATGATATAGGGTACCGTTTTAGTGCACATGTATTACTCATGCTGACGGCAGATCTACAACATTTGATCATTCTCAACCTTACTCATTCGGACCCATCTTTGCGTCCGGAATCGGGCAAGCATATAAGCACATAAGCTTCTTACTCAATCTGAATTTAAATAAATAATAAATTGAATCGGTTTGTTGATTTGAGCGTTAATCCAACAGCAAAGGTCATATGGAAACGAGACCTCAGTTTATAGTCTCATCCTTGTCTCAGCTTGTTCAGAAATCACATCGGATAATGGTGGGGGGATTCTTATTTATTTGAGAGAGGGACTTGATTATGTTAGAAGAAACGACATTGAAACATCGGATGTAGAATCTATTTGGATTGAAGTCAAAATGAGACATTCAAATTCCTTCTTTGTCTGTTCGGTCTATCGCCCACCTTCTTCCACAACAGAATGGACAGATTTATTTTCAAGGCAGATTGAAAAATCTCTAACCTTTACCGACGAAATTTATCTCATGGGTGACATTAATATAGACATAAAAGATGAACAATTATGCAACTCTAAATGGAAACATGCAATGGAAATTAATGATCTAAAACAGCTTATCAAAGAACCAACGCGGATCACAGCCAAATCGTCAACAATCATAGACCATCTTTACGCATCCAAGCCAGATTTAGTCGTTGATTTATTGGTACCAAATATTGCAGTTAGTGACCATTTTCCTATACAATTTACACGTGTCACTGGCAAAACTAATATTAAACGAAATATGCATACAACAATACAATACCGGTCATATAAGGCATTCAACGAAGAAAATTTTCACTCAGATATGTCAGACTCTATGGCAAACATCAATATTTCTCCAGTAAACTCGGATCAAAACTTCGAAATCTTCATCCAAACATTTATGACTGTATTTGACAAGCATGTCCCGATTAAGACCAAACGGGTAAAAAAAGAAACTCAACCTGACTGGTATAATGATGAAATCAAATTTGCAAGTAAACAGAGAGATATGTACCACAAGTCAAGAAACTGGCCTCAGTACATGTATAAACATTGGCGAAATAAAACCATTCATTTAATACGCACTGCAAAGAAAGGATTTTTTGCAAAGTCAATTGCCGAAAAAAAAGACAATACATATTTATGGAAACATATTAAAGACATAAATGGTAAATCAAACGAAAATAAACTCCCTGATGACATGACTGTAAACGGAAATTCTACGACTGATCCTCACATTATTTCAGAATGTCTAAATACCTTCTTTTCAACAATAAGCGAAAAACTTAAGTCTGAGAACCCACAAGAAAATCCACAGTTTGAAACAAGTACTCTTGATAATTACATTAAAACTAAAATTCCAACAACAGTCCAGTTTGGCATTCCTCTCATGAAAATGTCAGATCTAAAAACAGCTTTAAAGACGCTGGATGTAACGAAAGCCACAGGTCTTGATGGAATTACTCCTAGAATTTTGAAAACATCAGCAGAAGCAGTCGCTCCAATATTGTTAGAAATCATCAATTTAAGCCTGATGAATGGCCAATTCCCGGCATCACTTAAACTTGCCAAAATCAAACCGATTCATAAAGGGGGTCCAAAATCTGACCCCTCAAATTATCGCCCTATATCAGTTCTCCCAGTAATATCTAAAATAGTAGAAAAACATGTGACAAAACACCTGTTCGCCTATCTTAAAAAGTATGACATCTTACATAAGTCTCAATCAGGGTTTAGAAAAAATCACTCTTGCAATACTGCATTACTAGGATTATTAAACAAATGGCTGAAAAATATTGACAAAGGAGAAATCACAGGCGCAGTTTTCTTTGACCTAAGGAAAGCTTTTGATGTTGTTGATCATGAAATTTTACTTCAGAAACTTAAGTCTCACAAATTTGACGATCGCACTATGGAATGGATGACATCGTATCTGAGTAACAGGAGACAATGCATAGTAGATAAAACAGCAACATCTTCTCTGCAGGAAGTTAAATCTGGTGTACCACAGGGCTCTGTACTAGGCCCTGTGCTCTTTCTTATTTTCATAAATGACATGCCTTTATTCATAAATGAGGCATATGCCGAAATCTATGCGGACGACACGACCGTCCATACAGCCCATAAAAATCAAAATATAGTTCAAGTAAGACTCCAAAGTAGTTCAACTAATTTCAATTTTTGGTGCATTGTACACAAAATGTTTGTCAACTTAACAAAAACATCTTCTATGTCAATCGGAAGTAGGCAAAATTTATCGAATAATGATGAATTAAGTATTACAATTGATAATGAAGATATCTCAAACGTCGACAACCAAAAACTTCTGGGGATATTCATTGATGAAACGCTCTCCTGGGATAAACAAATTGACTCTGTTTGCCTTAATATCACTAGACGAATAACGCTTTTAAAACTTCTATCTAAATATGTAGACATGCCCAATCTCAAACTATATTATAATTCCTATATTTTACCGATTTTCGACTATGGGTGCATGATTTGGGGACAGTGTTCAACATATAATATCAATAGATTACTAAGATTACAGAAACGAGCAGCGCAAATTATTCTTCAAGCTGACTTTATGACACCATCAAAAGAAATGTTCCAAGAGCTAGGCTGGCTTACTTTTACTAACAGAGTAGAATATCATATTTGCGTTATGGTTTTTAAGTCCCTAAATGGCCAAGCCCCTGATTATTTATCAAGCTTGCTAAAGAAATCGTCTGAAACAAACACTAGAAATTTACGTTCTCATGATCAAGAATTTCTTAAAGTTCCATTTGCGCGAACGGCATACTATGAAAAATCTTTTTTTGTAGCTGGTCCAAAACTATGGAATGCTTTGCCACTTGAAATTAGAAAATCAACAAGTCTTTCCACATTCAAAACAACTGTAAAGAAATATTATCTAAATAAACAACTTAACGAGACATAAAACACGTTGTTTGCATAGCCAGCCATAAAGCACATACTTATAATTGTAGGGACAGTGGGGTGCTGTCTGGACATTGGTTTCCGCCACACTACCGCTGTCCCGACCGGCAAATACTAGAAATTAGAAATTAAGCAAATCTCGACACATTTGAAACGTCAAAGAAGAAATACTTATTAAGTAAGCAAATTAACCAGGCATATAACATGTTGCGTGCATAGCCAGACATAAAGCATGTACTTATATAAATGTTGGGGCAGTGGTGTGCTGTCTGGACATTGGTTTCCGCCACATTACCGCTGTCCCTACTGTCAAACACTTGCAGGATGAGTTATGATATCAAACCATAATTCTCTTCATGTTCCCGCACTTGACTGGGTCTGGCTACATCATATATATATATATATATATATATATATATATTGCTGTCCCCACTTAAATATTTCATATTCTGTATAATGTTTGTCGTTAGCGGTCGATGGACATAGTCTAGCTGACCGCGAACATAGGGCTGAGTGATTCATCGGAGGTTTTCGGCAGCAACGACCTAGGTAGGGAAACCACCCAGCCAGACAGTTTGCTATCGCATGCCATCGATGGGTCTTTCATTTCTATTTATATGTATCTGAAATGCAACAGGACAGCCTTCTATGCTTGATGACACTCAATATCTGTTAAAAATAAATTAGCAAGAAAGAAAGTAAAATGGATCAAACATCTTTCTTTCTTTTTGAGAAATCATATTCAAAACTCTAAATTTGTAATGATATCATTTCCGAGTGTCCTTAAGGTACATGGTCATCTCAGTTTCATGTCTCATTGAAAAAAACACTACTGTAATTGTACATGATTATGTGTGATAGGTCTCCCAGGCATCTTGTTTTGTACATATGTATATAACTATGTAGATATGTTTAACTCTTAAGAGGACCATGTGCGAGATTAGTCTATGTACTAAATATGTCATCCTCTTTAAATAAAGACATTATTATTATTATTATTATTATTATTATTATTATCCGACAGACTCAAGAAGACCCGGATCAAACCTGCCATCTCTGGTTTATAAGGCACGTGAAATAACCACTGCACCATAGAGGCTTGCTTAATAGGTTCAGTATAAACTTTATCATGATAGAAATCGTACTTTTAAATGTTAAAAAAAGACAAAAGAACGCATGACTTAACACCAACTGCGTTCGGCTTTCCAAGCTGCAATGTGGTTTGATAACTGATCCGGCTTGATATGATCTTTGTTTTGTCGATGGGCATTAGGACAAAATTTCAATAGCCAAACACAACACAATTAAATTTCCCCTGTTACATGTATATATATTAGAATCATGAATGGCGGTACGTTTGTATAAAAGGTCGGTAAATGGACACGTGAAATGTCTGCGTGGTATACTGTACATGAATATGTGTATTCGGGTATTGTCTATCAGTGTCAGCACCATCGTATATGCTTGCGATACAATCAAAGTCCTTACAACAAAGATTGATGCAACATCACACAACATGTGATAAAATGGATTAAAACAACCTTCAGCGCAATATCGCTTTGGCAACTACCAACACCAAGACAATGAACTCTTCGCCTTAGGTTGCTGCCCAATTGATCAGTCTTACAATCAAGGGTGACACAAAACCAATTTCTGCTTGTGGGTGTGCAAGTTCGTTTTCTCAGGGTTCTCCTCTTTTCCTCCTGTTACTGATTTACCCGTCTCATATGAACTAAAATAATCTTGAACGGGCCGAAAAGTGTATAAAAACGCATCATTATGATCAGAAATGAGCACAATGAGACCCTTATCTGTAATCAAGTAACAATAGAATGACCAAGAATCTATACAATTAAATTTCCCATCCTAACATAGACACCAGGCGGGAGAGACATGGCGGTGCAACACATCACAAGCAATTTAACAACAGGCATAAAAAACAAAATTACTAGCTCTTTCCAAACAAGACCAGCGTCCATTCTGTTAAAAGGGACAATACACGAGGCAATAATCTTAAGAAAACACGTGTCAATGTGAAGACTGTATACACCATTATTTGTGAAACAAATGAATAATTTGTGCACTTTGACAGAATGTGTAGTGTCCAAAATTGCTTCTACGTGTATGTGAAAATGGCGAACATCAAAAGTAAACTATGGGGCGACTGAAACACTATGCGTCCTCTACGGAAACACGTTAGAAACTCATGAAAATAATATAATTGTGTTAGTTTGATTTTAATTTATTTATTTGAATTCAACCAGGTGAAACAACACGCATACTATCACACAGAATAAATGAGGATCAGAACGAAAGCTTATGTCTTGCCAAATTATTTTTCTACATCGTAACCATCGCACTCGATATGGCAGAAATACTGTTGAAAGTCTACAATTAACAAAAACAGTTGTGTGGCTAGGCATATTGTAGCTACATGTAGGGTATTGCCCCCATCGCTCTTCCTACTGTCGAATGGACTCAAAACGAGACATCGACAAAATAAACATCGTTCGCTCACGAGATAGCACGTGAAACTGTAGTTTTACATCTAATACGTAATACACATATATCTGAACATGTACCGTGACTATACTTTTTGATTTGGTGTCTTAAGTAATTGTTAAAATTCAGTTTTACGTCCCTTTCAAGATTATTTCAGCTCATATGAAAAGCGCCAAACAGTAGGTGGGGCGAAAACGGGAGTACCCCGAGAAAAACCGCCTGGCACACCCGCAAACAGAACTTGGCCTGTCTCACATGTGGCCATTGTGGGTCTCGAACTCACACCAGACACAACGGTGAGATGATTAAGTGATTATGAAACAGCGCTCTGAACTGCTCGGCCACGGGGGACGCTTGCGTATTTTTTTAGTCATTAGAGGCGGTCAGCTTATCCTATCCACATTATCTGTACCAGCCAGTCAGGAAATAAATGTTGACGTTAGGATCGGTCGCTGATCCGTTCTTCTAATGACGATCAATATCTCGGCTTCCAACAAGACCTATAAAAAAACCTATACATGCGGTCTGCCTTCTCACTAGACAGTTTAATCCAGAAACTTACGATTTTAGTATTAAATGCAGCATTGCATTTTGTGATTCTTGCATTTGCCAATAGATAAAATTTTATTTTCTTTTTTCCTTTTTTTATTTCTTTTTAATTTTTTAAGCTTTAATGTCACAGGTGCGAAAAAAGGAAGAAACAAAGAAAAGGAAAAATAATTTTTGTCCTACCCGGACTCGAACCCAGGACCTTTCGATTCTATGTCTTACTCTCTACCTACTGAACTATTCAGCTAGGCGTCTTGGACAATTTCGTTTTTTGCGTGTCTCATTTAATACACCTCCGGTGGGCTGTTGGTAGTTTTGACTAAGTATTTCTTCATATCGCCCCTCGCCTTCGTCTCAAATATGCCCTCACGAGTCGTCGCCCATCACACACAAAGTCGTAACCGCAAGCGCCAGCAGCATTTACGTTCAAAAGTGAAAAATGTCTAATAGACATTTTTCACTTTTGAACGTAAATGCTGCTGGCGCTTGCGGTTATGACTTTCCGTGTGATGGGGGACGACTCGTGAGGGCATATTTGAGACGAAGACGAGGGACGATATGAAGAATTACTTAGTCAAAACTACCAATAGCCCGACGAAGACGAATTAAATAAGAGAGTCAAAAAGTGAAATAGTCTAGGACGTGTAGCTGTGTAGCTCAGTAGGTAGCGTTCTTGGAGTTGAAAGCGAAAGGTCCTGGGTTCGAGTCCCGGACGGATCACTTTTTTCTTTTCTTTATTTGTCTCTCTTGTGACAAAAAAGCTTTGCAAATAAAACATGTATTATCAGCTGATTATATTTTTTGGCAAATACAAGAATCATGAAATGCCCTACTACATTAAATTCTTAAATCGTAAAGGAATTGAAGTTTGAGACGGCAGCCTACATGTATGTTTTTCTCTTGCATTGGGAGCTCGACCGTATTTTTGGTATAAGAGCTGATCTATCCTCACGTCAATATTTCTTTCTGGGTGACATGAAAATATGAATATACTGAAGGCTTGTACAGGCATAATGTGGCTAGGATAAGTTAGCCACCCTGAACGACTTAAAACAGTGAATGTTTTCCGCGGACGTAGGCACTAACTCAAATAGGGCTTCTCCAGTCCGTCGGATGGGACTTTAAACCGAGGTCCCGTCTCCATATGACCTTAGCTGTTGGTGGGACGTTAAACCCCAATTAACCAACTAACTCAAATAGTACACTGTATATATATATGTATATTTATTAGGTGTAAGACCTACAGTTCCACGTGCTGTCTCGTGAGAGAACATAATTTATTTTGGCATGTTTATACATGTATTTCAAACAGATACTCGAAATCTTGATGTTATTTATTTGGTTGATGTTTCGTTTTGAGTCCATTAGACGATAAGTGCGATATCCTAGCTACATTTTGCATAGACATACAAGTTGAGGTTTCGTAGACCTTCCACAGTATTTCAGCATTTTGAATGCGATAATTACGATTTTTGGGATGTTTTTTATTCCAAGTCAACGGCTTTCTTTCTGATCCTCATTTATTCTCTTGAATTATGCGTGATGTTTATCTGGTTGAATTCAAATAAATATAATTAAACTTCAAACTAAAACAATATCATTTTCATTTTTCAAGAAAATGAATGCTTATAGACTAAGAAACATACAGTTCGTTTTTTCATAACGTGCTGCGTACCTTGCTTATTCTTGACAATATTTCTTGACAATACTGCTTGACAATATTCTTTACGCGAGCACACACACACACACACACACACACACACGCACGCACGCACGCATGCATGCACGCACGCACGCACGCACGCAAGTTCCGTAGATGTCGCAGTGGTTCAGTCAGTCGCTTCGTAAAATCACATGTCGAGAATAAATACGTACATGTAGTTGATATAAGACTGGTACAAAATTATTTTCAGGGAGCGCGGTGGCGTAGTGGTAGGGCGTCTGACTCCAAATCGAGAGGTCCTGGGTTCGATCCCCATAGGCGCCACCGTGTTGTGTCCTTGAGCAAGACACATTTACTCCTTACTAACTGGTCAAACCTAGGAAGCGTTGGCTCCGTCCCGACATGATTGAAAAAAATGTTGACTAGGACATAAAGCCTTAATAAAAAATAATTTTGATAAGAGCATCTGACTTGTTAGCTCAGGAGGTTGAGAAGCCTCCGTGGCCTAGTGGTTAAGCTACTGGCCTTGTAAACCAGGGGTCGTGAGTTCGTTCCCTTGCTTCTCCAGTCTTTCGGATGAGACTATAAACCGAGGTCCCGTCTCCATATGACCTTAGCTGTTGAGTGGGATGTAAAACCCCAAATCAACCAAATCAGGAGGTTGAGCGCGAGTAGGAAACGCCTAATTTTATTGGAATTATTATTTTTATTATTATTATTTTAAAAACTTAAAATCTATATGCATTGGTAAAATGCAAAAATAAAGAAATCCAGACAGCAATTAAACATATAAATCGTAAACAATGTTATCATATGCAATGGTAACAATGATTATTGTTGTCTTCCCGTTTAACTGTCTGATTTAATGGAACAATGAACCAGACGTTTACAAAATCGCATCATCAACCGACATGTTTACAAAATCGCATCATCAACCGTCATGTTTGCCATTAAAGATACATTACGCGTTCAATGCGAGTCGGCCTTATAAATGCTTGGCGCGAATAAAACAGCTTCCAGTGCAGAATATTATTTTTTAGACACTCGTGTGTATAACTAGGGATCGCTAGTTCAATTCTGAGCTGCCCATGGCTTTATGGTGACACTATAAACCGAGATCCCGTCTGCAAATGACGATAGCTGTTGGTGGGAAAACAACTATCAACTATTTGTTATCGCCATGTGACTTTTAACATACTGGTGCATGTATATACGTACATTGGTTCTGTTAAGCTACATTTCAAGTGTTTTTCGTGAACACACAGAAACTTTTTTACATGTAAACATGGCAAGATTTACGATTTGAAACATTTAGTTGATCTTTAATTTTATATGCAGTTCTTTTATTCTAAGCCTTACAACGTTTTGACACATTTCAAGTAATATCGAGCATGGTATGTTATCCTCATCAGGATAACATGTCCGTGACATGTCACCCCATTGAACAACGCTTTTATAAAGCAAAACTTGAGTATGCAGGGGTATACCTAGTTTTAGCTCACATGAGCCCTTCGGCTCAAAAGGTGAGCTTATAGGATGGCCATGCCCCTGTCAACAATTTCCATGATCTTCTTCTCTGAAACAGCTTGGCCAATCAAAGTTAAAACTTTGCGGAGCATTCTTAGGAAGGGGAAACTAAATTTGCATAAATGGACCAGGTCACATGACCAAGATGGCCGCCTTGGCTATAAATAGCAAAAACCGTTAAAATTTTTCTTCTCCAGAACCAGAAGGCCTATGATTTTGTAACTTGGCATGAAGCATCAAACAATATTAAACGCACTACAAAGATCGGTAAGATCAACTTACATGTAGGTCGCCCATGCATTTAAATGGGGAAATAAGTTAAATGTAATTAAATGGGTGGAAACTTGCTATGATAATACAAATGGACAGATTTACTTTTATGAAAACATTAAGACCCAGGTGGTTGTCTGCTCCTGCCTGGGGGATATATACATGTATATGACTATAATATTTAAACATCTTCTCTTCAACCGCATGGCCGATCAAAGCCAAACTTCGTGGAAGGGGAACGAAAGTTTGTATTAATGGTCAAGGTAACTTGACCAAAATGGCCGCCATGGCTATGAATTGAAAAACCTTTAAAAGTGTTCTTCTTCAGAACCAGTAGGCCTATGATTTTGAAACTTGGCATGAAGCATCTACAAAGTCTATATATGACCCAGGGATGACATTAACCTAATATAGGACAAGGTCAACTTACGTTGCCTATGCTTCTGAAAACATAGATTGTGAGTATTCGTTCTATTATGTGTCCACAATCTATGTTTTGAACAAATAAGAAAATATCAAAACTGTTGAACTGAAAATTTTCATTTTTTTTTCAACTTAAAAAACACACTGTATTTTGCTTGTTAAGGTTTTGTAATGATATCGTCATGATACAGGGTACCGTTTTAGTACACATGTATTACACATGCTGACGACAGATCTACAACATTTGATCATTCTTAACCTTACTCATTAGGGCCCATCTTTGCGTCCGGAATCGGGCAAGCATATAAGCACATAAGATTCTTACTCAATCTGAATTTAAATAAATAATAAATTGAATCGGTTTCAAATTGTTGATTTGGGCGTTAATCCAACAGCAAAGGTCATATGGATTATAGTCTCATCCGACAGACGCAAGAAGACCCGGATCAAACCTGCGATCTCTGGTTTATAAGGCACGTGAAATAACCACTGCACCATGGAGGCTTGCTTAATAGGTTCAGTATAAACTTTATCATGATAGAAATCGTACTTTTAAATGTTAAAAAAGGACAAAAGAACGCATGCCCTTAACATCAACTGCGTTCGGCTTGCCAAGCAGCAATGTGGTTTGATAACTGATCCGGCTTGATATGATCTTTGTTTTGTCGATGGGCCCTAGGACAAAATGTTCCCCTGTTACATGTATATATATTAGAATCATGAATGGCGGTTCGTTTGTTTACATATAAAAGGTCGGTAAATGGACACGTGAAATGTCTGCGTGGTATACTGTACATGTATATGAATATGTGTATTCGGGTATTGTCTATCAGTGTCAGCACCATCGTATATGCTTGCGATACAATCAAAGTCCTTACAACAAAGATTGATGCAATATCACACAACATGTGATAAAATGGATTAAAACAACCTTCAGCGCAGCAATATCGCTTTGGCAACTACCAACACCAAGACAATGAACTCTTTGCCGTAGCCTTGCTGCCCAATTGATCAGTCTTACAATCACGGGTGACACAAACCAAGTTCTGCTTGTGGGTGTGCAAGTTCGTTTTCTCAGGGTTCTCCCCTTTCCCCCCCTGTTATTGATTTACCCGTCTCATATGAACTAAAATAATCTTAAACGGGCCGAAACTTGTATAAAAAAGCGCATCATTATGATCAGAAATGAGCACATCAGACCCTTATCTGTAATCAAGTAACAATAGAATGACCAAGAATCTATACAATTAAATTTCCCATCCTAACATAGACAACAGGCGGGAGAGACATGGCGGTCCAACACATCACAAGCAATTTAACAACACGCATAAAAAACAAAATTACTAGCTCTTTCCAAACAAGACCAGCGTCTAGTCTGTTATAAGGGACAATAGGCAGCCCCCGTGGCCGAGTGGTTAAGGTCGCTGACTTCAGTGCTCTTGATCATTTGATCATCTCACCGCTGTTGGTTCGCGCCTCGCACAGGGCAGAATTCACATGTGGGACGAGTCAAGTTCTGCTTGCGGGTGTGTCAGGTGGTTTTTCCCCGGGTACTCCGGTTTTCGCCCCACTTTCTGATTGATTCGTCTCGATATGAGTGAAAAGGCTTGAAAGGGACGTAAAACTGAATTAAAAAAGGACAATACACGAGGCAATAATCTTAAGAAAACACATGTGTCAATGTGAAGACAGTATACACCATTATTTGTGAAACAAATTAATAATTTGTGCACTTTGACAGAATATGTAGTGTCCAAAATTGCTTCTACGTGTATGTGAAAATGGCGAACATCAAAAGTAAACTGCGGCGAAGTGACGCGCGACCCGCTTTACGGGGCGACTGAACACTATGCGTCCTCTACGGAAACACTTTAGAAACTCATGAAAATAATATAATTGTGTTAGTTTGATTTTAATTTATTTATTTGAATTCAACCAGGTGAAACAGCACGCATACTATCACACAGAATAAATGAGGATCAGAACGAAAGCTTATGTCTTGCCAAATTAATTTTCTACATCGTAACCATCGCACTCGATATGGCAGAAATACTGTTGAAAGTCTACAATAAACAAAAACAGTTGTGTGGCTAGGCATATTGTAGCTACATGTAGGGTATTGCCCCCATCGCTCTTCCTACTGTCGAATGGACTCAAAAAATAAACATTGTTCGCTCACGAGATAGCACGTGAAACTGTAGTTTTACATCTATACACATATATATGAACATGTACACTATACTGTTTGATTTGGTGTCTTGTGTATTTGTTAAAATTCAGTTTTACGTCCCTTTCAAGATTATTTCAGCTCATATGAAAAGCACCAAACAGTACCCCGAGAAAAACCGCCTGGCACACCCGCAAGCAGAACTTGGCCTGTCTCACATGTGGCCATTGTGGGTCTCGAACTCACACCAGACACAACGGTGAGATGATTAAGTGATTATGAAACAGCGCTCTTAACTGCACGGCCACGGGGGACGCTTGCGTATTTTTTTTTAGTCATTAGAGGCGGTCAGCTTATCCTATCCACATTATCTGTACCAGCCAGTCAGGAAATAAATGTTGACGTTAGGATCGGTCGCTGATCCGTTCTTCTGCCGAAAATGACGATCGAGTTCTCGGCTTCAATGGGTGAAAAATCAAGACCTATAAAAAAAACCTATACATGCGGTTTGCCTTCTCACTAGACAGTTTAATCCAGAAACTTACGATTTAGTATTAAATGCAGCAGTGAATTTTGTGATTCTTGCATTTGCCAATAGATAAAATATTATTTTCTTTTTTTTTTTTTTTTTCCTTTTTTTTTCATTTCTTTTTTTTCTAAGCTTTATTGTCACATGTGCGAAAAAAGGAAGAAACAAAGAAAAGGAAAAAATATTTTTTGTCCTACCCGGACTCGAACCCAGGACCTTTCGATTCAAAGTCTTACACTCTACCGACTGAACTATTCAGCTAGGCGTCCTGGACTATTCGTTTTTTGCGTGTCTCATTTAGTACACCTCCGGTGGGCTGTTGGTAGTTTTGACTAAGTAATTCTTCATATCGCCCCTCGCCTTCGTCTCAAATATGCCCTCACGAGTCGTCGCCCATCACACACAAAGTCGTAACCGCAAGCGCCAGCAAACTTTACGTTCAAAAGTGAAAAATGTCTAATAGGCAGTCACACAGTAAATACGCGCGAACTTAAGTAAGTATATAGAAACAGAGCCACGAAAAATAGGAATGCAAACCAATAAATTTACGTTGATTTATGCAGTTGTAGGGATGATTATAGTGGAATCTTTAACACTGAGAAATATATACGAATAAAGTACAGCTTAAGAACGGTCAGAAAATTCCAACCCGTGAGGCTCACTTGCAATTGTTCAAACCATATCAAATGTGTTTTTTTTTTTTTTTTTGTTGTTGCTGTTTTCTTAGTGAATCAGTCAAAGCCGATAATGCGGCTTTCACACTAGAGCACGATCTGTTACGAAGACCACGATTGACAAATCGCAGCTAATCTTGACATTTTGCCAAAATTTGACGTTCTGATATGAGTCGTTGCGTTTGGATACGATCTGTTGCGATCTGATACGATAGGGTGGCGATCGGTCAAAATCGGGTGACACGATATTGGTCCCGGATAGATACGATTAGTTGCGATCCGATAAGATTATTACGATTAAACCCCGATTCTAATGCGATCTGATACGATTATCACGATACTTGGCCGCGATTTGATACGAACTGATACGCTTAAATGCGTTCTGGTACGAGTCTGAAGAACTGATACGATATGTTGCGATAGTTTACGATTGTTGGCTTGATTTTTGGTGATTGTGGCCACGATTGTGTCACGATGAGACCGCGATTGGTATATTTACTTCGAAAACAAACATATACCTCATTACGTTTTTAATCTGTGAAGACGAAACAACATTGATGATGGAGGAGCAGAGAATGACGAGAATGCGACATGTCATGATGTGCATTATTAATGCCTTATCCTTCCCCTTTCCATCCCTGTCTCTGCTGCTATTCAGACTACGAATTAATACTGAAAAGGACCACACTGATATTTACTTCTCTGTTGTTGATCAAGGAATAAAAGTTATCTTGCCCGATGTATTTTGATAATTCGTAACAGATCGTAAGCATCCGTGGCAAAAGCGTGGCTTGTCGTGTCTCATCGCATTTACTCGTATCAGATCGTATCCTATCGGAAGTCATTCGCATTGCCTCGTAGTTTATCGGGCCAGGCATTTTTTCTCGAATCGTAACAGACCGTAACAAATCGTAGGAGATCGCAACTCATCTCGACAGATCGCGGTGTTTTGGTCGATCCCGATTACCGCGATTTAGAAACAAGATGAGATACGATTTGTTGCGATTTGTTACGATGTCATACGATCTGATGCGATGGTCACGATAGTCCCGCCAATTTTGGTAATCGTGGCAAAATTTTTGGCAGCCAAAAATTTTTTCCACGATTAGCCCGATTATCACGATTGATAGCAAGATGTGATGCGATCTGATAAGATTGGATACGATAGTCCCGATTGGTCCACGATGAGGACCACGATACCAATCGTGGTCGAATCGTGGTAAGTGTGAAAGCTGCATAAGGTAATTGGAATAAAGTAAAATAAATGTAATTGGCTTATTTTTCTGTGTTTATTAGAGCTGCTTACATATTATTGTAGGTGAAAAAGTGCAAGTGATAATAAATTGTAACAAAATATCGTTAATGGTGAAAACTCATTGTCATTTGTCAATATTTCAAAATTGACGTTCTTAATATTTACCCTTGTTAGCTCACCTGAGCCGTCAGGCTCACAAGGTGAGCTTATAGTATACCCATGCTCCGTCGTCCGTCCGTCCGTCGTCCGTCCGTCCGTCCGTCCGTCGTCCACACTTTTCAAAGATCTTCTCCTCTGAAACCGCTTGGCCAATCAAAGCAAAATTTTACATGAAGCATCTATGGGAAGGGGGAACCAATGTGTATATAAATAATCCAGGTCACATGACCAAGATGGCCGCCATGCCCATATATGGTAAAAACCCTTCAAAAACTTCTTCTCCGGAACCACTGGACCGATTTCAACCAAACTTGGCATGAAGCATTAATGGCTCAAGCACTACAATGTGTATATAAATCATGACCCTATGATGACCTTGACCTATTTTACGGCAAGGTCAACATAGGTCGCGAATGCATTTGAATGGCAAAAATTGTTAAATTGTCATTTAAAGGAAAAATCTTGCAGAAAATGAGCAGTAGGACTGAATATTAATGATTCTGAAAAAAATTGGGCACCAGGGGCTCATCCGCCCCCACCCCGGGGCAATATACATGTATATCTCCATAATATTCAAACATCTTCTCCTCTGAAACCGCTTGGCCAATCAAAGCGAAATTTTATGTGAAGCATCAATAGGAAGGGGTAACAAATATGTATATAAAAAATCCAGGTCACATGACCAAGATGGCCGCCATGCCCATATATGGTAAAAACCGTTCAAAAATCTTCTTCTCCAGAACCGGTTGACCGATTTCAACGAAACTTGGCACGAAGCATCGATGGCTCAAGCACTACAATGTGTATATAAATCATGACCCTGTGATGACCTTGACCTATTTTACGGGAAGGTCAACGTAGGTCACCAATGCATTTGAATGGGGAAAACTTTTAAAATGTCATTTAAAGTGAAAGTCTTGCAGGAAATGGGCAGTAGGACTGGATATTAATGATTCTGAAAAAAATTGGACCCCAGGGGCTCATGTGCCCCCACCCCGGGGCAATATACATGTATATTTCCATAATATTCAAACGTCTTCTCCTCTGAAACCGCTTGGCCAAACAAAGCCAAATTTTAAGTGAAGCATCTGTAGAATGGGGGAATCAATGTGTATATAAATAATCTAGGTCACATGACCAAGATGGCTGCCATGCCCATATATGGTAAAAACCCATCAAAAGTCATCTTCTCTGAAACCAATAGACTGATTTCAAGGAAACTTGGCGTGAGGCATCGATGGCTAAAGTACTCAAATGTATATATAAATCATGACCCTGTGATGACCTTGACCAAGTTTATGGCAAGGTCAACATGGGTTGCCTGTGCATCTGAATTGGGAAAACTGTTAAAATGTCATTTGAAGGAAAAAGCCAACAGGAAATTGGCAAATGGACAGAATATTGAAGATTCTGAAAAAAGAAAATGGCCCAAGGGCTTATCTGCCCCTGCACTGGAGTTAAATACCATAATATTCAAACATGTTTATTGGTATATGCAGCTGATCTCAGGTGAGCGTTTACAGGACCATTGGTCCTCTGGTTCTAAATTACAAACTATTGTTTCTTATTTTGACCTTTGATACATTTGTAATTCCGTTTATATAGACATATCGGATTATATAGACTTATTCACTCACAATGCATATTTGCAGGCTTAATTGTTTGTCAACTGCATTTTGTAAACAACAAGAAATAATTCTAGATTCGCCAGCAAGACCGAACAGCTCACAAAGTGGTATTTGTGTCCAGCCATTAAAATCATGGTTGATTGATAGTTTCTTTGGTATAGAGTACATTTAGGTCGCTCTCAAAATGTCTGAGTACGTCGTACACATCAGAATCGCACTGTTTTGGCAAACAGAAAAAAATGTATCATTTTGTCATTTATGCTGATGTTTTTTTTTTTTTTAAATAATTAATAGATATGTAATTATATTTGTAGGATATCACGTTGCAGAGTATGACATCAACTGGTTGGCTGTCACTGGTAAAATTTATTTATTTATTTATTTATTTATTTATTTATTTATTTATTTATTTATTTATTTATTATTACTTAGCCTAACTTATAATACAGAACCAACTGTTAATTCAAAGTACAAGTAGACAAAGATCAGGAAAAGGCGCAATCAGAAAAAAGATTCCCACTCTAAAAACCGAGGTGGGAAAAAACCTAATTAACAATCAAGTACTTATACCATGAAAACATATCGTAAGCCGAATGAGCAGCTATTTTCCCCAATAGGTGGCCACTCAGTTACCTTAATTTAAAATATGAAAACATATATAAGGCGCCAACAGCACAAAAAAATTTAAACACCAAGTCTTAAAACAAAAATGCCACCACAAAAGTATCGCCTTGGATCGATCAGTTATATAAAATTACTGGCGGGCTTAAAATCGATTTTACATGGCCATAACCTCACCCTCAGCTTCTGCAGTGGTTCATTACATTTAGTTAGTTCTTCGATCCACGTGGTGAACCTCTTACTAGTCAATGAATCATCAAGGACAAACAAATAAATCATGATAAACATCCTGATGAATCAAAAACGAGGACTCAACAGATTCAGTAAGCTGCCCGACGATGGAGATCCACATTTGCGAACGGAATGATGTTGATAACCGGTATTGAGCTCTTACTGTCAGCAAAATGCTTTGTCTTGCATTCGATTACTTTGTTGCATTTAACACAATAAAAGTAAAAAACAAAGGTACCTAAAACTGTAGGCTAAAAGCCACCTCAAATTCAACTCCAACAATCGTGTCAGAGCTGCATTTGATTTATAACGTTTTTAATACCGTCGAATCAATATACAAACCTTAAAACCAGTTTCCTACGAATTTATCTTTCTAGACATGGAATGACCCTCGTCTTGTCTGGAATGCCTCTGAGTACTCCAACATCAGTGAAATGGATACAAATTGGATTTGGCGACCAGAGTTCTTCATCACTAATTCGTAAGTCCCTGGTCATTGTAAAAACTACTTTGATTTTGCTATAATAATATAGCAGTGTATGATACGCTGTTTCAAGGTGTTCAATCTATAGTGTAAGTAGCATTTTTAGTATCCATGCTTATTGCATTTATCATGCTTATGACGCAGATATGGTTCAGACATATAATTGCATTAGGGAATTTTCAAAACTACCTCTGCCGGGGTTATTAAATGGAGAACGTAAGGATAATGCCTTTGGCATCACTGTTTGTTGGTGTTATGCTTTACAATGGAATTTATGAAAATATAATGGTTTTCAAAGTTAGAGTGGTATGATTGTTGATGTTAATCAGATTAAAGAGTGGAATATTCATAATCATTTATCTCGCGTATAAATTCAGCTCGTTAATGATTAAATATGACACCCATAAAAAATATATAATTGTTACTTCATAATTGTTTAATATAAAACGGTTATCTTTTTTCGCGTTGTGACAAGGTTCATGCATGCTACGTCACGTCTAAAGGTATTCTCATATGGGTTGCATATCAGATCCGAGTTAATGTAAAGTTCTCCAATGAATTTGTGTATTTTCATTTAATACAGAGCAGAGGGTGTGACTTACGCCGGTCACGTGAACGACGAGGTCAGATTTCGAGTTTACAGTAATGGTGATATACGGTGGATCAAGCCCATACCGGCTACGACAACGTGCGATGTTAATATAGCCAGGTTTCCGTTCGACTCTCAAAGTTGCTCGATAGAGATTGCCTTCTGGGCCATGAATACCATTGACATGGTTGCCAATATCAGCGAAGAGGTATACAGATTTGTTTCGGAAGCAGCCTTCTAGAAGTGAAAAACGAAAAAAAAATCTGTTTCATCAGGATAGCATGTCCGTGCAGTAAATACACCCTTAAACCCCACTTTTATATAGCAAAACTGGGGTATGCAGGGGTTCACCTATCTTTTTTATTTTTGCTACAAAACATGGATTGTGGAAACTCGTTAGAACCGCCTCGCCGAGGCGGTTCTAACATGTACCCACAATCTTTGTTTGAGCAAAAATAAGACAAATATCAAAATTTTTCAATGAAATTTTCATTTTAACTACTGAAAAAGTTCTTTGTATATTGCATGGGCAGGTTTTCATAATGGAAGTAACACGTTTCTTCTGTTTCCGTTAAATCGAACAGGGATCTTCTCTTCTAAAAGGGTCTTCCGGAATTTCAAAACTTTGAGCAGGATTTAGAAGACGAATTAGATCACATAATCGTGATCTTCTAGACAATTAATTGTTAGCTGTTTCCGAATGCAACGCGTGCTTAATCGGTCGTCCTTCCCAAGTGACTTTGTTTCTTCTGGCTTCTTCTTTCGTATGATGTTCTGCTTCAAAAGTGGTACTAATGTTTACATTTGTTTCAAAGCAAAACTTTTCGTGACTTTTTACGATGAAAGTTCGGATAAAATAAATGCATTATACAACGTACATGTAGTTATATTAGCCCCTTACTATTATTCGTTGTTCTGTTCTTTTCTATTACAGGTAAACACCGCTGCCTATCTTCAAAATGCAGAGTGGCAGTTCGACAGTGCTACGGTATCTACCGAAACTATGCCAGCCTGCTGCCCACTGTCTGTATTTACTATGATCTCGTTCAACTTTAACTTTACCCGCCTTCGTCCATTTTATGTGATTAATTTAATAGTGCCTGCCATGCTATTGTCCGTGTGCATGGTTCTCACGTTTCTCTTGCCTACTGAGTGTGGTGAAAGGCTGGGCTATTCAATGACGATATTATTATCATACACCGTGTTGATGACAATAACTTCAGAGATGATGCCAACAACCTCTAAAGAAACACCTCATATAAGTATGCAATATATCATTACGAGAGCATGCCCTTAGATTATTCCGAGATTTTTTTTCAGTAGCAAAAATTGAAAAACTCATTGATTTTTTTATATTTTTAATATTTTTGCTCTAAACATTGATCGCCGAGGCGATTTTAACGAGCACCCACAATTTATCCTTTGGATCAAAACAAGGAAAATAGATATACCCCTGCAACCCCCAGTTTTTCTATATCAAAGTGGGATTTAAGGGGTATACTTTTCACGGACTTGTTCGGTCCTTTGTTCAGAAACAAACGAAATGTCTTCTGATGGGACAGTCTTTGTACAGAATGGTAGACGACTATTCAAGACTACTCAATAATTTTTATTAATAATCCTAATTTTATGAAGATCGCTTAGTAATTCATTTACATCTGCAGTGCCGCTTTATTCATTTGCAAACTAAATAAAATTAAAACTGAGATCCTTTAAGAGCAGCGAACACATTAATGAGAAAGAGGATGGGCCATACCGCGGTTTCAAGAATTACTGAAATTTTGCAACTTTCAACATGATAGTCGATACAAAGACTAGTATTATCTAAATGGGACCAATTATATTAAATATTGGCAAGAAAATGAATCTTAACCGATAATAAATTTCTGATTTCTCAGAATATCCTCGCTGATCTCAAAGGACCAAAAGGAAAAGCCTCGTTTCCACGGACATTTTTTTTTTCTTTGACAAAGTAGGTTTGTCGCAGATAAATATGCTCGTGTAAACTCAATTCTGTGGCGAAGTGTCATTGTCAAATAATTCTGACAAAGGTGAGCGGGCTAAGAAACATTTTTGCTGTGTGTGAACGCAGACTCATTGCCAAAATTTCTGTGACATTATAATCTTCGTCAAAGAAAAATTGTCCATGGAAACTTGGCCTAACATCAGAAGTAAACTCATAACCTCCGCTGAGGAGCAGGATTTACGTGGGCAAAGGTAAAGCAGTCAAAACAATTTGGAAATTTTATTGAATATACCCACAATTCATGTACAAATATATAATTGAAGGGGTTAGTGCAAGAACGGTGTCTAAGTCCTTTTTTGTAAGTTTCAAGAAAAAGGTGGAAAACAGAAAAATTTGACAAAGGTTGGCAACCATTTGAAAATAGTACCCAAAAATATTGGTTTTATCAAAAAGAGTAAGAATCTGAAATGTCATGAAATTTCGTTAAAAGATACGGGAGAAAATTAAGAAATTCAAATATTCATGAAAGGTGTTAACGCAAGAAAAAGCCAAAATCCAAACCCCCAATTTTAGCATAGTATTACCTGTTTTGGCTGGAGAATTGTTGAAATACACCAATTTACAGTGATATGCCCATTTGCCTAATGTGGATGTTTTGAGCTCCTAAATCCATATCATTACATATTATGTTTACTCCAGCAGAAAGTAACATGTTCTTTGTACTTGGGTATGTTCTTGCATTAAACAATGTGCAATGTGTGGACTAAGGCATTTTCTTGGATTTAGCAACCTTTGAAAACAAAATTTCACAAGAACAAAATGTAAAAGGTATCACAAAGAACATGCATAGATCAGAATGTAACTTTTTGTATGTAGAACGCAGTGACGCCAAAAATTTAAATTTTGACAAAATTGGACTTAGACATGTTCTTGCACTAACCTTTTCATTAGAAAGTAATTTTCTTCATTATTTTGTGTTATGTCTTCAAAATGGCTATTTTTGTCTTTCAGACTTATACCTCCTGATTTTGTTGGTGATGTGCTCAATTGTTGTGTTAAATGTTGTTCTCAGTGTCAAAATGTTTTACCTGGAATCCAAACCGCCAAACTGGCTACAGGTAAGGTTAATACATTGTTTAATAATTGAGGGTCATTAGCTGATCGCTGATAAGGAACAGGTCACTGAAAAACTTGGTGGTCTGTCAATGACTCTGAATACAGGTAGGGACCTCCCAAAAATGAATACTGATTGCAAATGGAGGCAGTTGTGCTGCTCAGGGTTAGCAGGGACCATAAAATCAATAAACAGTGGTACCACAGGTATTATCCTTTAGGGGTCTCTTCATTAACCCCTGCAGCGATGAGATAATCACCTCTTTGATCTGCGGATCACATTGCACCAGCAGTGATCATAAACCGAATAAGCAGTGGTTTCGCTTTAGCTAATTCAGAAGCTCTTCCTTTAAGCTTGATGTTGTTTCTACGCCTCAGTTCGATCTCCCCCAATATGTAGATGGAATAACCGCCTCACTACCAGACATGAATATTAAAGTTTCTGACCAATTACCCACCTTTATTCAAACCGTTACGAAAGTGTATTCTTATCATTATTCTTATCATTTTTGCAGGTCGTCGGTCGAAATCTTGGAACATGTGTGTTTTTAAGATGTTGCAAGAACAAAGAAAAAGTAGTTCCTACAAATTATGACAAAGTAGAAGACATGCGCAGTACGCCTTTCAAAAAGGACAAGATGGCGTCACAAACAAACCTCGGTGAGAACCCGGATGAACTCGAGGTCACGTGGCGAATGTTATCGCTGATGTTGGACAGGCTGTGCCTCTATGTGTATACAATTACCATGGCTATTCTTATTGTTGTTTTCATGCTAGCACTTCTTGGGGTTGTGTAGTAATTTTAAATGTGTTTGTTTTACTATCATGAGCTTTCGGGAGACATACCAAAACAAACCGTTTATATTCAAAGTGTGAGTTTATATCTGACGCTCAACTTTGTTTAGCTATTTTGCTAAATAACATGTTTTTTTTTTTACTTTATAACCCACTATGAATAATGTGTACTATCCTGTTGTATTTTAGAGTTTCATTTCACAAACGCTCTTATATCCGTTTACACATCGTTGGTCATCCCATACCCATGTATTCCATGCTACATTTACAACCATACAATCAGCGTCATAGTTGTTATCAGGCTGATACGAATCCCACTGGGTAAACGTAACATATGCGCCCGAATCCCACTTCCAAACACCCTCCGTCGCTGCATCTGTTCCTCCTAGCCAGCTCAAACCAGCGTCGAATACTAGCTTGATAAACTCGTATTCCTCCGCAGTCTCAATGCTCAGCATATATCCGCCCAAGTTTTCACAGTTGCTTTGGGCATCATACCAAGATCGACTCGCCCATTCTTGGTAGTAACAGTGATCTAAATACTGGAGCCAGTCAGGCGGACATGTATAGAGATGGTTAGGCGGGTGTGGAGTGGTTGTTATTTGTGGAGTAGTGGTTGTTATTTGTGGAGTAGTGGTTGTTATTTGTGGAGTAGTGGTTGTTATTTGCGGAGTAGTGGTTGTTATTTGTGGAGACGTGGTTGTTATTTGTGGAGTAGTGGTTGTTATTTGTGGAGACGTGGTTGTTATTTGTGGAGTAGTGGTTGTTATTTGTGGAGTAGTGGTTGTTATATGTGGAGTAGTGGTTGTTATATGTGGAGTAGTGGTTGTTATATGTGGAGTAGTGGTTGTAGACATTGGTAGCTCTGTACCTGCTGTAGGCTCTACTTCGCATATGCTTTTGTACGGCGTGCCGCAGATCGTATCTCGCCATTTCCATTTAGAACTTGATCGTATGCAACCATCTTGTACTTGATTACTCGGTTCTCCTTCGAGCCAACTTTCGAACGTAAACGCCTTTCCAGAATCCCACATGTAAACACCATCCATGACAAAATCATTTCCGCCTAGCCAATAATATCCATTGGGAAAAGCATCCTTAATAAACGTATTTTCTGCCGCAGTTTCGATTTCAAGTAAATACCCGCAATTGTTTTTGCAAAATGTCTGCGCGTCTCCCCAGTTTAGTTCAAATGTGTTTAAAAAGTAGCAGTGGCCACCATAGTTTACCCAATTATCAGGACATTGCACATTGATACATACAGAAGGTGGTGCGATTGTAGGCAACTCACACTGAATGTCTACTGTAGACCAGTTACCAGCTCCAGTACAAAGTGCACAACTGATATTTCCACCGACGTTTGCAAAACCATTGTTGCATTCGTAACATACTTTAGAACCTACTGTGTAGATATTGCCTAGCGTTGTAGCATATGGAAGCGTTGGTGGTAGCCCACATTCCTCTTTTAGACAAGTTATGGATCCATCTGCATCTATATTACACGTGTCAGACTCGCCACAAGCGCTACATGATGTATAAGGCGCCTGGAAATTTAGAACAAAAGTAATCCATTACGCAAACATGCCCAAGCAATATACAGAGATTTTTAAAGTTGTAAAAATGAAAATTTTCAGAAGAAAATTTTTGATTTTTTTGTGCTCAAAACATAGATTGTGGGTATAAGTTAGAACCGCCTCGCCGAGGCGGTTCTAACGCGTACCCACAATCTATGTTTTGGAGCAAAAATAGGAAAAATAGGTATATCCCTGCATACCCAGTTTTTTTTCTATATAAAAGTGGGGTATAAGGGGATATCCATTGCATGGACATGTTTTCCTGATGTATGTAGTAAAACTTTCAAGCTCTTTTAAATTTTCACAACGATCTAAATGGGATCAAATCCATAAATACTTAAACACGACCGAGGACGCACTGATTATCGCAAAACCAAATCCTTAATGAAATGTTATTTTAGAATAAGTTTGCCTGTGTATGATATTTATGTTAATGTTTTAACACGAATACATAAAAAACCACAATTCTTCTGACGTCGCCATTTTTGTTTTAAAAAATAAAATATGTATATTAAGATAATTACCATAAGCCATTCGCTCTTTTGACCGACTGCAATATTTTTCGTGGAAACCCCGCTTAACACCCAAGGCTCCCTAATTAAGGCACATAACTTCCACTCGTTTCTGTAATTAATAGCGTCACATCGTAAACGGATCTTACATTCATAAATACAGCGCGACAAACTCACTTGGGAGAACGTGCGAAATATTGTTGCATTTGAAATGGGCGAGAAATAAAATCTGTCGTTGTTGATTATGTAAGAATTACACACGAATAAAAGAAATAAAATTAAATAGAACCATTGTTGTATCCTGCTGAACAACATGTTTTGCGTATTCACTTTTTCGACTTATTCATAACTAATTTTAAGTTTATGTCCAATTAAATAAATTGAATAAATACAACATAAATAAATTGAATTTATAGACCTAAGTAACGTCATATCCGTTCTTTTAGTCTGACTTACATTGTGTTGCAGCATGTTATTTATCGTTCGGCCGACAACATTACTTGGCAAATGGGTATTTTCAGCGTGTCAACAACGTATTGTCTGGGCAAATATGAATTTGCAAAACTCTTATAAACTTTAATTAAGTCAATGGGCTACATTCACAAGAATTTCCTCCAAACTCTTAACTATACAATGCAATCTACATTGGACAATTACAAACCTTATTTGAGCCTGTGCGTGAGAAAACCAACGATTTGGGTTCCGACCAGGTCCTGTACAGTCACAGAAGTAAGTAAGTAAGTAAGTAAGTAAGTAAGTAAGTAAGTAAGTAAATTCTTTATCTTAAGAGGGTAACCCAATTGGTAATACCAATCTTCCTTGGGGCCCTCTGAAACAAGTTAACATATATACAACAATTGTACAAAATCATTTTATGCAATAAATAGTCAAGTAGAGTAATGGATATAGTGTGATGAGCAAAAAAAACAACAAAACAACAACAAAAAAAAAAAAAAAAAAAAAAAAAAAAAAAGGTGACATAATAACAGGAGAAATAAAATGCGTAGATTGGCGGTGGAGGCAAAGTTATCAAAATATAACTAACTTTTGATCCACTCAGGGCATCGTTTGCTAAAAATATTCATGGATGAAGATTGTTTTATTTCTAGCGGGATACTATTCCATATCACTACTCCAGAGAAAGACAAGCTACCCTTAAATAAATTACATTTCGCCTGAGGAAGTACATAGTTTTTATTCGCGACCGATCTTAAATTTGAAAGTGTGCTATCCAATCTGCCTTCTCTCATTTGAAATAATTCAATCAAGTAACCAGGAGCTAGATTGTTATAAACTTTGTACATAATTTTTGCCTTGCTAAGGAAAACACTCTGATCAAATGACAAAATATCCAGTTGTTCTAAAGATTCATTTAAACTTTTATAATCTGTTGATAAAATTAATTTACATGCCCTCCTCTGCAATTTATTGATCTTATTGACATTAAAATTAGTTGAATTGCTCCATATTATACTACAGTAATCAAACTGGGGCTTAATATATGAATTATAATACAGAAGTTTGTGATCTAGTGATAAATAAGATTTGATTTTGCTTAAAAGCCATAAATATGATGAAACTTTCTTTGATATATGTTGATAATGATCATTCCAGCATAAGTTTTCATCAACATAAACACCTAGGATTTTATCACTTGTGGTCATTCTAATGTCCATATCACTATATGTAAGAGTTAATGTGCTTTCATGTAAGTTATTTCTTTTCTGTCTACTTGTGATCAACATTACTTTCGTCTTCAATGTATTTAATACCATACCGTTTTTTCTACACCAATCATGAAGCAAATTTAATGACTTTTGTAAATTTCTTTGAAGAGTTTTCAAATCAGAATGCTGCTCATATAAGGTGGTGTCATCTGCATATAGATCAACAAACGATACGGTATCTTGCAATAACAAGGGTAAGTCATTTATGAAAAGTAGAAATAACAAAGGACCTAAAATAGATCCTTGGGGAACTCCACAATTTACTACTGATGAATCAGACAACTCATTATTCAAGGCAACACGCTGAGTTCTGTTAATCAGATACGAAAATTGAACCAAGATAAACAAGAGTCACTACATTTATAAAAAAAAGTACAAGTAGGCAAAGATCAGGAAAAGGCGCAATCAGAAACCTACTAGTTTCCCACTGTTTAAAGCTTTTAGCCATGAATCCACCATAAGAATCATAGCAGATTCCGTCGAATGTTTTGCATGAAACCCACTTTGAGATTTGTGTAACAAACTGAAATTGTTTAAAAACAACGAGAAATTAACATCGACCCATTTCTCAATTAGTTTCGACACAGTCGGAAGAATTGAAATGGGTCTGTAATTATTGATATCGTCTTTATCTCCTGATTTAAATAGCGGCTTAACTTTTGCCTCTTTCCATACACTAGGAAATGTACCAGAAGTAATGATTTTGTTTATTATGTAAACAAGACTTGGGGCTATGGTGTTTGCAGACAATTTTAGAATTTTGGGACCTATGTTATCCAAACCAGTTGACTTGCTTATATTTAGATTTGATAAAAATGTATTTACAAATGCCGCATTAGTTAACGGAATTTTAAATTCAACATCATTTGGAAGATGGTTAGATGCTTGAAATATTGTATTTAAGTAGAAGAGGGATGGTACTATCCGTGTAGCGAAAACAAAGGCGCTGGTCAGCTGATCTGCGCCTTTGTTTTCGCCCAAGCATTTTGTTGGTTTTCTTATGCAGTGGATCATTTGCTTTGGCCAGTCAGGCATTGTAAAAATATTGCCGTTTTTCCTCATCTTTGTCTCATTGTTGTTTTGAATTTCTAAACTGACAACTACTTGACCTCTGCGAATGTTTTATAAGCCGTACATCATTTGGAGAAAGAACTCGAGTACTTCACTCGTAAAAGGATATTTCAGCATATCACGTAATTCAATTACAGATTTGAACCTTGATGATTCATTTTGGAGATTCACCACGAGGACCGAACTAACTATTGTTGTGAACCACTGCAGAAGATGAGGGTGAGGTTAGAGCTCTGTAAAATCGATTTAAGCCCCCAGTAATTTTATATTACTGACCGTTCGAAGGCGATACTTCTGTTGTAGTTCCATTTGTTTTATGATTTGGAGTCGAATGTTTGTACTGTTTGAACCTTATGTACGTTTTCATATTTTTGTTTAAGTTCCGGTAGCTGAGTTGCCGCCTATTGGGAAATAGCTACTTACTCGGCTTACGATGTGTTTTCTAAGTATAAGAACCTAATTGTCAATTTAGTTTTTCCTACCTCGGGTTTTGGAGTGGGAATTTGTTTCTATTTGCGCCTATTCCTGATCAATTGCCAACTTGTACTTTTTTGTAAAGCCTACACTTTTGACCGTTTGTCCGAGGATGATTTCCTTGATCAAACATACAAAATATATTGGGAATATAACAATATAAACATTATAAAATTCTACAGACTAAAACAAACAAAGGCTTCAATTGCTTTAATGTTGATTGTTATGTGTGTAAATACGTTCTTGGGCGGAAACACTTTCAAATGTAACCCATTGTTCTTAATAACTCTGAACTGGTTAAACATTTCTGCATTTCCATTATTGCTCACATTATATGACGGTACTCATTTCCCAAAATCAACGTTGCCGACCGAAATATTTGAACGTGAAAAACTATCAACGAGTTACTATCATCAGGAAAACATGTCCGTGAATTGTATACCCCCTCAAACCCCACTTTTATGTAGCAAAACTGGGGTTTGCAGGGGTAAACCTATTTTTCTTATTTTTGCTCCAAAACATAGATTGTTGGTACTCGTTAGAACCGCCTCGGCGAGGCGGTTCTAACGTGTACCCACAATCTATGTTTGGAGCAAAAATAAGAAAAATATCAAAAATTTTCCTCTGAAAATTATCGATTTTTGACCTGAAAAATTACTGTATATCATATGGGCATGTTTTCGTAATGAAACGTATCAACGAGTTACTGTTATGCTCAGACTAAAAAAAGGATTTTCTCATTATGCTTCTATTTAAAATTTATCTAAGTTGGACTTATGAAATTGAGAGATATTAAACACCAGACATGAAATAATATCTTTTAAAATAAACCATGTAAAACAATGGACACACTAAAATGTTTGTCAACAGGATACACGAATTTTCTTGTTTGTTTTTAATTGGTATATTTCTGTGTGGGTCGTATGTATTCAACAAGGATGCATTTAATTTCTCATCCATCTCGAATGCAGTGTCAATTCGTACGTTCCCCCAAGTGAGTTTGTCGCGCTGTATTTATGAATGTAAGATCCGTTTACAATGTGACGCCATTAATTACAGAAGTGAATGGAATTTATGTGCCTTAATCCAAGAGCCTTTAGTGTTAAGTGCAGGTTCAAGAAAAGCTTTTGTCGTCGGTCGCAAGAGCGATTGGAATATGGTAATTATAACAGGGTGTCCCAAAAACGTAGCCGCTACTTAACAGGGCATAACTTTTTTTAATAAATGTACATAAGTACAGTAAGATATTTCACGCAGTATAGTTTCATTAATATTCTAAATCTGACCCCCGTTTGGCTAGGCAGTGCTTCAACGAGAAGTGATGTCATAACAAATGTGTGATGCCCTGTTGTCTGCTGCAAATTTCATTCCTGGAAATGGAAAACAGATTACAAACGGTAAATTTCTAAGCGTTCTCAAAAAGGTACACGTAGACAACGATCAGGAAAAGGCGCAATCAGAAAGAAACTCCCACTTCAAAAGCCGAGGTTGGAAAAAAAAACCAAACTGACAATTAGGTACTTATACATATAAACATATCGAAAGCCGAGTGAGCAACTATTAACCGAACTTAAATAAAAATATGAAAATGTACATAAGATTTAATCAGCACAAAAATTCGACTCCAAAACATAAAACTTATGGAACCACAAGTCTTTATTCTCCGTTCATCACGAAAACATCTCCATGTAATGAATGCCCCCCTTGAACCTCACTTTTATATAGCAAAACTGGGGTATGCAGGGGTAAACCTATTTTTCTTTTTTTTTTCTTTTTTTTTTCTTTTTTTTTTTTTGCTCAAAAACATAGATTGTGGGTACTCGTTAGAACCGCCTCGCCGAGGCGGTTCTAACGTGTACCCGCAATATATGTTTTGAGCAAAAATAAGAAAAATATCGAAAAATTTCTACTGAAAATTTTCATTTTTTACAACTTTAAAAATCTCTGTATATTGCATGGGCATGTTTTCGTAATGTAAAAGATATAGCGTTGAGGAAGTTGTTATAATTATCAGAGAATTAAGAGAGCTTTAACAAAAATTGACAACATGGAAAGTGAAAGACCATCAAAAGTGTCCAGTAAAATTTCCAATACTCCAAAAGCAGTACTAGTCATTTGCAATAAATTCGGTCATTCCAGATATACGTATATAACAACTCATATCTGACTGAAGACATTGTTTTGAAGCATACTTCTTTTAAGTTTGATTGAGCTATCTATGAAAATGAACTAAATAGTAAACAGACATTGTAGCGGCTAAGTTTTGGACAACCCTGTAGTTTACTTTAAAACCGAAAATCATTATTTTTGCACCAAGAACATTTTAGTCTTCCTTAACATGTAAAAGGGGCCGATAGCTGTGCACTGCTTCTCTATTTATATAAATTGCGTTTTAAAAGACACTGGCCACCTCCAGCAATAGGCAGCCATTTTACCTTTTTGCCATGTGGTAATGTAGAAAAAATGTACTTTACCATTCCACAAGGACCTGGATGGGCTTTAATGATAAATACATAACGGTCTAAATTTTAATGAGTGTGAATAAAGAGCTAAAAAAGAATGATTTATGAATAACGAAGTCCTAAAGAATAATGAATGAATGTCTACTAAAATAATGAATAGCGAATGCGATATTGTAACCTCTACTTATACTTTTGTCAGAACGAAACAAACCCATGCAATAAACAGAACACTTTTGGCTGTAAAAATGAAAATTTTCACCGGAGAAATTGTTATATTTTTCTTATTTTTGCTCAAAACATAGATTGTGGGAACACGTCGGCAAGGCGGTTCAAACGGGTACCCGCAATCAATGTTTTGGCGCAATAAAAATAAAAAATAGATATACCCCTGCATACCTCAGTTTTGCTACATAAAAGGGAGTATACATTTCACGGACATGTTTTCCTGGTGTATATAATTCCAGGAACCTTATCTATCATGTAGTATGTGTGGCCAAGTTGAAACATGCAGTATACATGACAATGGCTCCATTGCGTGCCTGAAAGAGGAATGTGGCTTGCCACCAGCTCTCCCATATTCAACAACCCTAGGAAATATCTACACCATAGGTTCTAAAGTGTGTTACCAATGCCAGCATGGCTCCAAAAACGTCGGTGGAAATATCAGATGCGCCACGTGTACTGAAACAGGCAATTGGTCGGCAGTAGACATCCAGTGTGAAACTCTTTTCGTTTGCGATAAATATTGGATACTTCATGCTGGTCATTGCTATTTCGAGTGTGCCACAGAACTGAAATGGATAGATGCGCAATCATATTGTAGAAACGTGGGTGGATATTTGGTGAGTATCGAAACGGAAACGGAGAACAACTTTTTGGCGGATACATTCCCCAGTGGTGGATACTGGTTGGGCGGAAATGACATTGAACAAAATGGTGTATTTGTTTGGGATTCTGGAAGTGACTTTATATTCGACAACTGGGATGACGGACAGCCCTCGGACCAATTGGATAAGGTAGACTGCATGCGCTCACGTGGTACGGGTACGTGGAAGTGGCACGATAGGGACTGTGGCGTTCCATTCAAGAGTATCTGTGAAAAAGAAGCAAGGTTCAAAACTGATGATGGTGTGGCGTCAATTTCAACCACTACAATATTAACTACATCTACGCTTTCAGTCACACATGTAACAACTACTGCCCAGCCAATTAACAATATCTATGCATGTCCGACCGATTGGGTACAATATTTGGACCATTGCTATTTTCAAGACTGGGTGGATCGATCTTGGATTGATGCACAAAGCAACTGTGAAAATCAGGGCGGGTACATGCTTAGCATCGAGACTGCGGTCGAATATGAGTTCATCAAGCATGGATTCTATGCTGGTGTTAGCTGGTTAGGAGGAACAGATGCAGCACTGGAGGGTGTCTGGGTGTGGGATTCGGGTGCTGATGTGATGTTTACCCAATGGGAACCTTTCCAGCCTGATAATGTCTGGGAAGGTGATTGTATGGCTGTAAATGTAGCATGGAATACATGGCAGTGGGATGACCAACAATGTTTCATCGGGTATAAAAGTGTGTGTGAAATGGAACTCTAAAGAATCACAACAGCATGATATGCAAAAAATATCCATTTGGAAGCAATAGGCTAGGATTAGTATGTTGATGACCAAAGTGATTGCACGGGTCGGGCATCAAAGTCCCATGATAACTCCAACTTTAAACTATTTATTTAGTTGAGGTTGGAGCTCTCGTGCCTGTTGTTTGGTTCACCGAGTTCAACTGACTGTTTTCCTTTGCTTCGGATGTAACCTGTTGTTGTTTGACTTTCCAGAGATCACCAATTATAATACAGCATATTGTAAATTTAGAGTCCCCGTTTTCGATCCATAATAACGTTTTTTTTTTTTTTCTATTTTGGGTTTCTTTCTACCTTTTCTGTGTTTATTTTCTTGCTTTTGTTTTACCGTGATATTTCATTAACTAAAGGGTCCCTAATGAATAGCCAAAATCGCGGTATGAATATTACACATACACTGTTAATTTTTGTTGATAAAATGTGAGGATCCTTTGCAATTCTCTCATTTTAACAACAAAAGTAACAGTGTATTTGCTTATGTAGTGGACATTTATTTAACAAGTCTAGGTCTTAACGATGACGTTAAGCTAACACTGTTTTGAACAACTGGCCCCAGGAAAACATATCCGTGAAATGTATACCCTCTTAAACCCCACTTTTATATAGAAAACCTGGGGTTTGCAAGGGTGTAACTATTATCTCTTATTTTTGATTCAAAACATAGATTGTGGGTAATCGTTAGAACCGCCTCAGCGAGGCGGTTCTAACGTGTACCCACAATCTATGTTTTGATCAAAAATATTAAAAATACCATTTTTTTCTAATGAAATTTTCAATTATTTTGAACTGAAATATATATGTCTATTACATGGGCAAGTTTTCGTAATGAACATGTACATGTGTTTTGTCTAAATCAAGGTACTGAAAGCTACTGTACAATATGGTCCAACTTCTCCGTATGAATAATTTACTATTTCCAAACGACCCAACCGTTATATTTTATCAGATAATAATCAAACAAAAGTTTCACATTACTGGTGTTTGTGATCTCTTAAAGTTCGGCGTTCATTACGAAAACACGCCCATGCAATTTACAGATAAAAATTAAAACCGAGATCCTTTAAGAGCAATGGACACATTAATGAAAAAGGGGATGGGCCATACAGCGGTTTCGACTATTAAAGTCTCGTCAGTGACCCTTTAGATTTGGCAACATGGAGTCAAAGGAATAACTGAAATTTTGTAACTTTCAACAGGATAGTCGATACAAAGACTAGTATTATATAAATGGGAACAAATATATAAAAATCGGCTAGAAAATGAATTTTGACCGATAAGAAGTTTCTGATTTCTCAGAATATCCTCGCTGATCTCAAAGGATCAAAAAGAAAATATAACCTGCTCTATGGATGATGTACGGGGAGGCGTTTAGGGCCGCCACAAGGCACAGCACCAGCTGCAGTAATAGCAAATAAAAATTTAAAACTGAGATCCTTTAAGACCAGTGAACACATTAATGAGAAAGGGGATGGGCCATACCGCGGTTTCGATTATTAAAGTATCGTCAGTGACTCTTTAGATTTGGCAACATGCAGCCAAAGGAATAACTGAAATTTTGCAACTTTCAACAGGGTAGTCGATACAAAGACTAGTATTATCTAAATGGGACCAAATATATCAAACATCGGCTAGAAAATAAATCTTGACCGATAAGAAGTTTCTAATATCTCAGAATATCCTCGCTGATCTCAAAGGATCAAAAAGAAAATATAACCTGCACTATGGATGATGTACGGGAATACTTTTAGGGCTGCCACACGGCACAACACCAGTTGCAGTAATAGCAAACAAAAATTAAAACTGAAATCCTTTAAGAGCTGTGAACAGAGACTTTTTTCAGATGTTAAAGTTAGAAATTTCATTGGAAAAAATAATGATTTTTAAATAAATTCAAACATTGTGGATACACGTTAGAACGTGCTCGCGACGAGTACCCGCAATGTATGTTTTAGATCAAAAATAAGAAAATTAGGTATACCCCTGCAAACCTCAGTTTTTCTATATAGAAGTGGGGTTTAACGGGGTACACATTTCATGGACATGTTTTCCTGATGTTGGGGTACTTCCAAATGGCTCCGTGAATTGTTGTTAAAAGGAGAACAGGTAACAATAGAATATGTAATGGTTGCCTATTATACATTTGAAAATTATCAAAATGAATCTAATAATTATCTACACTTGTGCAATTACGAGTCAAAATTGCCAAAATGTAAAATGTACTTAAGGTGCAAGATTGAAGATTTAACCTTTGTAAATCGGGTAAGGACTGATTCAAAGAGACTTTTATAGCAATCAGAGAATCAGATAACAAATCCAACAAAGAGGTCAAGCGGTTATTTAAAAAGATGGCCTTTTCATTCCAAACCTCTCAAAGTGTTGGAAAGATGACGCTTTTAAAATACACACAGCAAATAAAATGCATTGTGGCTGGTGGATTGTACAGTAATGTGTGCCTAAGAGTTTGCGGAAACTATTTTAAGTGTAGCCCATTGACTATAATTAACTGTTTCAAAGAAAGAGTTTAGCGAGTTCATATTTATCAAGACAACACGTTGTTAACAGATTGACATTAGCGATTTCACTAATTCTGACGACCGAATAATAATATGCTGATGATAACTGGTCAGACTAATATTTGGTTTCCATTTGACGTAGATTAGACCTATATATATTCAATTTATCTATGTTGCATTAATTCAATTATTTTAATTTTAGAGACATTAAAACTAGTTATTAAATAATCTAAATCGTGAAAACAGCAAACAAAATGTTTATCTGCAGGTTACACGAATTTTTATGTTTGTTTTTATTTGATTTAGTAAGGTGTAATTCAAACATAATCAGCACGGACAAACTTTATTTCTCGTCCATTTCAAATGCAACGTCATTTTGCACGTTTTCTGCAGTCAGGTTATCGCGATGTGTTTATGAATGTAAGATCCGTTTGCGATGTGACGCCATTAATTATAGAAACAGGTGGAAGTTATGCGCCTTAATTCGAGAGCCTTTTTTGATGGGTGGAAATTCAATGAAAAGTGTTGCCGTCAGCCAAAAGGGCGACTGGCTTATGGTAATTATTATATTATTAATTTTACATTTTGTAAATTCAAATGGCGACGTGGAAGAATGATGGGGTTCGTTGTATTCTTTTAAGAGCATTCACATAACTACATGTATCACACACAGCCAATATTATACTGAAATTACACTTCATTAGGAAATCAGTATTGCTTATTTTTAGTTGATCACCAGTCGTGATCAAGCATTAATGGGTTTGATCACAATTAGGTCCTTGCGTAATTTCGAAGAGCTTGAAAGTTTTATTATATTAGACATTTTTCACTTTTGAACGTAAAGTTTGCTGGCGCTTGCGGTTACGACTTTGTGTGTGATGGGCGACGACTCGTGAGGGCATATTTGAGACGAAGGCGAGGGGCGATATGAAGAATTACTTAGTCCAAACTACCAACAACCCACCGGAGGTGTATTAAATGAGACACGCAAAAACTAATTGTCCAGGACGCCTAGCTGAATAGTTCAGTAGGTTGAATCGAAAGGTCCTGGGTTCGATTCCGGGTAGGACAAAAATTATTTTTCCTTTCCTTTGTTTCTTCCTTTTTTCGCACCTGTGACAATAAAGCTTAGAAATTAAAAAGAAATGAAAAAAAGGAAAAAAAGAAAATAATATTTTATCTATTGGCAAATGCAAGAATCACAAAATTCACTGCTGCATTTAATACTAAATCGTAAGTTTCTGGATTAAACTTTCTAGTGAGAAGGCAGACCGCATGTATATGGTTTTTTATAGGTCTTGATTTTTCACCCATTGAAGCCGAGAACTCGATCGTCATTTTCGGCAGAAGAACGGATCAGCGACCGATCCTAACGTCAACATTTATTTCCTGACTGGCTGGTACATATAATGTGGATAGGATAAGCTGACCGCCTCTAATGACTAAAAAAAAATTACGCAAGCGTCCCCCGTGGCCAAGCAGTTAAGAGCGCTGTTTCATAATCACTTAATCATCTCACCGTTGTGTCTGGTGTGAGTTCGAGACCCACAATGGCCACATGTGAGACAGGTCAAGTTCTGTTTGCGGGTGTGCCAGGTGGTTTTTTTTCGGGGTACTCCCGTTTTCGCCCCACCTACTGTTTGGTGCTTTTCATATGAGCTGAAATAATCTTGAAAGGGACGTAAAACTGAATTTTAACAAATACACAAGACACCAAATCAAACAGTATAGTGTACATGTTCATATATATGTGTATAGATGTAAAACTACAGTTTCACGTGCTATCTCGTGAGCGAACAATGTTTATTTTTTCGATGTGTCGTTTTGAGTCCATTCGACAGTAGGAAGAGCGATGGGGGCAATACCCTACATGTAGCTACAATATGCCTAGCCACACAGCTGTTTTTGTTTATTGTAGACTTTCAACAGTATTTCTGCCATATCGAGTGCGATGGTTACGATGTAGAAAATTAATTTGGCAAGACATAAGCTTTCGTTCTGATCCTCATTTATTCTGTGTGATAGTATGCGTGCTGTTTCACCTGGTTGAATTCAAATAAATAAATTAAAATCAAACTAACACAATTATATTATTTTCATGAGTTTCTAAAAGTGTTTCCGTAGAGGACGCATAGTGTTTCAGTCGCCCCGTAAAGCGGGTCGCGCATCACTTCGCCGCAGTTTACTTTTGATGTTCGCCATTTTCACATACACGTAGAAGCAATTTTGGACACTACATATTCTGTCAAAGTGCACAAATTATTAATTTGTTTCACAAATAATGGTGTATACTGTCTTCACATTGACACATGTGTTTTCTTAAGATTATTGCCTCGTGTATTGCCTTTTTTTTTTTTTTTTTTTTTTGATTCAGTTTTACGTCCCTTTCAAGCCTTTTCACTCATATCGAGACGAAACAATCAGAAAGTGGGGCGAAAGCCGGAGTACCCGGGGAAAAACCACCTGACACACCCGCAAGCAGAACTTGGCTCGTCCCACATGTGAATTCTGCCCCGTGCAAGCTGCGAACCAACAGCGGTGAGATGATCGAATGATCAAGAGCACTGAAGTCAGCGACCTTAACCACTCGGCCACGGGGGCCGCCTATTGTCCCTTTTAACAGACTAGACGCTGGTCTTGTTTGGAAAGAGCTAGTAATTTTGTTTGTTATGCGTGTTGTTAAATTGCTTGTGATGTGTGGGACCGCCATGTCTCTCCCGCCTGTTGTCTATGTTAGGATGGGAAATTTAATTGTATAGATTCTTGGTCATTCTATTGTTACTTGATTACAGATAAGGGTCTGATTGTGCTCATTTCTGATCATAATGATGCGTTTTTTATACAAGTTTCGGCCCGTTCAAGATTATTTTAGTTCATATGAGACGGGTAAATCAGTAACGGGCGGGGGGAGGGGGGGGGGGGAGAACCCTGAGAAAACGAACTTGCACACCCACAAGCAGAACTTGGTTTGTGTCACTCGTGATTGTAAGACTGATCAATTGGGCAGCAAGGCTACGGCGAAGAGTTCATTGTCTTGGTGTTGGTAGTTGCCAAAGCGATATTGCTGCGCTGAAGGTTGTTTTAATCCATTTTATCACATGTTGTGTGATGTTGCATCAATCTTTGTCGTAAGGAATTTGATTGTATCGCAAGCATATACGATGGTGCTGACACTGATAGACAATACCCGAATACACATATTCATATACATGTACAGTATACCACGCAGACATTTCACGTGTCCATTTACCGACCTTTTATATGTAAACAAACGGACCGCCATTCATGATTCTAATATATATACATGTAACAGGGGAACATTTTGTCCTAGGGCCCATCGACAAAACAAAGATCATATCAAGCCGGATCAGTTATCAAACCACATTGCTGCTTGGCAAGCCGAACGCAGTTGATGTTAAGGGCATGCGTTATTTTGTCCTTTTTTAACATTTAAAAGTACGATTTCTATCCTGATAAAGTTTATACTGAACCTATTAAGCAAGCCTCCATGGTGCAGTGGTTATTTCACGTGCCTTATAAACCAGAGATCGCAGGTTTGATCCGGGTCTTCTTGCGTCTGTCGGATGATGAGGTCTCGTTTCCATATGACCTTTGCTGTTGGATTAACGCCCAATTCAACAAACCGATTCAATTTATTATTTATTTAAATTCAGATTGAGTAAGAAGCTTATGTGCTTTTATGCTTGCCCGATTCCGGACGCAAAGATGGGCCCTAATGAGTAAGGTTAAGAATGATCAAATGTTGTAGATCTGTCGTCAGCATGTGTAATACATGTGCACTAAAACGGTACCCTGTATCATGACGATATCATTACAAAACCTTAACAAGCAAAATACAGTGTGTTTTTTAAGTTGAAAAAAAAAAAAAAAAAAAAAAAAAACGAAAATTTTCAGTTCAACAGTTTTGATATTTTCTTATTTGTTCAAAACATAGATTGTGGACACATGATAGAACGAATACTCACAATCTATGTTTTCAGAAGCATAGGCAACCTAAGTTGACCTTGTCCTATAGTAGGTTAATGTCATCCCTGGGTCATATATAGACTTTGTAGATGCTTCATACCAAGTTTCAAAATCATAGGCCTACTGGTTCTGAAGAAGAACACTTTTAAAGGTTTTTTAATTCATAGCCATGGCGGCCATTTTGGTCAAGTTACATTGACCATTAAAACAAACTTTCGTTCCCCTTCCACGAAGTTTGGCTTTGATCGGCCATGCGGTTTAAATATTATAGTCATATACATGTATATATCCCCCAGGCAGGAGCAGGCAACCACCTGGGTCTTAATGTTTTCATAAAAATAAATCTGTCCATTTGTATTATCATAGCAAGTTTCCACCCATTTAATTACATTTAACTATTTCCCCATTTAAATGCATGGGCGACCTACATGTAAGTTGATCTTACCGATCTTTGTAGTGCGTTTAATATTGTTTGATGCTTCATGCCAAGTTACAAAATCATAGGCCTTCTGGTTCTGGAGAAGAAAAATTTTAACGGTTTTTGCTATTTATAGCCAAGTCGGCAATCTTGGTCATGTGACCTGGTCCATTTATGCAAATTTCGTTTCCCCTTCCTAAGAATGCTCCGAAAACAGTTTTAACTTTGTTTGGCCAAGCTGTTTCAGAGAAGAAGATCATGGAAATTGTTGACAGGGGCATGGCCATCCTATATGCTCACCTTTTGAGCCGAAGGGCTCATGTGAGCTAAAACTAGGTATACCCCTGCATACTCAAGTTTTGCTTTATAAAAGCGTTGTTCAATGGGGTAAACATGTCACGGACATGTTATCCTGATGAGGATAACAGACCATGCTCGATATTACTTGAAATGTGTCAAAACGTTGTAATGCGTATAATAAAAAGAACTGCACATACAATTAAAGATCAACTAAATGTTTCAAATCGTAAATCTTGCCATGTTTACATGTAAAAACGTTTCTGTGTGTTCACGAAAAACACGTGAAATGCAGCTTAACAGAACCAATGTACGTATATACATGCACCAGTATGTTAAAAGTCACATGGCGATAACAAATAGTTGATAGTTGTTTTCCCACCAACAGTTATCGTCATTTGCAGACGGGATCTCGGTTTATATTGTCACCATAAAGCCATGGGCAGCTCAGAATTGAACTAGCGATCCCTAGTTATACACACGAGTGTCTAAAAAAATAATATTCTGCACTGGAAGCTGTTTTATTCGCGCCAAGCATTTATAAGTCCGACTCGCATTGAACGCGTAATGTATCTTTAATGGCAAACATGACGGTTGATGATGCGATTTTAAAAAAACATGTCGTGTCAGAGGCCACTTCTGGTTCATTGTTCCATTAAATCAGACAGTTAAACGGTAAGACAACAATAATCATTGTTACCATTGCATATGATAACATTGTTTACGATTTATATGTTTAATTGCTGTCTGGATTTCTTTATTTTTGCATTTCACCAATGCATATAGGTTTTAAGTTTTTTGTTGTTTTTTTTCTGCGAAAAAAAAAATAATTATAAAAAATAATAATTCCAATAAAAATAGGCGTTTCCTACTCGCGCTCAACCTCCTGAGCTAACGAGTCAGATGCTCTTATCAAAATCATTTTTATTAAGGCTTTATGTCCCAGTCAACATTTTTTCTGTCATGTCGGGACGGAGCCAACGCTTCCTGGGTTTAATTAACCAGTTAGTAAGGAGTGAATGTGTCTTGCTAAAGGACACAACACGGTGTCGCCTATGGGGATCGAACCCAGGACCTCTCGATTCGGAGTCAGACGCCCTACCACTACGCCACCGCGCTCCCTAACAATAATTTTGTACCAGTCTTATATCAACTATATGTACGTATTTATTCTCGACATGTGATTTTACGAAGCGACTGACTGAACCACTGCGACATGAAGTAATCTACGGAACTTGCGTGCGTGCGTGTGTGTGTGTGTGTGTGTGTGTGTGTGTGTGCTCGCGTAAAGAATATTGTCATCCTGTTTTAGGGTTAAGCAAGGTACGCGGCACGTTATGAAAAAACGAACTGTATGTTTCTTAGTCTATAAGCATTCATTTTCTTGAAAATGATATTGTTTTAGTTTGAAGTTTAATTATATTTATTTGATTTCAAACAAATAAACATCGCGCATAATTCAAGAGAATAAATGAGGATCAGAAAGAAAGCCGTTGACTTGGAAAAAAAAAACATCCCAAAAATCGTAATTATCGCATTCAAAATGCTGAAATACTGTGGAAGGTCTACAAAACCTCAACTTATTTGTATGGCTATGCAAAATGTAGCTAGGATATAATGGACTCAAAACGAAACATCAACCAAATAAATAACATCAAGATTTCGAGTATCTGTTTGAAATACATGTATAAACATGCCAAAATAAATTATGTTCTCTCACGAGACAGCATCTCACACCTAATAAATATACATACGAGGTATGACAGGAAAGTTCGTAGACACTTCAGCTATCAGAAAAAGTAACGTGTTGTTGAAGAAGCGTTTTGCATAATTTTAAGCAGCAATATCTTATGAGTATATTTCATAAATTTTGTGCAATTTGAAGTAATAACACGCTTGGTATGGCCACTTTTCTGCTTGAGGGTAGGGCCGTGCGGGGCAGGTGTCAAAACGTGATAAAATGTGACGATTTTCACATTCTGTTTTTGCTTGTGAAACGGCACGGAAGTGTGCTGTAACGTTAAAATATTTTGATCCTGAAAGAATGTTCAATTAACAACGTTTTCTGAATGTTTGGGCCTTGACGGCAGTACAGTTTGATATTTGTGAATAAAATTTCAGATGCAGTCCGAAAAAAATGCTTGAAAAATTGGCGTAATTTTGACGTCGGAGAACAGCCGATAATCGTGTTTTTCTTATGGAAATCGTCAACAAACACGATGGAAATTATATAAACAACAACATAAAAGCTATCAGCTTGTCGGTCACTAGTTTACAAGTGTTAATTTTTGGATGCTCGATAGATCATCTAAGATGATAAATGGCGGCGGAAGGGCATTCGTCTTACATTCTCAGCGAAAATAGTATCATATGTTCAACCGGTCATCAGAGAACTTGAGGACAGTTGGCACAGATCTGCATTTGACAGCTGGACACACATAATAAAATTGTACCGATATCCAAAGACCCTAATGTGGAATAACTCTGAAACATCGGTTTAACTTGTTACAACTATATGAAGCACTGACAGCAATAAACTTCAAGTAACGTCACTGAAACGTTGACCCTTGCCCCGCTCCCGGTTAGGGAGGTGCACATAAAAGGCTGTAGAAGATGTCGTGTTGGCCAGATTTTCATAAAATTTCGTCTATTTGCTCATGAAATATTTTTGCAAACCCAGATATATTCATTTTGACTGAATTTCCTTTCCTGTTGAAAATACTAATGGTGTCTATGAACTTTCCTGCCATACCTCGTATATCTTAACATGTACACTATACAGTGTACTATTTGAGTTAGTGCCTACGTCCGCGGAAAACATTCAGTTTAAGTCGTTCAGGGTGGCTAACTTATCCTAGCCACATTATGCCTGTACAAGCCTTCAGTATATTCATATTTTCATGTCACCCAGAAAGAAATATTGACGTGAGGATAAATCAGCTCTCATACCAAAAATACGGTCGAGCTCCCAATACAAAGATGGAGATGGAAATGACATGAATCCTGCACTTCCGGATACAAGCATGAAACTTGGCAGATATGTTTATAAGCATGAACTATTTGAAATTTTCTCGTTAGCCAATCAAAATTACTCCAATTTTCAAGATGGCGGCTCGAAATTCCAAGATGGCTGCCAAAATAAATGTTAAACCACCTAGAGGAATTCGCACACAGTATCGACAAGCATCAATACAAGTCAGATGACTTACTACGATGTCGAGTATGGTGAGTTATGGTGAGTTAAATCAGAAAATGGTGTTCTAGTCAGTGAGAAAAAACTTAATAATGCTGAAAATAGTATTTCTGGATTATTTGCAAATGAATAAATATTTAATTGAGTCAATATTGCCTTTGTGGGATTTTAGAAGGGGCCCACAATGGGGAAAAGTAAGGCAATTTTGCTGAAAAAGCTGTTTTGCAACAAAACTCTTTTTATGCTTAAGTGAAAAAAAAACTAAATTCAATTGTCATTATTGCCTTTACTCAAGTCATGAATAACATAGTTGCAGTTTTAATGGGTACTGGAAATAAGGTCTATTTGAATTATGGGGTTGCCGAGGGGCAAAATTTGAAACTGATTAGAATGGCTTTAGAGTGTCTAACCTTTACAGGGAAATATGAAAATTTATAATGCTAATACACTTTGCTCTACACATTTTGATAATACAAATCTTCTTCTTCTTCTTCTTCTTCTTATTCTTATTATTATTATTATTATTATTATTATTATTATTATTATTATTATTATAAAATATCATGATGAACGATTTTAACATGAAATGAACCATATACAGCCAAAAAGTGCTACTTAGGATTGCAATAAACTTAAGCTGGCTACTGATGCTTCCAAATAGTTTTCGTTCACACCAACGACGACAACAAAAACAACAACAAGTGCATGTACTATTAATACTTTTCATCTTTAATGTACATTCTGTGCACATTTTTAATCTTTAGTTGTACATTTTTGATAGTGGATGAATAGGACAATTTAAGGCTTAACCTCCCGCTTGAAAGTTAAGGAAGTCTATTGGAAAGTTTTCATTCATTCTGGATTTCATCTATATGCTTGCATCGTCACAGATTCTATTTTCTTCATAATGTGCTGCTGTTCTGTTGGAGGAGTAGCACCAGCTTGATTGGTTCATGAAGCCTGGTCGCTAGACTCTATCGGTGTCTTAAATTCTTAATGAGACTTTAACAGGTGTCTTTGTAGCATTTCCGTTTTTTCGCATTGAGAGTGGATTCCATCCTATAAGTCTCTGTAGAAAACCTTTCTTTAGATGTTGCTCATCAGGCATTCCTAAAAGTTGGTGCATCTTAGCTGTGAAACTATAATACCATTTGCATTTTTTGCGTCCTTGATATCTCCAGACCACTGTCTGTAAGCTTGTTTTAACGCTTGATTTTAAGTTTTCTCAAGCACTTTAAGCAGACATGGTGATCTCTTTGAATGATGTTGATATAATAGCCATGCCACGCATGAATATAGGAGAGTTGACGGAGCCATGTAGACTTTCAGCTTGGTATCTACCTTTGTTTTATTTCGCTTATACATTTGCACATATTCTTCCAAATGTCACACTGGCTTTTGCTGTTCTAGTCATCAATACGCACTGTTCTGGAGAAACTGCTTTTCGGGTAGATGGATGTATTAAACAAATCAGTATTTGTCCTCTGTGTCTGGTGTGGGTTCGAGCCCCTCGCTGGCAACATGTGAGACAAGCCAACTTCTGCTTGCGGGTGTGCCAGGTGTTTTTTCTGGGGAATCTCCCGTTTTTGCCCACCCACTGATTGGCCCGTCTCATATTAGCTGAAATAATCTTGAAAGGGATGTAAAACTGAATTAAAAAAGTATTAAAAAATAGTGATTTTCGGATTATTGTACAGCTTTCCGGTGCCGATTGGAGCACAACATTTGTCTTTTTTGTTGATTGTAAGGTCATAGCTATCACAGGTAATCCATGTGGATCTGTTGCACCATGCATTTATGCCTATGAGCTGGTATTCTTCGCCATTTCCCTTATCTTTGTCATCTGCATAGAGTATATCATCCAGCACATCTATGTGCACCTTCATTTTAGTTTTCAACTTCCGTTGGTTGAATAACTTTCCATCAAAAACGTTCCTGATTGGAAAATGAGTATCACAGACTTAAACGGCTTCAATGAGTATCACAAATGATATCATACACAAAGGTGTTGTCCCCTAGCGCAACCCTGTTTGGCCTCATTTGTCATATCACAAAATTAATAGAACTCCCCATCGTCCTGTGCATGCATATCATCATTTGACCATGATTTACTTTGACAGCCCATATCCTCGCAAGTCTCTCACAACTTTGTTTAAATTTTTGGCGAAGTTGACAAGCGCCATATAGGTCTGCTTTCTGTTCTTGACATTTCTCATGAAGTTGTCTTGCTATATGAAAATCATCTATTGTCTTCCTGTCATCTCTGAATCAGCATTGACTTTCTGGAATAAATCCTGTCTGTCAAAGACTTCAGGATTTCCTTTCTGTGTGTAAAGACGAATGTCTTGTGGGAATTTTTCTCCACGCAGCCACGGTGAAACAGCTCTTTCAGTCTCTCTGTCATGGATAGCCCCCAGACGGCAGCGAAACTTGCATTTGAACATGGAAATTTGCCAGCTGAGAGTCTGTTGAACTGCTAGAGACTTCTTTAAATTACCCTTGCATATTTGATTTTAATTTGAAGTATATTTTTCTGGCTATCGTTGCCGATTTATAAAAGATCACTGATGACGATTTAGTACTTTATTTGTATTTTGTTGTCTTTCATCTATGACGGTTTGGTATTTATCAAGCAAACAAACTGAATTTCTTCTATTTTCTTTCAAGAGTCTTGCATGTCTCTGACTTTTGATATCGATTGACAAATATTGCTGCTGGTTTGTCTTCTTGAATAAGGAGCTAGTATCATCTTAATGCTTGTGCTGTTCCTCAAGATTCTAGAAGCCTCCGAATATCTTAACCATTCTCATCAAATCAGTAATTGAGTTTTCGAGATTGATGTCCTAAAAGTTCTATAGCTGAAGAATGTACCAGTTTTCTTCTGTGTCTTCCAAACTGAGATTGATTGCACCCAGTTGTATGCCAATGTACCATTCTATTTTGGTTCAATTTCGAGACACCCAGTCTCTATGGTGGTTTCTTGCTTAAAAGTCGCCTCTAAGGCTTGTGTTTGATGACACCAGTCTATAATCTATCCAGCACCCTGCTGTACATAACATTTGTCACTCTGACACCCTGCCTGTCTTTTCTCCACACTATGACATACAGTTTATGAGACGCCCGTGTTTGGATCGCAGATGCACCCATGATGTTCACTTGTATATCACTTCATCTGGACTGATCATCATGATAGGTGTATGAGATGGACAATATTGACATATTTATCACCCATCAGAGGAAGTATCGAAGTCATTGGGCGGTCATTGATGCCTTATGGCAATCCTGAGCCAACTTCTCCTTTATGGCTCTTCTCACTTTTGCCTCCACACTAGGAGAAAGTACAGCCGGCACAATCTCTTTTTCCATAACCTCTACAAACTAAATCTCACTCAGTACAGATATCTGCTTAACTGTGACTAACATTTACTGTTCTACGCTGTTGTCCAGTCGACCCAGGATTACCTATTAAGGGGCGAACATTCCTCTGTCGATCTTCAATGGTATGACTAACATCTCAGTATTTGGGAGACAATATTGACTGCTTAATAAAGGTGCTTTACATAAATTCATGTTAAATATTATGTTTTCCTACAATTATGACCAGGGGAGTGGTAGCCTTGCGGTAAAGCGTCGGACTGACTGCATCGAGAGGTCCTGGGTTTGGTCACCACTGGGGGCGTCGTGTTGTGTCCTTGAGCAAGACACATTTACTCACCACAGAACTAAATCATACCAATTAGTGTTAGTCTAGTGCAGGCATGACTGCAAAAAATGTTGACTCAATACAAAGAAGAAAAACAATATTGACCATCCGTACATGTTGACTGTAGCTAAATACACCCCCCTATACTACTATGATTAAAATAAAAAAATATCAGTTGTTCAACTTTGAAAGATCGGTCGAGTAGATAATAAATATTTGTAATGCTTGAATCATATTTATCTTGTGTCTTTTCATACAGGAGCCTGTAATGATCCATATGAATGTGTACTTGTTGAGTGATGCTTAAAATATGGCAATTTACGGTATTATAATTTCACAAAAGCAGTTTTATGGCATTGTTGGACACGTTGATGAGTCCCAGAACAATGGTTTAAGCAATGACAATCAGAAGTGCAATAAAATCCACCCATTTACAAATTCCAGTAGTATAGTTTGTCATTTAATCGTAAAATAAAATGATTTTGACGGCCATCTTGAAAATTGCATTAGCCACCTTGAAAATGGAAAAATTTGAGATGGCTAACGAGAAAATATTTATTAGAAAGGATTAAAGAACAAATTTTGAAAGTCTCATACTTGTATCCGGAAGTGCAGGATTGTCTCAAAATCCTGACGTTTCCATCTCCACTAAAGAGAAAACATACATGTAGGCTGCCGTCTCAAACTTCAATTCCTTTACGATTTAAGAATTTAATGTAGTAGGGCATTTCATGATTCTTGTATTTGCCAAAAAATATAATCAGCTGATAGTATATGTTTTATTTGCAAAGCTTTTTGTCACAAGAGAGACAAATAAAGAAAAGAAAAAAAGTGATCCGTCAGGGACTCGAACCCAGGATCTTTCGCTTTCAACTCCAAGAACGCTACCTACTGAGCTACACAGCTACACGTCCTAGACTATTTCACTTTTTTGACTCTCTTATTTAATTCGTCTTCGTCGGGCTATTGGTAGTTTTGATTAAGTAATTCTTCATATCGTCCCTCATCTTCGTCTCAAATATGCCCTCACGAGTCGTCCCCCATCACACGGAAAGTCATAACCGCAAGCGCCAGCAGCATTTACGTTCAAAAGTGAAAAATGTCTAATACAGTGTACATTATTACTTGATAGTTGTTACTTATTTACCTAAATTTTCAGACACCTTATACATCATGTAGCGCTTGTGGCGAGTCTGACACGTGTAATATAGATGTTGATGGATCCATAACTTGTCTAAAATGGTCTAGGAGCCAATCTGAGATATATAGGTTATTTTTGAAGTTGGTTTCCCCCCCTAGGAAGAAAAACTTGGTTACTGTCAGTGTTCAGGGACATGTCTCTGGTTATTAGAAAAGCATGTTTTACTAAGTTCTCTGTGGTCATTAGTCTGTAAATGGCTTGTAACCTACGTAACCCGCAAACCTTGTGTTCTCATGCAGTGACAACACACCATACTTGTTTTGTTTGTAAAAGTCAAGGAAAATCACCACTCTTGTCATGTTTTACTGTACACTTAATAAATCAATGTTTCCAACCAGATTTGAAAGTTTTGCTGTACAGAGTTGTTACGTATGTTACATTTTTTCCAAATGGCAGCTGAAATAAGCATCTCTTAATTTGCATATTATTTTTTAAATCTAAATTAAGGATCTGTGATTGATATAAGGCTATAAATGTACTGTTCTGTCACTAGATAGATTTATCCAACAAACTGATTGCAATTATTTTTTTATCATGTGGCCAGTGTAAGATTGCAAACATTATATTGGAATCAGACAAAAAGGACCAAAAATGTAGTACATGTAGGTCCAGTTATACACGATTATTTAATTATTTAAGGTACAAGATTGGTATAAATTTTCCTAACGAATGCAGTGAAAATAGCTTTCCATACATGATTGAATTCACAGGTTGTCACGTATGTAACATACGTGATAAATGATTGTTTGCCGCAATAGAAGTTTTGACTGTCACTTTTATATATTTTGAAATCAAATTTGGTTATTGAAACTCATTGCTTGCATTGCAAACTTAGAAGGAAACATTAATGAATTTCTTGAGCTAAATGTGTATAACGTTGTAACGGTGTAACACCATCGTGTTTATATTTCTTCTGTAATTTGACAACGTTGCATATATCCAAGAGGTCAATTTGACCTACACAATTGATTTAATATGAGCTATGATTGTGATTCAATATATTTTAGCATTAGACTGATAATTTTCAATACATAATCTAATTAAAAGACTGTTAATTTCAATTCGAGTACATATGTAACACACACGATAAGCAACTGTATGGTGCCACTATTGAGCAGCTATTGAAGTGAGATGGTCACAGTGATAACTTGGCCAGAACTAATAAAATGCAAAGGGCTGAAAGAACATCAAAATGATATTCAGGTGGCCACAAAGTCATCCGAAATAAGACTTGTTATTGGAATAACTTGAAAAAATGTGAACCACTGCAGCAGTACCGCCTTGGAAAACGTTAAGTTGGTGTATGTAACAGACTGTTACAGGCTACTGCTTAAACACACAGAGAGCAAATATCACTCATTAGACATAGCTTCAGTTGTTTTTAAGATAGGATTTATTTGAAAAATTCCCTGTGTAGAGATTTAAGCCTTTTGACATTCGGCTATGTATATTGTCTTTCATCATTCATAACAAGCACATATATGTTACATATGTGGCACTCGGGAGAAACATCTGTGAACATTGATACATGTATTTAGTTACACACTTTCAGAGATTTGTGTCATATGAGAAATGAGCAAGAAAGTATAAAATCTTTATGTATAAGTACCAGTAGTAGGTATGCTTCACATGCATAGCAATACAATATTTGGGCGACATATCAAACTGGGGTTTGTGTCGCTTAATGCATCACTTATTTAAAATTATGTATAACACACTGGGAGTAGACCTTGCTTTTCTGTCTAGGCTTACGACAAATCTAATAGATTTGACAATATTAATGAAACAACAATAAAAGTAAATAATACCACTAAAAACTGCTACATGTATTTTCAAAAGCTATTCTAATTTACGTAACAAACATTACAGACAGTGGGGACCAAAGATTTGTTCAAACATCTTTGATAGGAAGAGCAGGCATGGGGCAAGCAGACTATATGAAGAACTTGAGTAAAATGATTAAAAAATAACATTTTCTGTAGTCAAGACATCATATCATTACTCGTACTTAATTTCGATAAGGTAACATATGTAACAGGTTGTTTCAGGATAACACACAATTTTCGAAGCGAAAGCCAAACACCTCTTATTTGACACAGCTTTATGTGTATTTCAAGAAAGTTATGTCTGCAAAAGTCCCTTCAGTGGGCGGGGCATTTGATTGTGACCCTCAGGCATGCTACCTTGTGTTGTTTATCTTGATATATATGCACATACATGTTATATGTGCTACTAGCTATGAGAGTTAATTCTCATACTCATGTATTTCAAGATAGAATATGTCTGCAAAATTCCCTGTGGATGGAACATTTGACTGTGACCCTCAGGCTTGCTTCCTTGATGCTGTTTACTATGATATTTATGCACATACATGTTATATACGCTTCTAGCTATAAGTTATAATTCACACCCTCTTCTGTGCTCTACTAGCTATAAGTTATAATTAACAAATCTATGTATTTCAAGATAGAATATGTCAGCAAAAGTCCCTTCCGGACATTTGATTGTGACCCTCAGGCTTGCTTCTTAGATGTTGTTTACCATGATATATATGCACATACATGTTATGTTAGCTATAAGTTATAATTCACACACCCTTCTGTGGGCGGGGATTTTTATTGTGACCCTCAGGCTTGCTACCTAGATGTCGTTTACAATGATATATATGCACATACATGTTATATACGTTACTATCCACAACTTATAATTTACATACTCAAACACAATACATGATGATTAAAAACAAACTTGAAATTCACACAATTGTCTAGCCAATGAACCAGTATTGTACACAATGAACGCATGTATAGTTTTTATCCTGTAACCCTGTGTTTGTTTTAATTAGTGTTTTATAATGCAAATGTGATTTTTGTTTATTATTAATGTCCCTTGCAAAATTGTGTCCTATAAAGCTGTTTGTTTTCTTATAAAAGAGTTGTAAATTTTATACCTAGATAAATCAGTATATAAAAATATTATTCACATGCACCAAAACGCAACTGTTTCTGGTGCTGTCTTAAAACTAGGTACACTCACTACAATGTGTATAAAAGGTAATGTAAGTAACATGCCTAACTGACCAAATGTTTCAAAATTGTTTTAATTGTATTATATTTTAAGCATATGAACACAAAACAGTAATTTATTATTCTGTAAAATTGATAAATAGTAAAATATTATTCACATAATACCCGTTTATACTTTATTACTGGCTCATTAACTTTTCTTATTAATATGCTCACTGCTCTTCAAGGAGCTCAGTTTTATTTTTATTTATTGCAATCAAAGCTGTGACATACTTTTAGGATATTAGTTTTAATTTTATTAACATATCTATTATGAATTCGAAACACTTTCACAAGTAAGTTATTTAGTATTTGGTGTAAACAAAAAGTCTCATTCATTATCATAATACATGTGCCTCTTTGTTAAGACATTATGAATTAAATAAGCGTTGTTTACTCACTACCTGTGTAATGCTAGAATATGTATATCACAATCATACATGTAGCTTTATATTAAATCAATTTTGTAGGTCAAGTTTGCCACTAGGGTATAAGTAAGATTGTAACACTACGTTATATATACTAGAAATGAAAATGATACATGACTATTGTGTCCTTCTAAATTTACTGCAAGCAACGAGTTCCAATGAAAAAAATTGATTTCGACATGTATAAAGCTGACATCAATACTTCTATTGTGGCATATAGTAATTTATCACGTATGTAACATACATACCCAAACTGAACTTCGCAGCCGTTGATTTCAATTTTGTATGGAAAATTATCTTTCTAAAGCTAAAATATGTTGAATCACAATTATAGCTGCATATTAAATCAATTGCATAGGACGAATTGGCCTCTGGGGTATAAGTAAAATTGTACCAGTATAGAAAGAAATATAAATAACTTTGGTGTTACGCCGTCACAAGATTATACACGTCTAGCACATGTAACTAATACATATGTCCTTCTAACTTTGCATTGCAAGCAATGGGTTTCAATTATCAAATTTATTTTGACATCTATAAAGCTGACAGTCAAAACGCAGTCATTTATCATGTATGTTACATATGTTACCGAATTGAAATTCACAGCCTGTGAATTCAATTATGTATGGAAAGCTATCCCTCTATTCCACATACATGTTCATTACATTCATAAGGAAAACTTATACCAATCTTATACCTAAAATAATTAAACGTTCTTGTATTAGTAGACCTACATGTGCATGTCTAATTCCAATATAATGTTTGCGATCTTACATTGACCACAACATAAAAAAAAATAAATTGCAATCAATTTGTTGGATAAATCTATTATTTTAAAGTGACAGAACAGTACCATGATAGCCGTATATCAATCAGATCTATGATTTAGATTGCAAAAAAAATAATATGTAAATGGAGATGCTTATTTCAGCTGCCATATGGAAAGATGTAACATACGTAACAACTCTGAACAAAAAAAACTTTCAAATCTGATTGGAAACATTGATTTATTATGTATACAATAAAATATGACAAGAGTGGTGATTTTTCTGACCTTAAACAAACAAATCAAGTATTGTATGTTTTCACTGCACAAGAACATGAGGTTTGCGGGTTACCTAGATTACAAGCCGTTTACAGACTTATGACCACAGATAACTTAGTAAAACATGGTTTTTTAAGCACCCTAGATGTATGCCTGATGCATGGTACCAATGGAACTTTTCTTCCTAGGGGGGGAAACGGGACGATTTTTTTTCGGTTTGGCTCCTAGACCAAAAGAGGAATGTGGACTACCACAAAGGCTTCCATATGCCACAACCCTAGGCAATATTTACACAGTAGGTTCTAAAGTATGTTACAAATGCAACAATGGTTTTGCAAACGTCGGTGGAAATATCAGTTGTGCGCTGTGTACTGGTACTGGTAACTGGTCTACAGTAGAATTCAGTGTGAGTCTCCTACAATCGCACCACCTTTTACTTGTATCAATGTGCAGTGCCCTGATAGTTGGGTGAACTAGGGTGGCCACTACTATTTTGAAAATACATTTGGGCTAAACTGGGAAGATGCTAAGGCATTTTGCAAAACCAATTGTGGATATTTACTTGAAATCGAAACAGCGGCGGAAAATACGTTCATAAAGGGAGCCTTTCCAAGAGGAAATTATTGGATTGGTGGACAAGACTTTGTCGTGGATGGTGTGTTCGTTTGGGACTCGGGTAATCTTTTCTCATTTGAAAATTGGCACGAGGGTGAACCGAGCAATAAAGTCGGTGAAGACTGCATAAGGAGTAATTCGGATTGGAAATGGCGCGATAAGGGCTGTGGCGAGTCATACAAAAGCATTTGCGAAGTAGAACCTTCAACAGGTGCAGAACTACCCATGTCTACAACTACGACAGAAACCACGACTGCTTCTCCAACCACTACTCCACATATAACAACCACAACTCCACATGTTACAACCACCACTCCACATATAACAACCACTACTCCACATATTACTACCACTATTTCACATATAACAACCACCACTCCACATCTAACAACCACCACTCCACATATAACAACTACCACTCAACAAATAACAACCACTTCTCCACACAGAACAACCACTACTCCACATATAACAACCACTACTCCACATATAACAACCACTACTCCACATATAACAACCACTACTCCACATATAACAACTACTATTCCACATCTAACAACCACTACTCCACATATAACAACCACTATTCTACATGTAACAACCACTACTCAACATATAACAACCACTACTCCACATATAACAACCACTACTTCACATGTAAGAACCACTACTTCTTATGTAACAACCACTTCTCCACATACACTGAAAAAAAGTTATAAGAGGCCACCTCATATTTTTCTTCTAGTTCAGAAAGTAAAATACAATCAATTAAAATTCATGATCATATGAATAAACCAATGTCTAACAGTGGCTCTGTGAGTTTCTGCATTCCAAAATGCGTGATATTTCTCACACAGACGAAGCATGTGTAAAGATACCCTATTTCAAAAAGTCACACTTTATTAACATCAAATTAAATGTCATATTATGACGTTGTGTTTTTACATTTTAATTTATTTGAAAGTGCTACTGACTGCCATGATGCAAGATAAAATCAAGTCAAAAGTGTTGCTGCAATAGAATCTTCGTTTCTGTTTTGTACATGCAAGAAGACAACAACCTGAATAACAGGATTTCAGCTTTTGTATGCAATTTGCATACCAACTTTGTTATTCTCCAGTTGCGTTATTATCAGCAGCACGGCATTGAAATTTTCAGCGATTATTTAGGTCAAATACTAGACTCTGATTAACTTTGAAAATTAAAAAAATCGTCCACAAATTTTGTTATTTTGATCGTTAAAAATTGGCATTGAAACCGGAAGTGTACGACAGCCTTGACCTGTTGGTCCTCGAAAATGGTCTAAAACAGTTCAGTCGAGTTACATCTCTCATTTCCAGGCCTCATCAAGTGAATTTAACAGGGGTCAACATGTTTAAGAGGCATATTTATGAATTTTCCAAAAAATCTCAAAATTGGCGATTTTTAAAAATGCATAAAAATTCTACCAGTAGAGAAAATTCGAATGTTTTATGTTTTTCCGAGCCGTAACGACCCCTTTGATGACACCCGTTCCTAATTTCAAAAAATGGTGTGCTGTATCCAATTTTTTATTTAAAAACACTGATTTTTGCATTTGTACTCCAAAAACGCCTTTAGTAAAAGAAAATTATTTCTTAACACTTTGGAACTTTACTTACTTGAAAGACACGTCTTTTGGCAAAAAATCGTGCAATTTTGAACATGGCTTAGAAACAAAAAATGAGTTTGAAAAGTGGCCTCTTATAACTTTTTTTCAGTGTAGATTAACCACTACTCCACACATAACAACCACTACTCCACACATAACAACCACTACTCCACACTTACAACCACTACTCCACAAAAAACAACCACTACTCCACATATAACAACCACAACTCCACATATAACAACCACTACTCCACACATAACAATCACTACTCCACATATAACAACCACTACTCCACATATAACAACCACTACTCCACATATAACAACCAATACTCCACATATAACAACCAATACTCCACATATCACAACCACTTCACATCCACCTAACAATCATTATACATGTCCGTCTGGTTGGGTCCAGTATTTGGATCACTGCTACTACCAAGACTGGGCGAGACGATCTTGGGATAATGCGCAGAGAAACTGCGACAATCAGGGCGGCTACTTATTGAGCATTGAGTTTGCGGACGAATTCATCAAACAGGTATTCGACGCTAGAGTGAGCTGGTAGCTGGTTAGGGGGGCAAATGTGGCGATGGAGGGCATCTGGAAGTGGGATTCGGGTGCTGATGTGACGTTTACCCAATGGGAGCCGCACCAGCCTGACGGCATCTATAATGAAAACTGTATGGCTGTAAATAGAGCATGGAATACATGGGAATGGGATGACCAACCATGTGTAAACGGGTATAAAAGCGTTTGTGAAATGGAACTATAAAATATCACAATCCAGGTTGCACCCGGACCGATAAGACGTGTTTTTCTTTCGGCTCTTTTGATTATTTTTTACCTTTTGGGAAATATAATCAGTTTTTGCAATAGGGTTAATTAAGGTTTCTTAAGTTATACTTAACATGCTTAAGTTATCGTGGATTTAATGTGTGTCTTTCGTGAGGATTTAAATTGTGTGTCTGTGTTTACCGTGTATCTCTGCATCTCATATCATTTTCTAGTGTTATCTAAGGATTATTTAGTGTCATCATTTGGATTTAATTTAGTGTTATAAATGTTTTAAGTGTTAAGTGTTTATTTGTGTAGTTTGTGTTTTAAAGACTTTTTTGGCTTTCTGACTTGCGTCACGAAGGCCACTTTTAAAGCTAAAGCATCAGACGGAGGTAGGCTCTAAACAGTTCCATTCTTCTTAAACTCTTTTCACCAGTAAAAATATTATAGATTTTTTATTTAGATTTTGGTTTTTAGTAATTTAGTAATTTCATTTTAGTTATTTAGTAATTCATATTTTTTTTTTCTTTTTCTTAATCACCTACGCTCTTCAAATTTTTCGGAGACAGCGTGGGGACCGCCATCTTTCTATTGCCAATTATTTTCCTTTGATCAGTAATTATCCATCACACCGCCTTTGATCATTACCCAATTAAAGATCAAAGTGAACATAAGCTCAGCCATTAAATCCCATTAAAGTCAATTAATCACTTTGTTGTTGATCCTAATCTAATTAAATAGTTCATCTATTGTTATCTTGTTACTGTATTTTGTATTTATAATTTGTGTTTGTGTGTAAGTGAAAGAAAATCATACATCATTAGTCACCATGTCTACACTTGGATTAGTTTCACAAATTGACCCTGCTCAGTCAATGCAGCCCCCTAAGGGCTGTTCGGACGGGGCAGCCCCACCAGTAGTCCCACCAGCAGTTATGCCCCCTGAGGTGCACATAGACACCACCCTTGACCAGGAGTATGCCAGGGACATACCCCTCCCTGACAGCCCAGATGGTCTCAGTACCCCTGGTTCCCCACCCAGCACTTCGGATTTCAATTTATCGGATTTCAATTCACCGGGTCCCGATACCCGCAGTACCCCTAGCTCCACATCCAGCACTTCCGGGACCACACTCGGTCCAGCCCCAGAACCCGGTACCGGCACAAAATCCGGTACCACTTCCGGAACCGCCTCCGGTCCCGTTCCTAATCCCGGCACCGGTGTAAAAGCCGGTAACTCGGACCCCGGTACCACCCCTGACACCGGCCTAAAAACCGGTACCGCTGATAGTAGAACGGGTCATGCCTCCGCCACCTCCGGTACTGCCCCCGGCCCCATCGATAAGTCCGGTACCGGATCAAATCCCGGCAAGACCCAGTCCACATTTCTCACTCCAAGTAAGGGAGAAGCTACCCTACACCCCACACCAGGGACACCACAGGCTCACTCCTCTCCAGTGGTGACCACCCGCAGGATACTCTTTACCACCCCTTCAAGGAGTGGAAAGAAACGTCCAGCCTCTCCAGACACATCACCAGACCTCTCTGGCCAGGTCGGGGACACCCCATCCAAGAAGGTGTGCCGTAAAAGCTCGGTCAAGAAGACCACAGCTAAGCACAGACTTTTTGACCAGGTCGCTCCAGGTCAAGCGCCCATCCCAGCCTTTGAGGAACCCATGGAGGCTACTCCAGCCCCTCAATCATCATCATCTACATCTATAGCAGACACCCTTGTATCCGTCATATTCACCCTTATCAATGGATTAATGACACAGCAAGTTGGGGAAAGGGTTACCAAGGCTTTTAGAAACTACATGGGTAGTAATGGGGTCCATTCAGCACCGATGATTGGGCGCCAGTCCGTATCATTCACCATCAGAAATGCCTTGCTCTCTAAGGCAAGCCATTTCATTAACCAGAGTCTTGGTCTCCCTGACCTCCGGTACACTACAACCAACAAACAACAAGCACGCAAATCAAGCAATACACACAACACACCACAGCATTTAAGCAAAGGCATCATAGACACACACCTAACAAAAGCAGAATTCGCCAAGAAATTTAACATGACCAAAAACAACATAACATACTTTAAACCAATCACCAACAAAGCAGGCACCAAGCAAGCTATACTTACATTCAGTACAAACATAGCACCGCTAAACATCACATCTGACACCACACAAATTGAGGTTTCACCATTACTTTTAGCTTTACACAGATGTTACAAATGCCAGCACTTTGGACACATACATGCACGATGCAGAAACCAATACACAAGGTGTATGTTCTGTAGCCGGGACCACGCAAGCGGGATTTGCATGGAGTTAAAAGCACCTCGTCCGTGTCTCGTATGCCCGAATTGCAACTTCCAAGGCCACGCCGCGGGAAACCAGTTTTGCCCAGCACTCCGTGACTACAAGGCAAAAATCGCAACCATTAACCAGCAAATCATGTCCGATTGGGAGGCCCGGAAATCGGCTGCAAAACATACCCCTACCAACACACCAGCACCCACACCCAAACCTTTGCAAGCATCGTACGCACAAATAGCAAACACAGTGACCAATCCAGCACCCGCAGAACCAACAACACCATCTTTACACCTACCACCAGTAAACAAAGACCAAGACAGGGTCTTAGTAACCAAGCAACACCTAGCAACTATCCTCAAATCCCTTCTCACACCAGAGACACTAACTCATCTTCAAACCATGACGGAGTCACAGAGAGAGGAAACCATCGACGCTGTAGTATACAGCACCGATGCGTTCATCCTAAAAAACAAGAAGCAGGAGGACCAGGTCATCACCATTGATGACGAGCCAGATGCAGATTCCACACAGCAAACCTCTGTACAGGAATCTACAATTAAAGCAGTCATCTCCCTCACAGGACTCAACAAAATCCCCTGCCCACCCTCCACTCCGTCCAGATCTAACAAGCACTCACGCAATGCACGCACCACGTCACCCATGAGAAACAAGGCAACCAGGGGAAACGTCGGAAGCAAGCAGCTAGGCAATTACATATCTCCAGACGAGCCACACAGAGGTCCAGTACCCCAACGCCTGACACACTCACAGAAGTCAAGATCTCAGAGGGTGACGCTACTCAAAAACAACAAATTTTAAAACACACACACACACGCATACACTAAGCTGCATTAATGGGTTCAGTTAGCAACAACTCAGAACTCACTGTGGTGCAATGGAATGCTCGCAGTCTCCGCGGGCATGAAATGCACCACAAGAAGGCTGAGTTTTACGATTATCTTAAGACATTTAAGGAACTCCCAGAGGTTGTATGTATTCAGGAAACGTGGGACAAAAAATCATATCAACCAATTAGATTAATGGGGTATAAGGAACCCGTTTCATACAGGAGAAATGACGACACTAAGGGTGGTGGGGTAGCAACTTTTGTTAAAATGGGGCTAGATTCGGAAGAAATTAAGTATAGGCAAAACAATCCGAATCTAGAGGTTTCCATAGTTCGTATCTTTGGGGAATCTAAAAACATCGACATAGTCAATTTATACACCAATGGAGCAAACTTAATTACTGAAAATGACTATGATCACATTTTTTCTCATGTGGGCAATCATCATATAATTGTTGGGGATTTCAATGTTAGGGACAACCTCTGGGACGATCAGTTTACAGGCAATGAAACACCAGACGCACGAGAACTTAATTCTTTCATAGAACATCGCAATCTAGTAGTACTAAATAACGGTAATGGCACTCGCTACAACATAGAAACAGGTAACACCACAGCAATAGATCTCACTCTCACCTCACGCAACCTAAGCAGAAACACACACTGGTATGTTCATCAAAACTGTCTTGGCAGTGATCACTTCCCTATTGTATCTAAATATAACTGTTTCTTCAAAACTGTATTTCAGAACCCCCTACCTAAATGGAAGATAAGTAAGGCTAACTGGACCCTTTTTGGCAGCTTAACTAATAATATTGACATTGACTTCGGCGGCTGTAGCATCGATGAATGCGATGCGCAGTTCGTCGAAGAAATTGTCAATGCATGCAATAAGTCAATTCCCAAAACCAAACCCATTAACAATAAGAGCAGACATTTACCTTGGTGGGACAGCGCTTGTATGGAGGCCGTTAAAGCAAAGCGACGTGCATACAAGCTCTGGACCAGACACAAAACAGATCACTATAAGGAACTTTATAAGACAGCAAGGGCAAATAGTAAGGTTGTTTTAGATAATGCAAAGAAGACCAAGTTTAGAGAACTCATCTCTAAACTCAACCATAACACCAACAGTAAGGAAGTTTGGCAGATCATATCCAAATTTAATGGGTAACCTTTTAAACCAGTAGAGGTCATTAAGCAAGATAATGTAAGGTACCATGAAAATAAGGATAATGCAAATGTTTTGGCAAGCCACTATCAGAGGACCAGTAGCAATGACCTCCTCCAACCTGAATTTAAGGATAAGAAAAGGGAAGTAGAACCTGCCATAGATGAAACAGTAAACGAGAGCATATCCACAGGCAATGACGAACCATATAACGCACTCTTCACAATAAACGAACTCAACACAGCACTTAATAAGAAAAAGAGCACAGCACCAGGCGCAGACACAATACACTATGACATGTTAAAAAACCTAACTGACACAGGCAAATCACAACTTCTAAAATTAATCAACAAATCATGGACAGAAGGTAAGCTACCAGACCAGTGGAAACTAGGCACAATCATACCACTACTTAAACCAAACAAACCAGTACATGAGCCAGGATCTTACAGACCAATATCACTGACATCAGCTGTTTGTAAAATAATGGAAACCATGATAGCTAACAGACTGACAAGTCACATAGAAAATAATAACCTTCTTGCACCCACTCAATCAGGCTTTAGGAAAAACAGATCTACCCTTGATCAGATCATTCGGTTACAATCAGCCATACTTAAGGCCAAGATGGAAAATAGGGCACTTCTATGTATATTTCTTGATCTTGAAAAAGCTTTTGATCTCATGTGGACTAAGGGGGTACTAGCACAGCTAGTAAAGTTTAACATCAAGGGTAGAATTTTAGGCTGGGTGCAAGATTTTCTAAAAGACAGGAAAATTCAAGTAAGAGTAGGAAGTGACTTGTCAGATGTTAGACTTTTAGATAACGGTTCACCACAGGGTAGCGTATTGAGCCCAATACTTTTTAACATACTTGCCAATACGCAATATGAGGTACTTAAGGAACTCTTTGCAGAGCTGTCACAGTATGCAGATGACTCAGCGGTCTGGAAAACGGCCAAGAGTGTGAAGCGACTGGTCCAACTTCTGCAAAGAATTTTAAACATTATTAAAGAATGGGCAGAAGCACTAGGCATCAAGATATCAGCAGGTAAAACAGAGGTGGTACTTTACAACAGCAATCTAAGGGATGACATACCCAAACTTAAGATAGGGAACCAGGAACTAGAGTACAAGACCCAGGGCAAATTCCTAGGTCTCACATTTGATAAAAGGCTTCATTGGGTTAAACACATTGACCAGTTAGTCCTCCGATGCAAGAAAGATCTCAATCTCATGAGGTATTTATCAGGAACTAAGTTTGGGGCAGATAAGTTAACTCTTATGACGATCTATAAAACACTTATTAGGAGTAAGTTAGACTATGGGTGTCAGGCGTATGCGTCAGCATCCAAATCCCAACTAGCACGATTAGATCGTATTCAGTCAGCAGCACTTAGGATAGTCACAGGGGCATAAGGTCAACTTCCATTACCGACCTACAAGTAGAATGTTGCGTTCCTCCACTTGAATTAAGGAGAGAAGAACTCATTCTCAAATACTGGGCTAGGTCATCAGCCAACGGTCCAAACCTACCGTTGAACGACCTATACGGGCATTCAATATACGAGACAGCAAGACATAAGTTGGGGAGCAAAATACCATTTGTAATGCAGGTACAGGATCTTAAAACTAAGTATCATCTAGAAGACATTGAGGTACAAGAACCAGTGTACGCACAAACCTTTGCTCTGGAGGGTATTGACCCTAGGGAAACTCTCAAACCAACAATAAACAAAAAATCTGATACTATCGCAGCTATTGAAGGCAAGGTAACCAATCTAATTAGTAGCAGTTATCATGAGCATCTCCACATATTCACAGACGGCAGTAAAGACACTGATAAGAGAATAGTAGGGTGCGCATTTGTAATTCCAGAACTTAAAATTACCAGGAGCTTTAAGTTAGGCGGGGGACCTCTCCATCTTTTCGGGAGAACTCGTAGCTATCATTGAAGCTTTAAAATGGGTTAAGGAAAATAAACCAGATAAGGTTGTAATACTGACAGATTCTCTCAGTTCGATTAGGGCATTAAAATCGGGGAACAGCAACTCTAGGCCTGACCTAATTCTTCAGGTCAACACACTTGTTGATGCAATAGTCAGGGAGAATGTAATCTTAAATATGGACTGGTGTCCATCTCACTGTAACATAGTAGGGAACGACCTAGCCGATGAAGCAGCGAAAACTGGGTCAACACATGGGAGGGAACTCAACATTAAAATGAGCAAAACTGAGGCATATAGTCGTATTAAGAGGGTTATTAAGGATCAATGGGCAAAGAAATGGAGGGAGCATAAGCATGGGTTCAGATGGGATTTAGACAAAAATTTACCTACGAAATTAATCCAGTATAGTGATGAAAGGCAATTAGACAGGGTATACAAGTAGTAGAGGGATGGGTGACAGAATGGGACTTGTCGGTGGAGGTGGGAATTGTCGGTGGTGGTGGTTTCTATTGTGGTGTTAATCCCTATTGTTGCCTTCGACACCTCTGGCGTGTTTTCTTAACGCAAAAGCTGTTGTACACACAAACACAGAAGATGTTTTCTTAACATAAACATGCGAAATTCCACAGTGATACAGAGACCGGTGCGTTGTTTATTTTACGTATGTGTGTGAAATGTAAAGCATCTTTTCAATATGAAAACGGTGTTAACTCGCATGAGTTGGTATATTTCAATGAAAAGAATTGTAACAACAATGTCTGAATGTTAAAACTATCTTTTCGCGGCTCTAAGGCGTTGTTTTCATAGCTCACAAGCTGACAAGACAGAACCAGGACAACACTTAACCACCGGGAAAAAATGTCGGTACAGGGTTCTGAATCAACTTTTGCAGATAGTTTGTTGGCAGATTGTAGCCATAAATCACAGACACATGCGCCAGATCAGAGTAGCAAACAACCTCTAATAAATGACTGGAGCTGGTGTGGTGCCCGCGTACCCAAGAACCAAGTGACATATATGACACAGGTTGTTCTTGTATACGGTATCATTGCTGTGTCGCTGTCACAGCTCATTCTCCAGTCTGCGGACAGAGAGCTGTGGCTTATACTTCTCAGTACATCAGTCGGCTATGTTTTACCGTCACCTAGACTTAAATTTCTGAAACCAGGAACTACCGCAACAACATCACCGTTTCCATTACAGCCGACCAATGTCGTAGATTCTCGCGAGATCGAAGACGCAAGCAACAGAAGCATTGATACTGAAATAGCGAAAAGCCAACCGGTGTAAATAATACTTGAAAATGACTAATGCGGAGGAAAAGTACTTAACGAGAATTTATACAGATCCCAGCCATCCCGCTAGCTTTTCCGGGCCGTCAAAACTTAAGCAGGTGGTAGACAGAGGGCAAATTTAAGATCAGTAAAGGGGATATAAAAGCGTTTCTCGAAAAACAAGATTCTTACACCGTCAACAGGCCTGTGAGACACAAATTTCGCCGGGGGCGTATAGTTACACGTGGTATTAAAGACCAGTATGATTTGGATTTAATAGATATGGCCCGACTTTCCAAATACAACGATAATGTAAAGTTTTTGCTTACGTCAGTGGACACATTCAGTCGCGTTGCTATGGTTATAGCGCTAAAGCAGAAAACGGCGGATGCCGTTCTCGAAGCTCTGAAAGTCATATTAAGTGATGAAAACAAATGTCGGGTACTGCGAACAGATTTTGGTGCCGAGTTTAAAAACTTCAAGGTCAAGGCATTTCTAGACAGTAAAAATATAAAACATTTTTATGCCCATGCACCACTAAAGGCTCAGATAGTTGAGCGTTTTAACCAAACTTTGAAGCAACTCATTTACCGGTACCTTCACAACAGAAATAGCTATCGATACATTGACAATTTGGCGGATATTGTGAAAAGCTATAACAACAGGCCTCACCGGTCCCTTGGCGGCCTTAGTCCAAATCAGGTGTCAAAAGAAAACGAAATTTCCCTGTGGAACGAAATGTACGTTAACCGCCCGTACAATAATTCTCGCACCTCGCGTAGGAATACAAAGCATAGCATTAGTCAGTTGAGACCGGCAGCAAAATTCGGGCTAAAACAAGGTGATCTCGTTCGCGTAACATTTAACAGACGGGCATTTGAACGAAGCTTTTACCAACGCTTCTCAGAAGAAGTATTCAGAATCAAACAGCGTCTGATCAGAGATAACATACCTTTATATGTACTAGCCGATCTAAATGGGAGTGTAATCAAAGGGTTCTTCTACGGACCTGAACTCCAGAGAGTTTCGCATGATGCAAATAAAACTTTCAAAATTGAAAAGGTACTAAAAAGACGGGGTAAGGGCAAGAAGCGTGAAGCTTTAGTGCGCTGGGTAGGTTACGGACCGGAGTTCGATCAGTGGATTCCTTACAGTTCCATAGAATCCATTTGATAAGATCTGAATTATTTAACCATGGGTCGGGATGTGTATGCCGAGATTAGAAGTTTTGATTCGGTACAGCTCTTTCCCGACAACAGTGCGTCTTCTTTTACCGTGCAGCTGGGCAGCGAGATCCGCTTTGATGGACAGTGGGCGCTTGCTTTGCGAGATATTATCTTCGAATTTTCTTCTGAGCATAGAACGAACTTTGCCGGACAAAACATGTACATTTATACCAATATTATTGATTTTTCTATCATTGGGGCTAATTTGAAGCAACTTCTTAAGCGTGTAAGCCTGGGGAGACCTATTCATGCAGGAAATCGGATTATCTACCGTATGAATGAGGCTGACAATACATGTTGTTGTGGCCATTATAAGATTATAACAACGACCCATTGTTTGCAGCTTAAAGTACACATTGAGGACGAGAACGGAACCCCCATTGATTTTCCTGACAAAAGTAAGGTCACTCTATCTCTGCACTTCAAACAAACAAGTACGTGAACTGCAGTATACAAACTATGAGTGAAAAACCGTCAAATTTATATATACCTGATTATCAAGCTTGGGAAAAATTTTATGAAGCAAAGGCGACCAGGAAAGACCAACGCGTAAGTTTTGGGTTCGAGACCGAAAAAGAGGCATTGAAAAACCAACAACAGCAAGACATTGTTGTGAGTACAGATCGCACTAAATTCTGCGATCAGATTCAGAAAGAGCCACGAGTTACCAGTGTTGTTAGTCCAACAGAACAGACTGTCCAACAGGCAGAGAGTGTTATGAAAAAAGCTGCTAATAAGGGGAAGAACAAGTGTTCAAGCAAGAAAAAAAGCCAATCCATTACATCGAAGAAATCTAAACCACAGAAGAAGAAAACTAGTGGGAAAAAGAAAGCAACTTTTAGCTATCGAACACTTGGTGATATTTTCAATAAACGTAAGTGATACTGAGTGTTTTGTTTGATCAAGCAGACAAAAAAAAGTGTTGCACCAAGGTGACTTATTGTAAACATGTCTGTCTTTTCACCAGACAGCGGGAATGACGTTGCTCCTCCTGGTTTGGATATTTTCAGCCTACCCTTAAACCAAGTGGCACTGTTAAGACAGCATTACGAGGACGTTAGACCTGTTTCCCAGTATCACGGACTTAACCCTCTGTCTTTTGAGGTTAACCTGCAAGGCGACGTTTACACCGATCTATCAAAATGTAAATTATTCTTGAAAGTTCGTGTCCTTAAGCCTGACGGCAGTAGACTGGGGCCAAATGACCAAGTTTCACCTGTAAATTTGTTCTTTCACGCTTTATTTTCGGGGATCGACGTAAGAATGAACGGTAGTTTAGTTGACAACACGGCGATGTATCCGTACATTGCTTACTTTCATACTTTATTGTATGAAAATGAGAGCGCCAAGAAGTCAAGTTTGACCGAACAGCTCTACTACCGCGATACTCCAGGTTTCTTCGACGAAACCAACCCTAATGCTGGTAATTTTGGACTTTTCACAAGACACCAATTTGTCTCCTCTTCTAAAGTTATCGAAATGGCAGGGCCTTTACTCAGTGATTGCTTGATGCTAAACAGATACTTGATAAATGGTGTCAAACTTGGCATCACGTTGAAGAGAACATCACCGAAATTTTGTCTCATGAGTGCCGACGACATAGCGCTGACGGGCGAAAATTACCAGGTGGTTATTGAGGATGCTTTTCTTCGGCTGTATAGGCTTAAAGTAAATCCGGCCATATTAGTCGCTCATAGTAAGCTGCTGAAAACTGTAACTGCAAAATACCCGTTTATAAAACGCAGCATAAAGTGCTGCAATGTCCCGGCGAATCAAACGGTTTTTCACTGGGATCATATGACTGAATCACCTTTACCGAAATTTGTAATCGTGGCATTCTGTAGCAATGATGGGGTGGTGGGGTCTTACTCTAACAACCCATGGGCTTTCTTCAATGGTGACGTGCGGCAAATCTCATTACATGTAAATGGAATTTCTGTTCCCGCAGACCCAATTGATGTGTTCTATGACACTAATGGAACTGAAGGAGAGCGTTCTCTTCAAGTTTTCGATAGGTTTTTCGATTGTATGAAAGGACGTCACCTGAACATCAAACGAGAAAACGTAAAAAAGGGATACGCGCTTTACTTTTTTAATTTGGATCCTGATTTTAGCGAAGGAATACAGTTTCCGCTCTTGAAAACAGGAGAAATGTCATTGAACGCTAGATTAGGCACTCCACTGAATTCGGGGGCCACGTGCATTTTGTACACTGAACGATACGGAATGTTGGAACTTGACGAGACTCGTAATGTGACAGTTACGTAAAATATTGTGTAGTGAATATCAGATTGAATGATATTATTATTATTCTTCTTATTATTATTATTGTACAGTGTATAATGTATGCATTTTATTTTGTAGTTTAAATCACAATAAAATAATTAAATCATATCCTTTTTCGTCTTTTTCAATCCGTGTAAGGTCATGTAAAATCTGGACATACACCTGTTTCAGAAGTTAGCCGAATCTTTTTCGCACGCGACACAGGTCATTTGTTTCCTTACAATACTTGATTGGCTTGATCTGCTTTGTGCCATCGTTACAAGCTGTCATAATTACCCATGGTATTTTACAGGTAGAACACGCGTCCCGTTAGTACAATTGATTAATCACCTTAACATACTTATTGCAATCTGTTACAGTAATTAATTCTCCTACTACCATTGACACATTAACAAATTATACTTATACCTCCTGTTATGGTAATTAACCAATCATACAAAAAATTGAAGTCATGCGTTACTATTCTCTTGTTTCTAACTCTATCTTTTTGATGTTGCTATATTTACATAAATTCTCTATATTGCAATTTGACACTTTAAGCGATGCTTACGATAAAAATGTTTATTTTGTAAAGCGTTACTTATCTTTAAAAAAGCAGATGACAAATTCCATGATCTGCCAATTTTGCACATATGAATATAATAATGTGCCAAATGCTATTTCATGTTGACATTAACACAATAAATCCTTTCTCCCCACAAGCCATGAAAAAAGTCCCTGCGAAAGTTGTTATGTTTAAACAAGAACTTTTCTTTTCAATCTTGCTTTGCTATATAACCGCCTCAACTGAATTATCTTTATTTCGTCTCAGTTCAAATAATTGACGCTATGAGTTAAAATGTAAAATTGAAAATCAATATGGCTGATAATCAGGACAGTGATTTTTCTGATACGGATTTTATTTCTAATTTGTTAAATTGTGATGCCGATCAGCTAAGAGCTATCGACAATGGCGTAGTGCAGAAAGAAGCCGATAGAATAAGCGCTACCGTGTCTGAAAAGGGAAACAATTTTTGTTGCAGAAAGTGTAATTCCAAATTCTCAAGAGCAGATAGTCTAAAAAGACATATTAAGGAAGAAAGGTGTTCAAAGAAGAGTTTTATTTGTCAGAATTGTGGCAAGACATATTCAAAACAAGGCTGTCTGAATAAGCACACTGAACGCGGGAAATGTATAAGACCAAGACAGTCCGATAAAACGTCTGGAGATTCCAGAAATTTGTCGTGTTCAACATGTGGTACAAGGTTCTCTAATACCGGTAATCTTAATCGCCATTTAAAGCGAAATAACTGCGGTTCTGTAAAACATCAAAGCGTGTTTGAATGTGCCAAATGTGGGAAAAATTTCGGAGCGCCAGTACGCTTAAGCTCCACTCTAAAACACATCAACAACAAGATCAGTTTCCCTCTGGAAATGTTGACAATGACGTAAGCGGCGTGGCTGGGGAAGATATCGAAACTGATGACGGAAATGGTGGCGGTGACGGTGGTGGTGATGATGACGGTGATGATAATGGCAGTGATGATGACGATGGTGATGACGATGTTGATGATGAGGGAAGAGTACAGAGTAGACGAACACTGTTCAATGACACACTTGTCAGGTATACACTAAGAGCTCAGCGAGCAGAACAACTAGACGTTATGTACTTCTTCTCCAACAGAAGAAATCAACTCCGCAACAATATCATAAGGGAGCTCGGTCGTTTCAAACATTTGAAATGGTACACTATGTTGAAGGTAGATATGATCAAGTTAAACTCAGAAGGGGAACAAGTTGATGAAGCGAAGCCGGTGTTTCGGTCCTTTACTAGGCAGGTTCTTGACCCAAACAGTATTGATAGCCAAATAGACGAGGCATATTTCAAAATGCTTAATAGTCTCGACACGTTCAAGTCAGAGGGCAGCGGTTGGATGATTAGAAAGGTACTTTACATGGAACAAACCATTGCGAAATACAGTCCATTAGGCGGTTCTTGTTACAACTTCAGAGTACCAGAAACATTACTGCGTAAAAGATGTCTTCTAAACGTTACTGGACCACCCGAACTTGATGGACATTGTTTTAAGTACTCTGTTCTCGCAGCATTGTTTACCAATGAGCAAGTTATAGGTCAGATACCGTGGTCAGACCTTCACCAGTACAGAGACAGACTGAACTTTGACAGTGTTCCAAACTCAGGAAGATGTATGCCGGTAACCAGCATACCGGAATTTGAATTATCCAACGGCCTGTCTATAAACATTTACGGTCATGAAGAAAACGAAGTGTTTCCTGTTTACATCACAAATCAGTTTAAACGACAAAGACACGTGAATCTGCTACTTTTGTGTCCCCAAACAGATGATGATAATGAAAGCGATGTTATAAACTTACAAACAATAGCCGATAACAGACGAGCTCACTATTGCGTGATTAAAAACATAAATGCCCTGGTTTTATCACAAGCCACCCAAAGAAGGGCCCCTGTGTTCGTTTGTATGAGGTGTTTGACAGTGAAACACACGGCGGACAGCCTGACTGAACACGAAGAACTGTGCTTCAAAGAGGAAGAAGAGCCTGTTAGGTGCATCATGCCGGGACAAGAAGAAAAATGGTTAAAATTTAGAAACATAGGGAAAAGAATGAAGGTCAGTTTCGTAATTGTCGCCTGTTTTTCGTGCTACACTGTACCTCTATTGACTAACGACATAGAAACACATGGATATGAAGTGAGAGAAAGGCGTTTGGATCCATGTGCTTACTCCTATATGAGGATAAGCATAGACGGGTCTTATCCAAAAGCGCCCGTATACTACCGTGGATCTTCTCCCGAAGACACGATGGACCATTTTCTATCGGCAATGGCCTCTGAGGAACAAGAGATATTTTCTATACTATCTCAAACTGCCCCTGTAGTCTGGTGCGACGAGGGCCTAGCAAACATAGAGGCTTCAAACACAGAATGTGTCCATTGTCATGATGTCTTCCTTCCAGGGGATAAAGTCTGCTTAGATTATTCGCATGTTTCAGTAAGTACATGTATTCATAAATCATCCCGACTACATGTAGATTAACGCTAAATACGGTTGTGTATCAAAGAGTTCAAACTGTTTATTTATTTATCTTAACGCCAATGCACCAATGCAAAGACGAACGAATTTAAACAGCAAATATTTTAAATACATGTAATAAGTCATTTTCAAATTGTTAACATATTTTAGACATAAAAAATAATCCAGGTCATAATCGGTTATCAACAAGATGCTCGTATTTATTTATTGTACCATGGGATCGTTCTCTTGACTTCCGGTTCACAGTGCTCATCACCGTCTCTCTTTCTTTTTTCATCAGGGCAAAATAAGAGGAAGGAGTTGTAATTCCTGCAACCTGAGAGTGCGCGAAAAGAACTTCCTTCCGGTCTTCGTCCAGTCTCTAACACAATTCGAGGGCCGACTGATTCTCCAGGCAGTGAATAGATATGGTGCTAAGACAGTTTCAGTGGTGCCACAGACACTGGATAGCTACGTATCCCTGACCATATCTAAACAGAGATATCTGGACTTCAGAAGATTTCTCAAGGCGCCATTAAATGATTTAGTAGAAGTTCTGCGGGAGAAATCCGGGGTTCTTGCCTTTAATTTCACTCAGCAGAATGTGCCTGAGCAACATCTCGACACTGTCATAAGAAGGCAGGTTTTCTGCTCCGATTACATAGACAGTGAAGAGCGACTTCGTGAACAGAGCTTGCCTCCAATGGAGTCGTTCTACGATCGGATAAATGATATTCATGTCAGCCAGGGCGAATATGACCATGCTAAGCAGCTATGGTCTCTCCACGAAATGGAAACCTTGGATGATTACCTGCGTCATTACCTGACAGTGCAGAGTCTACTCTTCGCCGACGTGTTCGAGAATTTTAGGGACGTCATGATGAAAGATTACGGCCTTGATGTAGCCCAATATTACAGGTAATGTGGTAATTTATTCTAGACTATTAACTTGTCACGTTTTCAAACATAATATATCAGCATTCAAAGTAAGAAAACGGGTCTTATTAAGCCTAAGAAGCACCTCGTATACTGCACATGGTGTAACTATGAAGTATCGACATAAATATAGTCAATTTATACATTATCAATACATGTATAACACGGCATTTTCAAGTTACACTTGCAACTAATAAAACTGCCCACATAATGGTTATATCCATTGATCCATGTTTTATGATTACAGCTTGCCGGGGTTCTGCTGGGACGCTTGTCTCTACAAGTCCGAAGTCACGTTAGAGCTGCTGACAGATGAACAAATGCACGAGGTTATCCTGAATGCCATACGAGGTAAATAAATGTTTTACGTGCGTTTGATAAGAATAAATAGATACAAAATCAATCAACAAATAAATTTTTACATCAACCAGTTAATCAATCAGAACGGAGCAGAACAAGAATTTTATTTTATACAAATCTCAGGCCACAAAAATAGCATATGAGAATAAGTACATACATTATAATCATTTAATTTCAACGCACATGTATGGCATGTCGAAACGTCAAGGCAGCCAGCCAGCCAACCGACCGACCAAACAATACAATCAATACCTTGAACAAACGTTCGCGAGGGCTTAACTAATTCATATTGTGTCTTGTTTTGTAAATACGTTAAATATAAAACGTTTGACATATTTTGCAGGTGGGAGCACTGTTGTCGGTACGCCTAGGATGGTTCGAGCTAACAACCCACAAATGCCGAAGGAATTGTATGACCCAACAAGACCGGACAGTTATCTGTTATTCACTGATTTCAATTCGCTCTACCCCTCGGTAATGCTCGAGAGAGCCCTTCCTACTTACGGTTTTAAGTGGATGTCACAATTTGAAATCGAGCGTTTGGACATCATGAATATACCAGATGACTCGGACACGGGTTACATACTTGTGGTGGACATGGAAATTCCGGAGGACAAGCACGACCATTATGACCAGTACCCCATGATGCCGGAAAACATGATTATTGGTGAGGAGCACGTGTCCGAATACACTAAACAGCTTGCGTCTGCCTGTAATGTAAATGTAAGGCCAACAAAAAAATTGTGTCTGTCGCTTAACAACAAAACAAAGTATGCCGTGCACTATGCAACACTCAAATGTTACATCCGTCATGGACTTGTTGTCAAGCACGTGCACAAAGCTATATCTTTTCGCCAATCAACATGGCTGCACGACTTTATGACATTCACGACGCAGAAGCGAATACAGGCTAACAACCAATTTGATAAAATGCTATATAAAAGTGTAGCGTGCAATGTTTTCGGAAAAAGCATTGAAAATGTGAAGCAGAGGATTTCAGTCAAAATAGTCCGGACCGCCACAGAGTTGCGTCGCTTGGTAAACAAGCCTACCTTCCAGGCTATAAGAGTCTTTGATTCCAATCTGGCCGCAGTACAGCTGTATCGCCAGAATGTGAAGCTAAACAAACCTATTGCCGTTGGGTTCAGTGTGCTTGAAATGTCCAAAGAAAAAATGTATGATTTCTGGTACGAGACATTATTAGGCGGATTCTCAGACTTCAGAGTCCGTCTAATAATGTCCGACACTGACAGTTTTTTGGTACACATAGAAAAGCACCCTGAGACCCAAACGGCAATAGAGTCTGTTCTGCTTCAGCATCAGGACAAGTTTGACTTTTCTAGTCTCAATGGGCCATTGAAAAACGTCAAAAACAAGGAAGTCCCTGGAAAAATGAAAATACAACTTCCAAATGAAGTATGTATGGAGGCAGTAGTGCTTTCCTCAAAGTGCTACTCCATACTGACTGACCGCGGCTCACATTCCGCGATGAAGGGTGTCCCGGGAAAACTGCGGCACGAGATGTACAAAGACTGTATTATAAACGAAAAGTGCTATGTAGGTAGAATAAACAGTATCAAACATTTCAATCAAACATTGTACCATGTTTCAACGGAGCGACGCATGTTGTCGCCAATTGATATGAAAAGGTTTTATTTGTCTGCTAACGAATCCTTGAGCTACGGTCATTACCGCTTGCAAAATGCGCAGTTCAATAATTAACGAGTTGTCATTGATACATGCTGTTGAACAAGGTAAAACGTTTGATCGAAATGTTTAACACTGTTTATTCTACCTGTAATTAAAGTTTTTTGTTGCGTAACGTCTCGGTCAACAACGTTTCAGTCATGTTAGAACGGAGCCATTGATAGTATTATTCTGAGCTTAAAATAACTGTTACATGGACACTACCGCTTTACCACTAAACCAAAGCTGCCACTCTGTGCCTTTTGTATATAACCTGTAAATATTGTAAGAACAACATTTGCTGTAAATAATTTGAAATATGATAGGATGCAATGCATTTACCGATCTAATACGTCATTTGTATATGAGCCGCCGCTTGGGAAACCCAACAATCTGCATAGGCGAAAACAAAGGCGCAGATAAGCTACTGCCGAAGCTGATGAGCGCCTTTGTTTTCGCAACACGGATAGTACAATTCCTCTACTTTCTAAATCGAAAATTTCCAGTCTCTAACCATCTTCTGTGACTGTACAGGCTGGTTTGTGTCGGATCTGGTCGGAACCCAAATTGTTGGTTTTCTCACGCACAGGGTTATATTGTTTATTGTTTTTATGATATCTATTCTATTGTATTGTGTATGTTCATGAATGAATTTCATTTAATTAGATAAAATTAAACGATTGGGATTGTATAATAGTGATATTAGTTGCAAGTGTAACTTGAAAATGCCGTGTTATACATGTATTGATAATGTATAAATTGACTATATTTATGTCGATACTTCATAGTTACACCATGTGCAGTATACGAGGTGCTTCTTAGGCTTAATAAGACCCGTTTTCTTACTTTGAATGCTGATATATTATGTTTGAAAACGTGACAAGTTAATAGAATAAATTACCACATTACCTGTAATATTGGGCTACATCAAGGCCGTAATCTTTCATCATGACGTCCCTAAAATTCTCGAACACGTCGGCGAAGAGTAGACTCTGCACTGTCAGGTAATGACGCAGGTAATCATCCAAGGTTTCCATTTCGTGGAGAGACCATAGCTGCTTAGCATGGTCATATTCGCCCTGGCTGACATGAATATCATTTATCCGATCGTAGAACGACTCCATTGGAGGCAAGCTCTGTTCACGAAGTCGCTCTTCACTGTCTATGTAATCGGAACAGAAAACCTGCCTTCTTATGACAGTGTCGAGATGTTGCTCAGGCACATTCTGCTGAGTGAAATTAAAGGCAAGAACCCCGGATTTCTCCCGCAGAACTTCTACTAAATCATTTAATGGCGCCTTGAGAAATCTTCTGAAGTCCAGATATCTCTGTTTAGATATGGTCAGGGATACGTAGCTATCCAGTGTCTGTGGCACCACTGAAACTGTCTTAGCACCATATCTATTCACTGCCTGGAGAATCAGTCGGCCCTCGAATTGTGTTAGAGACTGGACGAAGACCGGAAGGAAGTTCTTTTCGCGCACTCTCAGGTTGCAGGAATTACAACTCCTTCCTCTTATTTTGCCCTGATGAAAAAAGAAAGAGAGACGGTGATGAGCACTGTGAACCGGAAGTCAAGAGAACGATCCCATGGTACAATAAATAAATACGAGCATCTTGTTGATAACCGATTATGACCTGGATTATTTTTTATGTCTAAAATATGTTAACAATTTGAAAATGACTTATTACATGTATTTAAAATATTTGCTGTTTAAATTCGTTCGTCTTTGCATTGGTGCATTGGCGTTAAGATAAATAAATAAACAGTTTGAACTCTTTAATACACAACCGTATTTAGCGTTAATCTACATGTAGTCGGGATGATTTATGAATACATGTACTTACTGAAACATGCGAATGATCTAAGCAGACTTTATCCCCTGGAAGGAAGACATCATGACAATGGACACATTCTGTGTTTGAAGCCTCTATGTTTGCTAGGCCCTCGTCGCACCAGACTACAGGGGCAGTTTGAGATAGTATAGAAAATATCTCTTGTTCCTCAGAGGCCATTGCCGCTAGAAAATGGTCCATCGTGTCTTCGGGAGAAGATCCACGGTAGTATACGGGCGCTTTTGGATAAGACCCGTCTATGCTTATCCTCATATAGGAGTAAGCACATGGATCCAAACGCCTTTCTCTCACTTCATATCCATGTGTTTCTATGTCGTTAGTCAATAGAGGTACAGTGTAGCACGAAAAACAGGCGACAATTACGAAACTGACCTTCATTCTTTTCCCTATGTTTCTAAATTTTAACCATTTTTCTTCTTGTCCCGGCATGATGCACCTAACAGGCTCTTCTTCCTCTTTGAAGCACAGTTCTTCGTGTTCAGTCAGGCTGTCCGCCGTGTGTTTCACTGTCAAACACCTCATACAAACGAACACAGGGGCCCTTCTTTGGGTGGCTTGTGATAAAACCAGGGCATTTATGTTTTTAATCACGCAATAGTGAGCTCGTCTGTTATCGGCTATTGTTTGTAAGTTTATAACATCACTTTCATTATCATCATCTGTTTGGGGACACAAAAGTAGCAGATTCACGTGTCTTTGTCGTTTAAACTGATTTGTGATGTAAACAGGAAACACTTCGTTTTCTTCATGACCGTAAATGTTTATTATGGGATGCACTAGAACGGAAAGGTATAAGAGGTCATTTTCTTAATGTATGGAAGTCTTTATATAGTAAGTTGAAATCATGTGTTAAAACTGGAGATAATTTAACAAACTTTTTTGAATGTACAATTGGTACAAGACAGGGGTGTGTAGGAAGTCCAAAAATATTTACTCTTTTTATAAACGATTTGATATCTTATTTAGAATCTAAACTGAATCGCGGAATATTTGTTACAACAGAAATACCGGACTTGTTAGGGCTTATGTTTGCCGATGATGTGTCATGTTTTGCAGATACAGTGGTTGGGCTGCAGCGAATTTTAAATGAACTTGAAACTTTTTGTAAATCCGTCGGTATTAACGTTAATTTTGATAAAACAAAAATAGTTGTACATAGAAATGGGGGTCCATTGAGATTTACAGAGAAATGGAGATTTGATGGTAAAAACGTAGAAATTGTATCTTTTTATAAATATCTTGGGATGTTTTTCACGCCGAAGTTAGTGTGGACTAAAAGTCTCAAATCGCAAGCTTTACAAGCATTAAAAGCGTCAGCATCTATATTTAAATATCAAAAAAACTTTGGCTTCTTTAACCCAGAAGATGCATTTAAATTATTTGATTCAGTCGTGAAACCTATATTATGTTACGGGTCAGAAATTTGGGGTTACAAATATTATGAAAAAATAGAGAAAATACAAAGTAGATTTTGTAAGCGTTTTTGTTGCTTAAGTCCAAATACTCCAGATATTTTAGCATTAGGTGAGTGTGGACGATTACCAGTTGCTATAACATATATGGTTAGATGTTTAACTTATTGGATAAAGTTGTTAACAATGGAAACTCATAGGTATCCAAAACAATGTTATATTATGTTAAAAAGATTAGACGAGGTTGGCAAAATTACATGGGCAAGTCACGTAAAAGAAATGCTTTATAAATACGGTTTTGGTTATGTGTGGATTGCACAGGATGTCGGTAACAGTAAACAATTACTGGGACTGTTTACACAGAGACTAAAAGATTGCTTTTTGCAAGACTGGTTTGCCAAAATAAATGAATCATCGAAAGCTGAGCACTATAAATGTTTCAAAAGTTTATTAGATGTAGAAAAATATTTATATATTGATTTATCTTTTCGATATAGGAATGCTTTAGCAAAATTTAGATGTTCGTCACATTCATTGATGATAGAAAAAGGAAGGCACACGGATTTGGATAGACTTTACCGAAATTGTCCATTATGTATTCAAAGAAATGTTTATATACTTGAAGACGAATACCACTTTTTAATGGTTTGTCCTGAATATGAAGATTTGCGTTACAATTTCTTTCCAGAAAATATGCTTACAAATGTTAACTTGAACAAATTTTATAGTTTTATGACATCTAAGAATGAACATGTTATAACATCATTAGCGAAATATCTTTTTCACGCTTTTCAAAAACGGAAGTCTTTACTTGAATAGGTATCTTCTCATAGAAGGCGCAAAATACATATTATAAAGCTTACAGTTTTATAGACACATTGGGTATACATGTATTATTCTAAACTGATAACTGGTAGTATCAATTATGTTTGACCGTCTAGTGCACTGTTACGATACATTTTGCATTTTGAACGTTGTTGATTTTAGAAGAAAAGCACACCAACAAACAAACAAACAAACAAAACATTATGTGTAGAGATTGTTATATTGTATCATTTTGCTGCACTTTTTGTTATACTTGTTACAATTGTTGTATTGTCACTCGTATATGAATGATTATGTCAATCTTTTTCTATTATGGGCCGGTGGCCTGTATTGGATTGAATAAATTTATTTGATTTGATTTGATTTGATATAGACAGGCCGTTGGATAATTCAAATTCCGGTATGCTGGTTACCGGCATACATCTTCCTGAGTTTGGAACACTGTCAAAGTTCAGTCTGTCTCTGTACTGGTGAAGGTCTGACCACGGTATCTGACCTATAACTTGCTCATTGGTAAACAATGCTGCGAGAACAGAGTACTTAAAACAATGTCCATCAAGTTCGGGTGGTCCAGTAACGTTTAGAAGACATCTTTTACGCAGTAATGTTTCTGGTACTCTGAAGTTGTAACAAGAACCGCCTAATGGACTGTATTTCGCAATGGTTTGTTCCATGTAAAGTACCTTTCTAATCATCCAACCGCTGCCCTCTGACTTGAACGTGTCGAGACTATTAAGCATTTTGAAATATGCCTCGTCTATTTGGCTATCGATACTGTTTGGGTCAAGAACCTGCCTAGTAAAGGACCGAAACACCGGCTTCGCTTCATCAACTTGTTCCCCTTCTGAGTTTAACTTGATCATATCTACCTTCAACATAGTGTACCATTTCAAATGTTTGAAACGACCGAGCTCCCTTATGATATTGTTGCGGAGTTGATTTCTTCTGTTGGAGAAGAAGTACATAACGTCTAGTTGTTCTGCTCGCTGAGCTCTTAGTGTATACCTGACAAGTGTGTCATTGAACAGTGTTCGTCTACTCTGTACTCTTCCCTCATCATCAACATCGTCATCACCATCGTCATCATCACTGCCATTATCATCACCGTCATCATCACCACCACTGTCACCGCCACCATTTCCGTCATCAGTTTCGATATCTTCCCCAGCCACGCCGCTTACGTCATTGTCAACATTTCCAGAGGGAAACTGATCTTGTTGTTGATGTGTTTTAGAGTGGAGCTTAAGCGTACTGGCGCTCCGAAATTTTTTCCCACATTTGGCACATTCAAACACGCTTTGATGTTTTACAGAACCGCAGTTATTTCGCTTTAAATGGCGATTAAGATTACCGGTATTAGAGAACCTTGTACCACATGTTGAACACGACAAATTTCTGGAATCTCCAGACGTTTTATCGGACTGTCTTGGTCTTATACATTTCCCGCGTTCAGTGTGCTTATTCAGACAGCCTTGTTTTGAATATGTCTTGCCACAATTCTGACAAATAAAACTCTTCTTTGAACACCTTTCTTCCTTAATATGTCTTTTTAGACTATCTGCTCTTGAGAATTTGGAATTACACTTTCTGCAACAAAAATTGTTTCCCTTTTCAGACACGGTAGCGCTTATTCTATCGGCTTCTTTCTGCACTACGCCATTGTCGATAGCTCTTAGCTGATCGGCATCACAATTTAACAAATTAGAAATAAAATCCGTATCAGAAAAATCACTGTCCTGATTATCAGCCATATTGATTTTCAATTTTACATTTTAACTCATAGCGTCAATTATTTGAACTGAGACGAAATAAAGATAATTCAGTTGAGGCGGTTATATAGCAAAGCAAGATTGAAAAGAAAAGTTCTTGTTTAAACATAACAACTTTCGCAGGGACTTTTTTCATGGCTTGTGGGGAGAAAGGATTTATTGTGTTAATGTCAACATGAAATAGCATTTGGCACATTATTATATTCATATGTGCAAAATTGGCAGATCATGGAATTTGTCATCTGCTTTTTTAAAGATAAGTAACGCTTTACAAAATAAACATTTTTATCGTAAGCATCGCTTAAAGTGTCAAATTGCAATATAGAGAATTTATGTAAATATAGCAACATCAAAAAGATAGAGTTAGAAACAAGAGAATAGTAACGCATGACTTAAATTTTTTGTATGATTGGTTAATTACCATAACAGGAGGCATAAGTATAATTTGTTAATGTGTCAATGGTAGTAGGAGAATTAATTACTGTAACAGATTGCAATAAGTATGTTAAGGTGATTAATCAATTGTACTAACGGGACGCGTGTTCTACCTGTAAAATACCATGGGTAATTATGACAGCTTGTAACGATGGCACAAAGCAGATCAAGCCAATCAAGTATTGTAAGGAAACAAATGACCTGTGTCGCGTGCGAAAAAGATTCGGCTAACTTCTGAAACAGGTGTATGTCCAGATTTTACATGACCTTACACGGATTGAAAAAGACGAAAAAGGATATGATTTAATTATTTTATTGTGATTTAAACTACAAAATAAAATGCATACATTATACACTGTACAATAATAATAATAATAATAAGAATAATAATAATATCATTCAATCTGATATTCACTACACAATATTTTACGTAACTGTCACATTACGAGTCTCGTCAAGTTCCAACATTCCGTATCGTTCAGTGTACAAAATGCACGTGGCCCCCGAATTCAGTGGAGTGCCTAATCTAGCGTTCAATGACATTTCTCCTGTTTTCAAGAGCGGAAACTGTATTCCTTCGCTAAAATCAGGATCCAAATTAAAAAAGTAAAGCGCGTATCCCTTTTTTACGTCTTCTCGTTTGATGTTCAGGTGACGTCCTTTCATACAATCGAAAAACCTATCGAAAACTTGAAGAGAACGCTCTCCTTCAGTTCCATTAGTGCCATAGAACACATCAATTGGGTCTGCGGGAACAGAAATTCCATTTACATGTAATGAGATTTGCTGCACGTCACCATTGAAGAAAGCCCATGGGTTGTTAGAGTAAGACCCCACCACCCCATCATTGCTACAGAATGCCACGATTACAAATTTCGGTAAAGGTGATTCAGTCATATGATCCCAGTGAAAAACCGTTTGATTCGCCGGGACATTGCAGCACTTTATGCTGCGTTTTATAAACGGGTATTTTGCAGTTACAGTTTTCAGCAGCTTACTATGAGCGACTAATATGGCCGGATTTACTTTAAGCCTATACAGCCGAAGAAAAGCATCCTCAATAACCACCTGGTAATTTTCGCCCGTCAGCGCTATGTCGTCGGCACTCATGAGACAAAATTTCGGTGATGTTCTCTTCAACGTGATGCCAAGTTTGACACCATTTATCAAGTATCTGTTTAGCATCAAGCAATCACTGAGTAAAGGCCCTGCCATTTCGATAACTTTAGAAGAGGAGACAAATTGGTGTCTTGTGAAAAGTCCAAAATTACCAGCATTAGGGTTGGTTTCGTCGAAGAAACCTGGAGTATCGCGGTAGTAGAGCTGTTCGGTCAAACTTGACTTCTTGGCGCTCTCATTTTCATACAATAAAGTATGAAAGTAAGCAATGTACGGATACATCGCCGTGTTGTCAACTAAACTACCGTTCATTCTTACGTCGATCCCCGAAAATAAAGCGTGAAAGAACAAATTTACAGGTGAAACTTGGTCATTTGGCCCCAGTCTACTGCCGTCAGGCTTAAGGACACGAACTTTCAAGAATAATTTACATTTTGATAGATCGGTGTAAACGTCGCCTTGCAGGTTAACCTCAAAAGACAGAGGGTTAAGTCCGTGATACTGGGAAACAGGTCTAACGTCCTCGTAATGCTGTCTTAACAGTGCCACTTGGTTTAAGGGTAGGCTGAAAATATCCAAACCAGGAGGAGCAACGTCATTCCCGCTGTCTGGTGAAAAGACAGACATGTTTACAATAAGTCACCTTGGTGCAACACTTTTTTTTTGTCTGCTTGATCAAACAAAACACTCAGTATCACTTACGTTTATTGAAATGTCACCAAGTGTTCGATAGCTAAAAGTTGCTTTCTTTTTCCCACTAGTTTTCTTCTTCTGTGGTTTAGATTTCTTCGATGTAATGGATTGGCTTTTTTTCTTGCTTGAACACTTGTTCTTCCCCTTATTAGCAGCTTTTTTCATAACACTCTCTGCCTGTTGGACAGTCTGTTCTGTTGGACTAACAACACTGGTAACTCGTGGCTCTTTCTGAATCTGATCGCAGAATTTAGTGCGATCTGTACTCACAACAATGTCTTGCTGTTGTTGGTTTTTCAATGCCTCTTTTTCGGTCTCGAACCCAAAACTTACGCGTTGGTCTTTCCTGGTCGCCTTTGCTTCATAAAATTTTTCCCAAGCTTGATAATCAGGTATATATAAATTTGACGGTTTTTCACTCATAGTTTGTATACTGCAGTTCACGTACTTGTTTGTTTGAAGTGCAGAGATAGAGTGACCTTACTTTTGTCAGGAAAATCAATGGGGGTTCCGTTCTCGTCCTCAATGTGTACTTTAAGCTGCAAACAATGGGTCGTTGTTATAATCTTATAATGGCCACAACAACATGTATTGTCAGCCTCATTCATACGGTAGATAATCCGATTTCCTGCATGAATAGGTCTCCCCAGGCTTACACGCTTAAGAAGTTGCTTCAAATTAGCCCCAATGATAGAAAAATCAATAATATTGGTATAAATGTACATGTTTTGTCCGGCAAAGTTCGTTCTATGCTCAGAAGAAAATTCGAAGATAATATCTCGCAAAGCAAGCGCCCACTGTCCATCAAAGCGGATCTCGCTGCCCAGCTGCACGGTAAAAGAAGACGCACTGTTGTCGGGAAAGAGCTGTACCGAATCAAAACTTCTAATCTCGGCATACACATCCCGACATCCCATGGTTAAATAATTCAGATCTTATCAAATGGATTCTATGGAACTGTAAGGAATCCACTGATCGAACTCCGGTCCGTAACCTACCCAGCGCACTAAAGCTTCACGCTTCTTGCCCTTACCCCGTCTTTTTAGTACCTTTTCAATTTTGAAAGTTTTATTTGCATCATGCGAAACTCTCTGGAGTTCAGGTCCGTAGAAGAACCCTTTGATTACACTCCCATTTAGATCGGCTAGTACATATAAAGGTATGTTATCTCTGATCAGACGCTGTTTGATTCTGAATACTTCTTCTGAGAAGCGTTGGTAAAAGCTTCGTTCAAATGCCCGTCTGTTAAATGTTACGCGAACGAGATCACCTTGTTTTAGCCCGAATTTTGCTGCCGGTCTCAACTGACTAATGCTATGCTTTGTATTCCTACGCGAGGTGCGAGAATTATTGTACGGGCGGTTAACGTACATTTCGTTCCACAGGGAAATTTCGTTTTCTTTTGACACCTGATTTGGACTAAGGCCGCCAAGGGACCGGTGAGGCCTGTTGTTATAGCTTTTCACAATATCCTCCAAATTGTCAATGTATCGATAGCTATTTCTGTTGTGAAGGTACCGGTAAATGAGTTGCTTCAAAGTTTGGTTAAAACGCTCAACTATCTGAGCCTTTAGTGGTGCATGGGCATAAAAATGTTTTATATTTTTACTGTCTAGAAATGCCTTGACCTTGAAGTTTTTAAACTCGGCACCAAAATCTGTTCGCAGTACCCGACATTTGTTTTCATCACTTAATATGACTTTCAGAGCTTCGAGAACGGCATCCGCCGTTTTCTGCTTTAGCGCTATAACCATAGCAACGCGACTGAATGTGTCCACTGACGTAAGCAAAAACTTTACATTATCGTTGTATTTGGAAAGTCGGGCCATATCTATTAAATCCAAATCATACTGGTCTTTAATACCACGTGTAACTATACGCCCCCGGCGAAATTTGTGTCTCACAGGCCTGTTGACGGTGTAAGAATCTTGTTTTTCGAGAAACGCTTTTATATCCCCTTTACTGATCTTAAATTTGCCCTCTCTGTCTACCACCTGCTTAAGTTTTGACGGCCCGGAAAAGCTAGCGGGATGGCTGGGATCTGTATAAATTCTCGTTAAGTACTTTTCCTCCGCATTAGTCATTTTCAAGTATTATTTACACCGGTTGGCTTTTCGCTATTTCAGTATCAATGCTTCTGTTGCTTGCGTCTTCGATCTCGCGAGAATCTACGACATTGGTCGGCTGTAATGGAAACGGTGATGTTGTTGCGGTAGTTCCTGGTTTCAGAAATTTAAGTCTAGGTGACGGTAAAACATAGCCGACTGATGTACTGAGAAGTATAAGCCACAGCTCTCTGTCCGCAGACTGGAGAATGAGCTGTGACAGCGACACAGCAATGATACCGTATACAAGAACAACCTGTGTCATATATGTCACTTGGTTCTTGGGTACGCGGGCACCACACCAGCTCCAGTCATTTATTAGAGGTTGTTTGCTACTCTGATCTGGCGCATGTGTCTGTGATTTATGGCTACAATCTGCCAACAAACTATCTGCAAAAGTTGATTCAGAACCCTGTACCGACATTTTTTCCCGGTGGTTAAGTGTTGTCCTGGTTCTGTCTTGTCAGCTTGTGAGCTATGAAAACAACGCCTTAGAGCCGCGAAAAGATAGTTTTAACATTCAGACATTGTTGTTACAATTCTTTTCATTGAAATATACCAACTCATGCGAGTTAACACCGTTTTCATATTGAAAAGATGCTTTACATTTCACACACATACGTAAAATAAACAACGCACCGGTCTCTGTATCACTGTGGAATTTCGCATGTTTATGTTAAGAAAACATCTTCTGTGTTTGTGTGTACAACAGCTTTTGCGTTAAGAAAACACGCCAGAGGTGTCGAAGGCAACAATAGGGATTAACACCACAATAGAAACCACCACCACCGACAATTCCCACCTCCACCGACAAGTCCCATTCTGTCACCCATCCCTCTACTACTTATACACTAGACTCAGATTAGGGCGTAATGGCTTAAGATTTAATAACCAGACACATAGCGAAATGGACCCTATGTGCCCACACTGTGATGAAATAGAGGATACAGACCACTATTTCCTTAGATGTCACATGCACATAGACCATAGGATAGTCATGTTCAACAGTATTAAGGATAACATTTCAGATATAGGGGAGATAACAGTTAAAACACTTCTTAATCCCAGTCATGCTCACTCAGAAATTATCAGAGGTGTCGTTTTTCAGTACATTAAGGACACAGAATACATGTCGCGCATCTAAGGTTATATAGGATACAGAGATACAGATGTATGAATGTAGAAGAGGGCAATCTTTGCAGGCCAACCCTTCTCTTTCATGTTAGGTTTTCACATTAACAGTTCTCTGCTTTAGTCGTTCGTGATACGATTATTTTGTATAAGCAGACGCCCAGGGCCATTTTTTACCATTTCACTGAAGGTATTAGGTCATCATCATTTATTTTTCTTCAGTTACATACTTAGCCCGCTCTATTATGCTGTACCACCTGCCATTATGTATTGTATCTTTAACACTCCGAGTTAGTGGTTTTAACCGCTCTCTCAACCTAAACTGTGAGGATCTGGCTAGGATAGATAAGGGTTCGCACAGAGGCTGATTGGAAACCCATATCGCCAAGTACAGATGATATACCATTGTACCACGGTATAGCTCCGGTTTATACATGAATATCACTCCGTAAGTGGAGGAGGGAATACCAGTGCACGTTGCATCAATAACGCGGGGCTGGGGGGCGGCTTCTCTTAAATGAGTCTGGTGTCACCTCGGAGCGCGGGATTGACAATACGTGCACCCCACTTCGCTGCGGAAGTGTTATTCCTTTTTTTTTTTATGTCGCACAAGTTACATAGTTACATGTACAAGATGCAACACTTATATAAATAATATTTCATATCATAATATACATCTTTATTTTTCCCTCGGTCTTTATTTTCCCATCCATTTGCTTTTGCTTACCTATTGTATAGCAATTCTGGGGAGTAGGAGGTGTCTACGGACCGACTTGGTACTGGCTGCAATGTGGTATGCACTGCCAGTACCAGGATATTCGCTCCCTGGTACCACAGAGTACGTTTGTTTGTTTGTTTTAGTTTTTACTCTTTTCTGTTCATTTTTAAAACAGGGCAATCCCAGAGTAAAGGGCGGGAAGGCCCTGGGCTGTATATATAAAGGGTTATGGACTCTGGGAGTGGAGAAAGGGAGTGCGGTGCACCGGCGGGAAGAACTCGGCAGTCGTACGGACACAACCTACCTTCGTTTTGTTTTTTTACGTACTGCGGTACGTCGATTGGATACTGGCTGCCTATTACTAGCGCACTGGCCCCGCGGTGTTCGTACGAAGGCTGGGCTGTTCTCTCTGGTGGGCACTTCCGGACTCCATGTTAAGGACATTAAGGCTGTACGATAGTATGCTTGTATGTGAGTATATAGATATGTATGATAGAGAACGTATGGGAGATGTTTTGTTACCTATGTAAACCATGCGAGTGTATATATCAGAAACCTTATCACAATTTTTTTTTTTTTTTTTTTTTTTTTTTTTCAAAAACATCATACCCACAAAAAAACTAATAAAATTCAAAAATATCACGTCACCTGGATGTAAGAAGAAGGAGAAGATATTAAGGGCACAGCACTTTACTTCATCCTTTCAACCTTACTCTCTCCATCTGACTATGTACATATTGGCCCACACATACCATGTACCATGTAATCACCTTAACCTTGTACTTTCTTCCCATGCCAACGGCCGGGGATAGTAATTCCGTCTGGTTAAAGCATGCAAAGGAGTGGCTGTTACTAAACTGGGACCCTTGCTATCTCCGACCAATGGTTATGGGGTAGATATATTGTATAATTCTGTCTTAATATGTTTTCAGCTCTTTGCTTTTCAGATAGGCCCACCCAAACCATGGTCAATGTCAATATATAAAAATGACATTAGTAACTTATTTTTTTTAAAACACGATTGGTTACGAACTACGACTTAGATTGGATTACGATAACTCACAATGCCCCCTGATTGGAACTACCCTAAGGAACGTCGCGACCCACCCAATCCACAACCAAAAATACCCTTTCACAAACCAAAAACATATATAGGGTACAGCAACTTCATAAAACTACTTTGGTAACGCCACTCTGTACCATGACATATTTCGAACTCTTTAGGCCGCGGATATCAAAATTCAAAATAAAGATGATACGGATGTTCAGCCCCTATATTATATAAGAACATCCTATCATCAGCCACTAGTAGGACAATGCACCCCCGTCTCTACTGGTAAAACGTCCAGCCCGCGTAAGGTTTCTCCGGCTTGCATCACAGATACCACTCCTGCTCCTCCTCACAGAAACTCATCGCTCAGCCGCAAGCGCACGTCCGAAACCACCTGTCCACATGGATTGCAGCGTCCGTAGCTGTTTAATCATGTGCAGTTCCAAACTAGGTCATTTCACCGATCTAGCATAGCCATTAAGCGCGGCCCTAATAGAGAGCAACATGATTGGATATATCATTTGACCTACATTTGCTCTCGAGCAAGATAGCGAAATCAACGATTTGCAGCCGAATTGGCACCGATTTCCTATCTACTTTTTTGCTCACTTTTCGACCATGGCGTTCAAAATTCTAAAAAGAAGTGCTCCTTCCATTTTACCGGCTTGACTTGCATTATCAGTATACGTTGGGCACAGGCGAACAGCGCGATTTGCATTTTGCTGTCACCGCCACGATTTGCAGCCCAGGAGCACTTAACCTTCGTCCTTGTGGTGGAATCTTGGATTAAGTCCGTTCAGCCCGGCATGACGAAAAACTGCCACTTTTGACTACTACTACTACTACTGAACTATAAAATACAGATTTACATTCATTTTATTTATAGTCAATTTGTAATAAAAAAAACTTTGTTATGCATGACGGATTGTCAAAGACTGGTACCAAAACTATCAAAGTGATGAAGTGCAAGAAGTATTCAGCATTTTCTACTTTTATAGTTGTTTTCAATTAAAATATTCAATATTATCCCATGAAGGATCTCGAAATAAGCAGAACGAGATATGTCTGTCACACCATCTTGTCTTCTTTAAAAGGCGTCACGCTTACCCCGGGAGCTAATTTGACCTACCTTGCACCCCCCCCCAGGACAATTTTTTATGGGTGCCAAATCGTTCATTGGGACCCCAGAAATGCAAAGAATTTTTGTCCTCAAAGATAAACTCAATTGCACTATGAAAAAATCCATGGTTTCCATGGTAACCGTTAAACCGATTCTTGAGCATGGGGGTGTACATAGAAAATCGACCATATCTCCATTGTTATTTATCCTAGACCACTGAAATTGGTCTCATTTTAAAGCTTAGATATAGCCCTTTCATCCTATAGTGTAAGTAATGCAAATTTCTGAATTTGCATATTCATGAATTTTAATGAAAACATTAAAAACGACAGAAAAAGCGTTAAAAATCCATAAATAAACTAATGTCAGGCCCAAACTGCCATTCTGACACTTTGTTATTGAACCAGTAATATTATTTGACAAATGTATTGATGATCTGGGTCTATATGAAAATCATCTCATTTGCATATTCATGAATATTAATAAAAATGTCAAAAAATGAGGAAAAATAAGGGAAAACCTATATCCATTGCAAGGATTTGAATAGGTTATAAGGTCTATCTTGCATCCATTTAACCAATTCCCATGGCTGCCAGTGTGGTCAAAGGGACCACCTAAATGGCATAAAATATTGTCCTCAATGATGAACACATTTGCATGATGTAAAATGACATAGTCTTCAACCACCCCTCATGCGATTCTAAAGAATAGGAGGTACTTGCAAAAATACTAACATCCCACCAATAGCATGCTCTAGGATACTATAATTGGTCTGATAGTGATGCATGAACCTAACAATTTAACCTTATCCCTTATATTTATATAATAGAACTTGCTTATTCATGAAAATTAATAAAAAAAAAATATTCTAAATTTGAGAAAAATCGTGGAAAAAAAATAGGGGTATACATGCAAAATTGCTTGTACAAGAGCTATTAATAAACCCAGACTACTTAAAGAGGTTTCAAATGAAGGCTATTGCAATGTTCTATGACCCTGAAGTATGATATAAGAATAATCTGAATTTCAATTTCATGAATTTTAATGAAAACTTAAGAAATTTGAGAGAAAAAGTTAAAAACTTTTATGGGTAAACCTACAAAATGACTTACATCTCAGCAATAAAAAGCCCTATAGTGCTGAAAATGGTATCAAGTGGTGGCTATGGCAATATCATACCATCCTGTACAACAGTATTTAAGTCATTTGATTTTTTGTTTGAAGAATATTAACAAAACCTTTTGTATTTAGTGAAAAAATACGGAAAAATAATGGGGGTATATGTGGAAAAACGGACATATCTTGACTACCGAAAGACCTAGAGAGCTATATTTGGTATCAAATGATTGCTAGAACAATGTTCTATAACCATGTAATCAGCAATATAAAACATAAACTATTGTAGATGTATGTATATTAAAGAGATTGTCATAAATAAGAGAAAAATCGACGAAAAATGAAGGGGTACACCAACAAAATTGCTTATATATCAACTGCCAATATCCTTAGAGTGCTGAAAATGGTACCAATAGATAGCTAGGAGAATGCACTACTGCCATGTGGTCTGATAGTTTATCAAAATGTTATAAAATTTTCTGAATGTTACATAAAGTTTTGAAAAATTGTGAAAATAACAGAAAATTGAAGGCTGTGCTTAAACAAAATTTATTAAATCTTGCTTGCCAGCGAAGATGATACATATATCTGAGTACCTGGCAATAATACATTGTCCTAGCAATAAATTGATGCCATTTTGAGTTCTCTATGGCTATTGGTAAATGAGATATTAGCGATTTGGTTGGTGTACCCCGTCACTTTTCAATGATTTTTCTCTTATTTATGACAATCTCATTAATATCCATACAACAGCAATAGTTGATGTTATATATTGCTGATTACATGGTCATAGAACATTGTCCTAGCAATCATTTGACACCAATTATAGCTCTCTAGGTCTTTCAGTAGCCAAGATATGTGCGTTTTTCTACATATACCCCCATTATTTTTCCGTATTTTTTCACTAAATTCAAAAGGTTTTGTTAGTATTCTTCAAACAAAAAATCAAATGACTTAAATACTGTAGTACAGGATGGTATGATATTGCCATAGCAACCATTTGATACCATTTTCGGCACTATAGGGCTTTTTATTGCTGAGATGCAAGTCATTTTGTAGGTTTACCCATATAAGTTTTTAACTTTTTCTCTCAAATTTCTTAAGTTTTCATTAAAATTCATGAAACTGAAATTCAGATTATTCTTATATCATACTTCATGGTCATAGTACATTGCAATAGCCTTCATTTGAAACCTCTTTCAGTATTCTGGGTTTATTAATAGCTCTTGTACAAGCAATTTTGCATGTATACCCCTATTTTTTCCACGGTTTTTCTCAAATTTAGAATATTTTTTTATTAATTTTCATGAATAAGCAAATTCTATGATATAAATATAAGGGATCAAGGTTAAATTGTTAGGTTCATGCACCACTATCAGACCAATTATAGTATCCTAGAGCATGCTATTGGTGGGATGTGAGTATTTTTGTAAGTACCTCCTATTCTTTAGAATCGCATGAGGGGTGGTTGAAGACTATGTCATATTACATCATGCAAATGTGTTCATCATTGAGGACAATATTTTATGCCATTTAGGTGGTCCCTTTGACCACACTGGCAGCCATGGGAATTGGTTAAATGGATGCAAGTTAGACCTTATAACCTATCCAAATCCTTGCAATGGATCTAGTTTTTCCCTTGTTTTTCCTCATTTTTTGACATTTTTATTAATATTCATGAATATGCAAATGAGATGATTTTCATATAGACCCAGATCATCAATACATTTGTCATATAATATTACTGGTTCAATAACAAAGTGTCAGAATGACAGTTTGGGCCTGAAATAAGTTTATTTATGGATTTTTTACGTTTTTTTCTGTCATTTTTAATGTTTTCATTAAAATTCATGAATATGCAAATTCAAAAATTTGCATTACTTACTATAGGATGAAAGGGCTATATCTAAGCTTTAAAATGAGACCAATTTCAGTGGTCTAGGATAAGTAACAATGGAGATATGGTCAATTTTCTATGTACACCCCCATGCCCAAGAATCGGTTTAACCGTTGCCATGGAAACCATGGATTTTTTCATAGTGCAATTGAGTTTATCTTTGAGGACAAAAATTCTTTGCATTTCTGGGGTCCCAATGAACGATTTGGCACCCATGAAAAATTGTCCTGGGGGGGGGGTGCAAGGTAGGTCAAATTAGCTCCCGGGGTAGCTACAACTGTCTTCTACTTTGTGATTATTTGCGATAAAAAGTGTGACAAAACAATACTTTTTCGCGCGTTGACTTACCTTTGAATTTGCACTTTTAGATAACATCTATATTATCCTATTATATTCTGGCTCCATTGTTTCGAGCAGGTCTCTAACAAACAATTACCATACATTTATGTGTTAGATACATTCTACAACAAGCAGCATTACGATTGGTCATGCATGAGTCATTTACATGTATTTAATTTGATTCTTTTGTAAACTATATATAAAGCTACCGAAACAGTAATTCATGGATACATGTAAGAATGGCCTGAATCTGCTTGGTTGTTATTTGTCTAAAATCACTCTGCGTAAAAAGACCCAAGACTGAGTTTGGAATACCAGAGTGTGAGGAGTCAACACCATTAAAACAGCGTCGGCATGTAGCTATGTAAAGCTTAGCTTACCAAACTATGTAACTAAAAAAAAAAAAAAAAAAAAAAAACAACAACAAAAAAAAAAAACTGTTCGTTTTTGTTGATAAGGCCTTGTTTCCACGGACAATTTTTCTTTGACAAAGTATGCTCGTGTAAATTCATTTCGGTGGCGAAGTTTCATTGTCAATTATCTGTGGCAAAGGTAGGCGAGCTAAGTAATATAAGTAATCCTGCTGTGTGTGAACGCAAACTCATTGCCAAAATTTCTGTGACAAATAATCTTCGTCAAAGAAAAATTGTCCGTGGAAACCAGTCTTAAAATGTGACAATCCTTCGCAGCTCACTCGGCTTACGATATGTATACTTTGTATATGTACCTAATTGTCAAATTAGTTTTTTTCCCACCTCGGTGTTTGGAGTGAGAATTTCCTTCTGATTGCAACATTTCCTGATGATTGCCTACTTGAACCTTTAAATGATACGAATGATCATTACGAAAACATGCCCATGTAATATACAGATTTTTCTTAAGTTGTAAAAATTGAGGAATTTCAGTAGAAAATTTTTCAAAATTGATATTTGTCTTATTTTTGCTCAAAACATAGATTGTTAGAACCGCCTCGCCGAGGCGAACATGGAAAAAGTGGGGGTTTAGCCAAAACTCTACTGTACATTGATGACTCAGCATTGACATCTTCGAACGAAAACGTCGACCAGCCTGGGCATTTGTCACCATTTTGATCCTCGAAAGCAGTACAGATCACACAGTTTAAATGAATTTGAACAGTGAAGAACGTCATAAAGTTGGGAGCGTGATCTTCGACATAGCCCAATATGAGGTTTCAAACGACGCGACCAGCGTTTACGTTTATATATATATAATTGAGCCACCTCATGAGAAAACCAACAATCTGCATATGCGAAAACAAAGACGCAGATCAGCTTCGCGGTAACCGCGAAGCTGATCAGCGCCTTTGTTTTCGCTACTCGGATAGTACAATTCCTCTTCTACTTAAATCCGAAATTTCAAGCTTCTAGCTCTTTTCTGTTACTGCACAGCCCGGTTTGTGTCGGACCTGTTCGGAAACCACATTGTTGGTTTTCCCACGAGGCGGCTATTTTTATATATGTGAACGAGGCGATACTTGTCATATTTGATCCAAGGATATGTTACTGTCACATAGCAAGTTTAAAGCATATTTAGAGGGTGCTTTGGATTTGTTTTTGATTCACTTGTTTATTTATTTTTCATTTAATCTTTTATTTATTTATTGGTTTATTTATGTATTTGTTTATTTACTGATTGGTTTATTTATTTATTTATTTATTTATTTATTTATTTATTTATTTATTTATTTATGCGTGCATGCATTTATTTGTTTTATTTCTTATTTATTTTTGTATTAAAGCAACAGTTTTTTTTTCTCAAAGTAATTGAATTGCAAAAAAAGAGTTATGTATGCATATATTTTCATTATGCTCTAAACAAATATCCGCGTTCATTGTTTAAATCAAAATCCCCTTTTCTATAATTATAGAATATAATTAAATAAGTAAATAGTACACGGGTATGCTATTCTGAAGAATGAAACAAACATGCTTGCGAATTCACTACACTCCCGACAGATTGTATTTTCTACTCATAAATTGAGCCGCCTTGTGGGAAAACCAACAATGTGTTTTCCGACCAGGTCCGACACAAACCGACCTGTACAGTCACAGAAAAGAGCTAGAAGCTTGAAGTTTCGGATTTAAGTAGAAGAGGAACTGTACTATTCGAGTAGCGAAAACAAAGGCGCTGATCAGCTTCGCAGTTACTGCGAAGCTGATCTGCGTCTTTGTTTTCGCATATGCAGATTGTTGGTTTTCTCATGAGGCGGCTCAATTATAATAGACAACTTGTAAAGATTGTGTACAGTGTGGCTGACAACATGACGTGCATTCCTAATATGGCGTACCTATTGCTCATGCTTAGCACCCACTTTTGGGTGAGCGAATCGGTCCGTGCAGAAACAGAGGAAATAAGAAGAAAAAATTTTGCCGACGTCTACAACTTTATTCTCGATTTAAAGAATGAAAGTGAAAGCAACACGGAATATATCGCAAAGATGCAGGCTGTGTTTTGTCCCAATCAGCCATTATGTGGATCGTCAAAGAGCCAAATTGTAGAACGTAGCAGTGTGATAAACTTGAACCAAGAACTCATTATTGGGGTCAAAACTGAAAGACTGGCTGATTTGGCAGCTGTCCTCGGTATATGTTGCCCACCATGCGATTGTACAAGCTCTTGTGTAATCAAAGGGAACTGTTGTCCTTCTTCAGAGCATTTTAACACGTCAAAAGCCGAATCTGATTTTGGCTTTTCCTGCATACAACCAATGTCTTTGAGCTATGCTCAATCTCCTCTTGATCAATATGCCACCTTGTATTTCATGGTTAATCAGTGCTTTAAAGACAAGGCAAATGAAACTGTAGTCGACAAATGCGAGTCGCCCACGATTTATAATATGGACGAGATCATACCCGTAACATCGCTTGATACAGGATATACCTATTGGAATAGGTACTGTGCTTATTGTAATTCTGACTTCGATGCTTTATCTAAATGGTATGCATATATATTTTTCAAGCAACCACCGCGTTTCTTTGCTGACTATTACACTTATCCCATAACTGTTGAAAAACTGCAACGCGCTGTAGCGAACTCAATTATCTACAACCCCCCATTTGAAATGGATGATGATCTGTGCCTGCCGGAGGGTCTAGTCAGGGGATGTGATAGGCCTGTGACACTGTTTAATAATGAGAATGTTTTCCTCCTGCAAATGTGTAACGAGTACTACAGCCCAATTTCTACGGGAGTGACTGGATCACGTTTTGTGTTCCGTAATATATTTTGCTTATTTTGTGAACGGGCTCGCACTTTCGAACTGCGGAAGGTAGAAACATCAAAATGTAATGAAGATGATACCAGGTTGCCCAATAAGGACATCTCCGCCCTTTTGGACTTTGCGAACCCGGACAGCGAGCCCATACAGCAAACTTTAAACAAAGAAAGATATCAGAGCAGGGGGGTGAAGAGGTGCGCGTGTAACGAAGCTTACGATAGGCACAAGGTATGGTACATGTATAAGAATAAGTAAGAATTATACTGACACCAAGGGAATGGTAAAAGAATAATTCATTATTAAATATTTGGGCCAAGATCAGACAAAAGGGGTCTTATGGCCAAAAATTCAAAATTAAGATATTTATACTACATTGTCGACCAAGTTTTTCTGAGTATTTCCTTTAAATTTGAAGTGATTATCCTGATAAATAGCAAAGATATTAGCGTTGAAAGTTGTGTAGATGCTGCAATCTAGACATGACGTCAAAAATATTGTTGTTGACGTTTTGACGTTGGTGACATATATCACTGTATTAATAAAAAGAAGCTAGGACTAATTTTCTAAAAATCATATGTGTTAAATTTTTGAAGTTCAGCATCTATAACACTGTACAGACTATACAATAGGCACAAATTCACACATCATTTGAAAAGAAAATAAATAAATAAAATAAAACGCATAACAAAGTGTGTAACTGGTTTTTAACTGAATGAGCATAGTCCTTATGGCGCTACGATTGCCATGGTAACATACATGATACAAATAATTTTGTTTAGTAAGATATAAATGTGTCTTGGATTGTGTTACAATATTAAAATCAGTTTGACATAAATGTAAGAGCTTGCCAAATATTTTAAATTTAGATGATTTTAAACTTAATGTACTTGATTGCCCAAAGAGCCCTTTTGTCAGATCCGCGCTCGTTTACATTTCTGATGAAAAGTCTTAATGAATCTGCAGAACTGAAATGCGGTTAATAGTTCCATGGGGCGTCTCTTTATTACTATAGAAATAGGGTTATTTATAAATGTATACGCTAGAATGTACCCATACGATGATGGACTATCAACTGAAATCCACGAATGTCGCGCGAATTTTTGTGTGTCGCGAACTAGTCGCCAACCATTCTCGAAATAAATGGCGCGACGTCAAATGCGAACATAGGTTGGGAAACATGGCAGCATAAATGCAGCATGGAAGCAACATATAAGATTGCGGCACGAAAACAGCTTAATTTGCATGATTGATGCGGTATGTTTCCAGTATGATTGCAGTATGGTTGCAGTATGGTGACCATACTGCAATGCAGCATGATTGCAGCATGAAGCCAGTGCAACGCATAATTACAACACGCTTAGTTGCAGTATAAGACAATACTATAATACAGTGTCAGAACATTTTGCAATGCTGTATGATTGCAGTATGACAGCAACTTAATTAGCATAATTGAAACACGCGGTAATCATACTTCTTCCAATTCAATCACCATAGTTATTTTTGCAATATGATTGCAGCGTACACTGCAATTATGCTGGGATCATGCTGCAAAGCTATGCTGTATCTATACTGGATTCACATGCTGGAACTGCGCTGCGATTCCGTAAGTGAAGGTTTAGTAACTTTTGAAAGATTGTATGTACATGTACATCTCTTCTTTATATTTGAGGTTTCAAGATTAAGCTTAGAATATATTCATTTGGGCCGCCTCGTGGAAAAACCAACAATGTGGTTTCCGCAAAGGTCTGACACAAACCGGCCTTTACAGCTACAGAAGCAGGCTGGAAGTTTGAAATTTTAGAGTTAGGTAGAGAAGGAATTGTACTATCCGTGTAGCGAAAACAAAGGCGCTGATCAGCTTCGCGGTTACCGCGAAGCTGATCTGCGTCTTTGTTTTCGCCTATGCAGATTGTTGGTTTTCCTATGGGGCGGCTCATTTTTGTTTCAGGGTAAGTGTAGACCTATATTCTGTCCTGTCGGAGAGTTCATGAACAAATGTCAATGTCAACAACCGATGAAACATTTTTCGGGTATACCGGTGCAAATGTTTCTGAAAATATTGCCCGAAACGCCACCAATTGGTGATATTGGGTTGCCTTTGTTACATTCGGCGGTAAAGGAACGGTTACATGCGGTTGTTCAGAATGTGGCCATTGCTATTTTAGCGACATTTAAGCTAGAGACGATGGCAAAGGATCAGTACTTCGTCACAGCCGTCCGTGTCCAGTCGAATGCAGGGCATGACACGAAATTGACAATGAAGCCATTTCTAAGGTACAGGGACACCGGTGATCATCTGGAGATTCAGACAAAGAAAACATCATATTCTATGGAACTGACTGGAAGATCTAGAATTTGGTTAGACACCAAGACTGGGGATTACAGGTGCAAGGACTTCGACGCGGAAAATTCTACAGCAACGTTGCTGTATCTGGATCGGAATGTACACCCGAATAACCAAAATTTCTATCAACCTTTGTCTCCACTGATGTATTGTTTCCAAGTGGAGCTGGAGCTTCATGAATTCGAAGACAATGACGGCGCTGTAACTATAAATATGACATATCCACCAGTTACCATTTACGACTTTTACAGAATGTCAAAGGAGACACCATCGCCTATACGAATATGTGCAGATTTATATTTTCCTGAGAGAAACGTTGCACACAGATGTGCTCAGAAATTTTCAGAATATATACTGGTATTTTTACTGTGGAACACATCGCACTTACGGCCTTAACTGAGCCATTTAAATGGCCTCTCTAGTTGTTCAGACCAGTTAGCGTCTAACCCGTGTTGAAACTCTCCAGACAAGTTTTCTAGACCAATTGCAAATGTGATAAATATACTTAAGACCATTAAAAATGCAACTAATGTGCTTGTTATTTCTGCCTTTCAGGGATACCTAGAACGCTTTGTTTATAATAGCAAAATCAGCTTGCCCCTCGTCCGAGAATATTTCAGCGAAAACTGAACTCAATTTGGCACGTCCAATTGAATTTTGGGTGACAATTGACAAAATCATCAAAATGATTTTGAACCAATTACACCATACATAGCAACCCAATTTCAATGCGGTCGAAAGAAAACGGTGTAAACCCGACAATTCCACCTGCTGGAACGACCAAATTAATTTTCAAATGTTCAAATGTTCGAAAAATACCACTGATTTTGAGAAACTTCTGAAACCCAAATAAAACGGAATCATTCCTTATTTGGGACTCAGATGTTACATTCTAGAATGTGAGTCCGATTCATGTGAGTTTTAATTTTCAAAAATGGCGTTCTTGAATATACTTCCGGTTTTCATGTACTGACTTTGATGACCATTTTTAATATCAACATTTGACAGAACAATGTATGGAATGGTATGCATAGACTTTAAAGCAATGTTGAAATTGGTCGAAAGTTGGAATCCAAAAGAGCCAGTAATAAAGGTTAACAGATACGAGGGGTATCCTTTAATTCTTGTCATCGACTCGTTTCCTCCTAAACCAGCATCTTTACCAGAAGAAAATTTTTGGTAGTTATAAATAGGTTTTTGCGATATTGAAATCACCCAACCATTTTAAGATGATACAATAAATCATGGCAAACTGACTCTCTAAAGAGGGGCATCTTTATGACACTTAATACACGTACCAACACGTACCAGTCCCAACAGACAGTATAATGTTTGAATTAAAACGGCTAGAAGAACGATTTTATACTTGCGGAGTCTTAATTGCATTGCAAAGGATTATCACATTTTATCAACGAAAAATAACATTATATTTGTAATATTTATGTTTGAAATTTTAACGAATCGTTAACTAACGATGTCGTTTATTTTGAGCAACTCGGCCATGGTTGCCATGTATCATTTTGGCACTTTTTTCAGTTCTGGTCGAATTAGCCAAGGTCCGAATTGTCCATAATTCATGTTAAAAACATGCTGGTATTCAGACTTTACTTGTTTTCGGTTTTCGGTAGTTGCTTTGTTGATGTTACTGTAGTATGTGTCACAAGATTAATGAAAACATGTTCACTCCTTTGGTCGTTATCCATACGTTTTGTAATGTAATATATGCATTTTATCACTTATGCCTAGGTTACATTTGGCCTACGATTAGCTTGTGATGATCGTACGATGCCATTTTTGGCATTTTCGTGCGGTCTCCGCAGGGTGAACATACGATGTCCTTACGATTCTACGGCTTCCTAAAACCTCCGTAGCCTCTACGACTTTGTAATAGTCTGCCCGTAGACTCACTGCGTGGGCGCCGTAAGGAGACCCTGCGGTCACCACATGATTTTTATGATAATTTGCGGACAAAACAAACGTTCGTAGGAAGACCGTTAGGGATGAGTCAGAAATCTTAGGGATTCATCACGGACATCGCATGGGCTCCTTACGCTTTCCACTTAAAGTGTGTGGATACCCTGCGGTTTCCGTACGATTTCTGTCAAATCTGCGTATGGTTCTTACTCAGAACGTCGACGAAAGCCAGAGGGAGAAATCGTACGACGCCCGTATGAATTGTAAACACGATCACCTATGATGTCTACAAAATCGTAGGGAAAATCGTACGATGATCGGGGCAAATGTAACCTAGACATTACATATTTTTGAAACACTGGTGGAATAAACCTCAGTCCGATACAATACTATCACCCGAAATGTATTTATACATGAACGTTGCGGAGCGTAGGTACACGTATGTAGCACAGGTGTCAGCCATTCAATTTTATTTTATTTATTTATTTTATTTTTATTCAGTTTTACGTCCCTTTCAAGCTTTTTCACTCATATCGAGACGGATCAATCGGTAGGTGGGGCGAAAACCGGAGTACCCGGGGAAAAAACACCTGACACACCCGTAAGCAGAACTTGGCTTGTCCCACATGTGACTCGTGCCCCGAGCGAGGCGCGAACCCACATCGGTGTTCAATTTTATAATTGCGTTTTGATGTATACATGCTATTATGCTATTGATGGTTTTTGGCTCCATGGTGCCAAATCTTATACGGTCACTGAAGAGGCTTAAGTAGCCGAAACCGCAGTATGGCCCATCTCCTTTCTCATTAATATTTTCACTGCTCTTAAAGGATCTCAGTTTTATTTTTATTCTTTGTATTTGCCAGAAAATAGTATGTGTTTATTCGCGAGCGAAACGCATATAAACAGTGGCAAAAATTTGAGGCACTCAAATTTCTTAACTCTAAGTAAACCTTAAATTACTTTCTGGCGCAATGGGCATACCAACTATATATTGGTTCAAGAAAGTGTATTTGATTGTGTCACCGGCTCCGGCTTGTTATTCATTCACTACTGTCTAACTGGGCACAGACTTACAATGCTTCCATAAAGGTCCATCTTAGTTAGTTAATATGATAAAATTCGACTCGATACTTTCTGGTCATGATAAATGTATGTACATGTACCTGCTGTAACATATACTCATCAAAAGAAGCTTTGCACCAGTTAATATTTTTCTCATTTTAAAATAATGTCTAGTATAGATATATTTCAAATAAACATTTAAAACTTAATACCACCTTAAACGGCTGGACTTCCTGAATAACAAATCAATATTTTTTCTTAAAAAGATTAAATAAAATTGTGCAAAAATGCATATTTTTGAAAACACCAAAATTTGGGATGCAGCAAAAAGCCCACATCTTTAGTTTCTGGGCTTCCAAACCCGAATTCTTTCACATCCTCATTCGAGATACTGAAAGCAAACGTTTAAAGCAAAAAACTGAAAATTGATTTTTTTTTTTTGACAAAAACTCTATTTTCGACCAAAAATCACGATTTTTGAGATTTTTTTTTTAATTCTAAAATAAAGCTTAGTAGCTCATCTCTCAAATAAAATGTGTTGTTTTTCTTTCAAACGCAGCATGCAGCACCCACTAATGTTTAACTGGAGGTACTGGTTTTCAACCCATCCAAATTCAGAATTTTTAAAAAGCTGCTCATGCGACATCTTTGACATGAGATTGCCTTTAACAGAAAGAAAACACGTGGCAGGTTTTGTTGTCAAAACATCTCATAATGATCCAAAATTGAAATGAATTTCGATTTGCTCACTTTTTTTCCAATATTTATCATTTTTTCTCAAAAATTGCAATTTTATCAAAAAAATGAATTTTTACTAAAATTTTGTGATTTTTCAAATTGTTTTTAGGCTTAATCATTAGCTTTGGAGCTCTTGTGTGTAAATTTGGAAACAAAAATGTGTTCTTAATGCTGTGGCATTTTTTGTGCAATTTTTTCGATTTTCCAATTTCCAGCATTTACAGAAAATGGGAATTTTCAATTTTTTCCTAAAATCGTTTCCGCCACGATTTTTGGCCTTATCACACACAAAATCAAAATCTTTCAGATTGTGAAAATTATAAAAAGCTAGGTTTAAAATTTGTTAGATAAAATGTCCCTTAAAAATTTGAAAAAATCTAAATGGTGCAAAACTTCTTTTGATGAGTATATAAAATGTCATTTCCATAATAAAACCTATAAGTATGTAGATGCATCTTTAAGGATGCTGAAATTCGTCACCTTAACCAAATTCTTCCTTAATGTTAAGCGAGAATTGTAATTCTGGGCGCTGTATGTGGAGAAAAAAATGTTATACGTGAGGAGAAACAATTTAAATGCTATTTTAATTGATGTTTTCTGAAAAATATTATGGCGCATTTCACATTTTTCCAGATGTTTTGTTATAAAGTTCAGCTGTTTAAACAACTTTTTAGTCATAAAAATGATTAAATTTCGAACTCAACTCGCCGTATCAAGTCAGATTTTGTATAATTAGCCTTCCCTCGGTAAAATTCGTAGATTGAGTTTTATTTCCTTATATGAAAGAAAACAAGGATCTGTTTATTTGAAAGTTGGACTCATGTGTACCCAGTCTTCCTATCATAGGAATATCGATGGTAATTTATTGCATTGCACCAATTGTCAACATAATTAAGAAATAGATCAGCTCTAGCAGTGAATTGTTGAGTAATAATTCACTGTTTGGAGGTCAGTTGTAAAGAAGATCAAATCACGAGCGCGTAGCGCGAGTGATTTATCTTCTTACAACTGACCGACAAACAGTGAATTATTACTCAACAATTCACGCACTTGAGCTGATCTATTTCGATTCTAACACACAATAAACGGAATAAATGTTGCTGAAACCGTCGATATCGTTCAGCTTTCCGCCATTGTATTGCAGATATCCCGCCAAATATTTGACTGTAATGCTGGTATTTACACACATTTATTACGTTTGTTGTGCGCTAAAACGACGTTTCACCGTCTAACGCTGCTTTGTGGGATAGCTGACGTCACAAATGCCGCAAAGTAACGTCACGCTTATTCGCCCAGTGAAATTGTTGCACAATATAACACGTTTTTTACCATTGGCTATATAGGCGAGGTGTGTTAGAATTAACATTTATTTTTATAAAAGTAAGGTAAACTTAGGTAAGAATAAAGCTTAAATAGTCAATTATGGCTATTTCACAATAAGGGTTTCCAATATAATTGGCAATTACCTTGTCAAGTTCATGAAATACATCAGGTGTCCCTTTCACAACTTGACCTGAGGAGTTGGTAAATCAATTGAATTGGTCTAGAGATAATTCCCCAATAATATATTCCTAGTGTACAAGTTTACAATAGGAGGTGTGAGGAGATCATTGTCAAAGGGGAGAAAATTGCCTAATATCAAAAATATTACACCATGTAATACTTTCCATGATAATAATATACACCATGTATTGAAAAGCAGCAATTTTGTCAATGTTAGCTCACCTGAGCAAATGCTTGTTAGCTCACCTGAGCTGAAGAGGCAAAACATGAGCTTATGAAAGATGGATTATAAGAATACAAGTCATAATTCTTATGAACAATTTGCTCATATAGCAAGACATCTGATTAGACAATGTTATGGCAAATTTACCATTTGAATAGCCAATATAATACCCAATGATACTGTCAACTTGATGAAATACATCAGGTTTCTTTTGCAAATAAGTAATAATCTCACTGATTATACACACAATGTAATGAAACACAAAAATGTTCGATCATTGACAGCTCACAAGAGCAAAGTCTTGTTAGCTCACCGGAGCTAAGCCTAATATCTTTATCAAATCGCTTTGCCCATGTAAAAAGTATTGACGGTTACATTATGAAAACATGCCCATGCAATATAAAGAGATTTTTTTTCAAGAAGCAAAAAGTGCAAGTTTCATTGATTTTTTTTTATATATATATATATTTTCGCTCAAAACATACATTGTGGGTACATGTTAGAACCGCCTCGCTGAGGCAGTGCTAACGAGTATCCACAATGTTTTTGGATAAAAAATAAGAAAATTATGTATACCCCTGCAAGGCTGTAACCCCAGTTTTTTCTATATAAAAGTGGGGTTTAAGGGGTATACATTTCACGGAAATCTTAACATGATGGTTTGTTTTTATTGTATGGAGGTTTAACGTCCCAGTCAACAATTTCTTGATGTATTCATATGAGAAAATCACGATGCTTATCTGCATCTTTTGTTTTTGCTACATGGATAGAACAACGCCATTATTAACTAACCAAGAACAAGATGACCTGTCCTGAAATTTGTAATTCAACATAGCTTATCATCATCTTTGTTTTCGCTTAATAGATTACACAAGTCAAACTGATTATCCAGAGACAACCAACGCAACTGAGAAAAACAAACACAGATGAAATCAATGTGAAACGTTAGGTTATACCTGTCTGGGAGCAACTTTCTACAGACAGGTATTTGAATGCTATAGTCATAAATTGATTTTATCTGCGTTGGTCATTCTCAGTCACGTTGGTTGTCTCTGGATAACCAGCGCGCAAGACCTCTTGTTAATGATTCTGAAATTTCATGCCTGTAGCTCTCCTGTTGTTGCACATTCAGGTTTGTTTTTGAATGGATGGTAAAACCTGAAGACAAGTTTTCTCAAGGTGTGACTCATAATACCTTGATTATGGGTCATTATCAGCTTTAACTCTACACTAGGAAAAAAGATTACACCATCAATTTGTAATGCAGCAATTTAGATATGAATGAATTTGCGATCATGGTTAGGAATTTCTTTTCTAACTTCCTCAGGTGGCAATCATGTTGACAATTGAGCTGGTCAAGACTATAGTGAAAGCGCAATAAGTATGCCTTAAAAATTGCTGTTTTCATTTTTGTAACCTTGATTACTAAGCAAGTTGTTTTTTAAAAACAAACAAAATAGCTTGTGTGTCCAACAAAGATTTCAACATAGAACATAAGCAATGTCTAGTCCATGTTTGCTATGTTCTTAATTCTTTTTTATACAGCCTCTGAGGAGTATTTATGGCTATTTCACAATAAGGGTTTCCAATATAATTGGCAATTACCTTGTCAAGTTCATGAATACATCAGGTGTCCCTTTCACAACTTGACCTGAGGAGTTGGTAAATCAATTGAATTGGTCTAGAGATAATTCCCCAATAATATATTCCTAGTGTACAAGTTTACAATAGGAGGTGTGAAGAGATCATTGTCTAAGGGGAGAAAATTGCCTAATACCAAAAATATTACACCATGTAATACTTTCCATGATAATAATATACACCATGTATTGAAAAGCAGCAATTTTGTCAATGTTAGCTCACCTGAGCAAATGCTTGTTAGCTCACCTGAGCTGAAGAGGCAAAACATGAGCTTATGAAAGATGGATTATAAGAATACAAGTCCTAATTCTTATGAATAATTTGCTCATAAAGCAAGACATCTGATTAGACAATGTTATGGCAAATTTACCATTTGAATAGCCAATATAATACCCAATGATACTGTCAACTTGATGAAATACATCAGGTTTCTTTTGCAAATAAGTAATAATCTCACTGATTATACACACAATGTAATGAAACACAAAAATTTTCGATCATTGACAGCTCACAAGAGCAAAGTCTTGTTAGCTCACGGGAGCTAAGCCTAATATCTTTATCAAATCGCTTTGCCCATGTAAAAAGTATTGACGGTTACATTATGAAAACATGCCCATGCAATATAAAGAGATTTTTGTCAAGAAGCAAAAAGTGCAAGTTTCATTGATTTTTTTTTTTATATATATATTTTCGCTCAAAACATACATTGTGGGTACATGTTAGAACCGCCTCGCTGAAGCAGTGCTAACGAGTACCCACAATGTTTTTGGATTAAAAAATAAGAAAATTATGTATACCCCTGCAAGGCTGTAACCCCAGTTTTTCTATATAAAAGTGGGGTTTAAGGGGTATACATTTCACGGACATCTTAACATGATGGTTTGTTTTTATTGTATGGAGGTTTCGTTAACGTCCCAGTCAACAATTTCTTGATGTATTCATATGAGAAAACCACGATGCTTATCTGCATCTTTTGTTTTTGCAAGGACACTCTATCGATAGAGTGTCCTTGGTTTTTGCTACATGGATAGAACAACGCCATTATTAACTAACCAAGAACAAGCTGACCTGTCCTGAAATTTGTAATTCAACATAGCTTATCATCATCTTTGTTTTCGCTTAATAGATTACACAAGTCAAACTGATTATCCAGAGACAACCAACGCAACTGAGAAAAACAAACACAGATGGAATCAATGTGAAATGTTCGGTAATAAATACCTGTGTGGGAACAACTTTCTACAGACAGGTATTTGAATGCTCTAGTCATAAATTGATTCCATCTGCGTTGGTTATTCTCAGTCACGTTGGTTGTCTCTCGATAACCCTTGTTAATAATTCTGAAATTTCATGCCTGTAGCTCTCCTGTTGTTGCACATTCAGGTTTGTTTTTGAATGGATGGTAAAACCTGAAAACAAGTTTTCTCAAGGTGTGACTCATAATACCTTGATTATGGGTCATTATCAGCTTTAACTCTACACTAGGAAAAAAGATTACACCATCAATTTGTAATGCAGCAATTTAGATATGAATGAATTTGAGATCATGGTTAGGAATTTCTTTTCTAACTTCCTCAGGTGGCAATCATGTTGACAATTGAGCTGGTCAAGACTAAAGTGAAAGCGCAATAATAAGAAAATAAAAGGATTTTACGGAAAATCCCGAGTAGATACGGAGAAGTTTCCGTAATGAGATCTGATCCGCGGTAAACCACGATGTAGTGTTTGAATCGCAATATAATCATTTTTTATGGCTAAAGATTTGTTGGAACAGCTGAATGTTATAACTTAACATCTGGATAGGCGTTACATGTGCAATAATAGTTTTCATAAATCAACAATAAACATTGATAGACCCTGTTTTTATCATTTGATACTTAGTAACATACTTTATCATTATTTTGATACAATGGAGATCAAGGTCCGGGCCGGCTATTCAGTTGAATGCGCAATCGCTTTTTAACTTGTCATTTGACGGGTTGATCTTTTGGTCCAGATTCTTGTTCCATTCCAAAGTTATCTTGACTAGACTCTTGAAATTAACCCATATTTGACGAATAGATTTTCCCATCATTATCATAGGAGTGACTTTTATTTTTCATTCATTTTTAATGAAATTCCTCTAAGCAAACAGAATGAGCCCCAGATGGGACGCCGCGTTCTGGGGCGTTCCATCTGGGGCTATGCTGTTTGCCTATGTCCCATAAAAGGGACGCCAGGCTTGAATGAGTTAATGTCTAATTGCCGAAGGATTGCACACTGTACACGACAGAAAATGTTGTGACAGTGTTTGATTTATTTCACCTTGTCGGTTACCTCTGGCACTGATACGCACATGTTGATCGCACTGCTTAAACTGTATAATAATAATAATAATAATAATAATAATAATAATAATAATAATCTCTATATTTATAGAGTATAACGTATTTAGCACAACGGTCAGTCTTTCATACGGTCCTCTAGTGAATACAGACACTGATTATTTTCGGACCTTTTTTGTTGTTATTCGGACTTTTTCATATTAGACATGCGATGTTAGTGATGCTCTATTTTGTTTTGGGAGAAGAGAAGCCAGTGCTTGCCTTATAATGCTGAGCGCCAAGCAAGGTAGCCACTGGTACCATTTTTAAAGTCTTTGGTATGACCCGGCCCGGGATCGAACCCACGACCTCCCGCTTCCGAAGCGGACGCTCTAACCATTACGCTATCGGAGTCGGTATCTTTTCAATAATGCGAGTCTAATATGGTAGACTAGATAGGGATCGTGCTTCACATGACACTAGAATATGTCTAAACCAAGAAGACCCCCTGTTGTTATTTGCAAAACATTACCACCTGAGGTCAACCAGCAAGGTCAAAATTGGATATAGTCCGATTTGATAAACAAGTTAAATTGTTGTATTGCTCAAAATGATACAAGTAGACATTTCTTGCATATTCTGTCATGTACTTTGACTTGCATATGTACATACACCAAACTTTGACAAAAAGTCAGGGATGCTCTCGTTCAAGATAAATTTCATTTCATCGACTCATTTTTATCTTTTTTATGTATTTATTTTGTAGCAAAATCAAGGCCAACGACGTATTTTTGTTCTTAACAGTTGCAAAAATCACCTGCTTTCTAACATAGAAGCCGCCATGCGCTTGGAAGGAAAACCATGGACACACATGACATAACACAGGACATAACATAACATAGCATATGTAACACAACAAATGATTCAGTATAAGGTATGACACATATCTCAACATACGTAACAAAACAGCACGTGATATTACATGTGTAACATAGACTAATATATGTGACGTAATATATGCTGCATTAGGTAGCAAATATGTAACACAATATCGTATTTTAACATTACGCAACATAGGTAACATATCCCAACATATGAACATGTATATATGTAATGTATGCAACATAACATGTATAACACATCAATACATGTGTAAAAAGCTCGTATGGAGTCTGAAAGAATATGTAAATAAATCATGGTTTAAATATCGACACAGCTACTTTCACATTACTTACATCCATTGCAATTATACATGTAGCATGAAATCATATTACCGAGACATTTACTAGAATAAATAAGTTTATTTTATACTTAGCAGTGAAATTAATGTATATCAAAAATGTATAAATTAAAGTATAAATTAAATATTTTCACTGCAGAATTGATATTGATATTTTCACTAGTGATTGATATCAGCCGATATTTTCACTGTAGAGTTTGGATTGCTTCTGACGTTTCCATTCACTTGACGTCATTAAATGTGCCTCACTTCAGAAATTCAAATGCCTATAACTCCGTTATTTACGAACGAAAATATAAAGTGTGGGTATTCATTTTCTTAGTTAGAACGTTAGGAACAATGTGGTACCAAAATTATTTGTGTTTTCAAAAATCTTTGGTATTTGCATTTTCACCGCCTGCTATGTGAATAGGAAAATGCCCGTGTATTGTATAAAATAAAAAGAAAATTTACTTTTTATCGGTAAATACCAAATATATTTCATCGAGTGAGTTGAAAACATCCAAATTTTCACTCGTGCTACGCACTCGTGACAATTTTGATGTTTTCAACTCACTCGATGTAATATATTTGGTATTCACCTCAAAAAAGTAAATATCCTCTATATATTTATTACCATATCCCATTCCGCTTTGTTGACACCTACGATTCCAGCATGTGCTTCCTCGGATGGTAACGAAACATGACTTAGCAAGGAACATGATTTCAACATTTTACTGTAGGTGATGGCTTCACATCGCGAGCGAATCTTACATCCGTAAATACACCGTGACAAACTAAGAGGACAGAACTTGCGAAATAACGTCTCATCTGATAATGAAGAAAAGTAGAGAGTATCCATTTTAAATGCAAAACACGGTAAGATCAGGAGATGAAATAGAAGATACGTGTACGTTATAAGTCTGTGTTTACGTCTGAATGTGTAAGTGACCAGCATACCGTCCTGTAAAATACGTTGTGTCATAATACCAAAGTGTGAAGAAATTAAATTTCTCACTTAGTTACTAATTTCGATAAAATACTGTACATATACGTACATATAGTTCGGCAAATGGGTCACTGTATGGGCGGCAACTTTAATATTCATATCTGGGCGTGGTCGGCTAGTCCATCTGTTCAAGTAGGGAGATAACAGAAAAGTCGAATTCAGTCAGCCTAGAGCGCTGTCACATATTTTACCGTTAAAGATCAGCTACTTATATTTTGTCCAATCCAGTAAACTAGACAAACTCGGATTTTCATTCTAACGGACAACATGTGAGTTGCTGTATACCTTTGGCTTTTACCTAGGTCAAAAGTAGACCATACCCAATAACGTATTCATAAGGTAACGCCCATACAGTGACCTATTTGCCGAGCTATATATGTATGTAATACGAGTATGTCATTTCTTTCATTATATACAGACACCAAACTCCATTTTTACGATAAAACAGAAGAGACGTGACCATGAGTGCTGTTCCTGACTGTTGACTCTACCAAGGTACGGGCACTGTCTACGGTCCCATTTTAATGCCACTAGCCTGGTCATACTTCCCGATATTATATACTGAGCCAAACTTATAACGCAACACGGTTATTGCGTTGTTTTCGCATTTTAATGTGATGCAAGATGGTCTACCAGACATATGCTGGTCAGCAATCGCTAGTGAATAAATTGGGTACAAAATTTTTGGTTTTCAAAGCATAAGTCACTGAGCTCGAATCTGATTGGTCAAAACGGTTATTTGGCCGGCATGCGCCTCCCTAGAGATTCTGGAAGTCAGTTTTAACACAAATTGCTTCTTTATGGATCGTCCAGTGAGGCTCGATGAGGTGATTGCAAAATGCCTTCCATTTGTACCCAAACTTTAAAATCAAAGTTTGCATCACTGAAAATTGAACGTTTAATACTGAGCATTCCATTGAACACAATAGAGAATGGAATTGCAGAAAAAATTCTAACGGCGAATGTTTTTCATAAAACCTTTGTGGTAACATGTTCATTCCGTCATTCAGCATCGTTAGAAATCACAATAAGATCCAATCGTTGAGTCAGGAACGTCTGTAACAAATGTTAAAATGTGTGTAAACCTGACTGGTTGAGGGCGAAAATGAGTCTTCAACTCTGCTCATAATTGAGCAAACGTGATCTTTTGACAGTAAAATTGTTCATTGTGTAATGTTGATCACGGCCAATCCTGAAAACCGACATTAATTTCTAAGGTACGAATACACGTCACATGTCGCCTTCTGGAAAATCACAATGCATTTGATTTTTTGCCGAGACCCTACCTCTGAAGACTGATTAATTTCTGGAGACGCATAACACAGAATGTTCCAATCAAGATGTTGTGAGATGCGTCGATCGTCCGACAATCTAATTCAATAGAGACAAAGTTTATTTGATGACGTTCCGGAGTATAGCATTAAAAATAAACCGCTGTTGCGTTATAAGTTTGGCTCAGTATACCTTAGTTGAGCGTTAAACAGCATTTCCGGTTTGCACCTTAACTCGTCGATACGACCAAGACCTAATAAAACCATTTAGCATACGAGGATCTGTCAAAAAGTTCTGCCAAAGGCGTAATATTTCGGTTAATAGACACGATAGGCTGCTATAGTATACATTATTTGAAAGGATAGCATTTCGCCTTTATAATGATACCAAAATCATGCCAAAAAGGAAATAAGTAGTTAAAAAATTATTCGCACCGAAAGACATGTTGGTGTAACCGCAGACTTATTCATTAGTGTTCAAAAATATTTAGTACCGATTGCATGTTTTCGTAGTCATTTTTCTGTACGATATTTCATCGATTTCTATATACATGTATCATGTCAGTATCAGAGGGTCACCTCTTTTAGAATGCCACACTTCATTTCATCACGAACAGTCTTACAATCTTTTTATCAGAAGTAATTGGAAGAGAAATGGTCTTTCAGATATTGATATTTTGACATATTTGAGAAAAGAAAAAGCGAAATATGCGCTGCAATTCATAACGAATCTCGAAGCAAATGGTTTTTGTTGTTAAGATTTTTGAATTTATTACTTCGCGGAAGAGGACCAATAAAGGCAACGAAGACGGTGAAACTGGGGTTCGCAGGGGTATACCTATTTTCTTATTTTTAATCAAAATGATACGTTGTGGGTACTCGATGCGGTTCTAATGTGTATCCACAATGTATGTTTTGAGCAAATATATTAAAAATATCACTTCTTTTTTTCATACGAAAATTTTCAATTTTTACAGGTGAAAAAAAAATCTCTATTTATTGCATAGGCAAATATTCTTAATGGAAGAAAGCATAATAAGCTGTTATGCTTGTTTATACAATCATTATGCGTTACATGTTTATGTTATGTGTGTTTTAAAGTATACCAGTGTTATAAGTGCGAAACCTTAGGAGCAGAAGGTCAATATGCAAATGTTGTTTCAATATTATCCCAAGATACACAGCATCCAAAACTAAATAAATAACACAAACCAGCCCGAACATTTTAAAATTCGGGCCAACTATGATATAAATCATAAACACGTTATTTTTTCAATCTGCATTATGCCGTCAATCTGCAGTTGAGACTAAGAGCCAAAACCAAGGCCAATCCGGAACGAGGCAGGGCCAAATCGGAACTAGGGTGGGCCAAATCGGAACAGGGGAGGGCCAAATCGGAACAGGGGAGGGCCAGTTGGAAATTTCATATAGAGTACTAGAAACATGGTTTTCCAGTATAAATGAGGTATCAATATAGTAAAATATGATGTAGAAAACATGTATTCGTTATATTTAGTTTCATTTGAATATATTATTCAAATATTTGAGAAAGTATATATGCAATTAATATGCTAATCGGCTCGCTTAAATCATTGAAGAATACCTTAGATACATTCTTCAAATATTTGAGAAAACATATATTCATCAAATCTTTTCGAAATCAGAAGGACTTGATATATTCTTCAAATATTTGAGAAAACATATATTCATCAAATGTTTTTGAAATGACAAGGACTTGATATATCTTTCAAATATTTGAGAAAACTTATATTCATCAAATCTTTTCGAAATCAGAAGGACTTGATATATTCTTCAAATATTTGAGAAAACATATATTCATCAAATGTTTTTTTAAATGAAAAGGACTTGATATATCTTTCAAATATTTGAGAAAACTTATATTCATCAAATCTTTTCGAAATCAGAAGGACTTGATATATTCTTCAAATATTTGAGAAAACATGTATTCATCAAATGTTTTTTTTCGATTTGCAGTTACACTTAAATCGTTAAAGAGTAATATATTTCTCAAATATATGATAATATATATTCGTTTTACAACAAAAGATACAAGTAGTAAGTGCATTACTTGTACATTAGTAGTAAGTGAATTATCTGTGTTAAAGCCCTACAAGTATATGTCGTTATCAAATATTTTAAAACCATATATATTTTATCTATCGTCTGATTGCGAAACATTTTTTAATATTTGGAAACATAAGTCAATTGCATGTGTATTTAAACTTTTGCCCCTTTACTCCCTCAAATCTCGTATTCAACTCCGTTATCAAACATCGAATGAGCCTGTGCATGGGAAAACCACAATTTTGGTTTCTTAACAGGTCCGACACAAACCAGGCTGTACAGACACAGCAGATGGCTAGAGGCTGGAAATTTTGAATTTAGAAATTAGATGAAATCTACTATCCATGTAGCGAAAACAAAGGCACTGATCTGCTTCACAGTTACTGCGAAGCTGATCTGCGTCTTTGTTTTCTCCAATGCAGAAACTTTATAGCATTATTTACATCCGCGACAACGTGCAAGACACAAAAATCATAAGTCTAGAATATTGAATATGTTTGGACTTAGAAAAGAGGAGACATCAGTTTTCGTGTAGGAAACAATTTCTAGTTTATAACTGGCCGTTTTTTTGGCGGTGTTGCTGTTGTGGTTCGAATTTATTCAAGTTATTCCAATTTCTAGTTTTATGTTGCATGACTTTGTGGTCACCCGAATATCATTTAGCTGTTCACTTAGTCCTCTGAATTTTACTTGTTCCGTCCAAGCTAGCACTGTGGCCACCTTACCTTCAATAGCTGCCCACCCTGCTTTCCGTTATGATTGTTAAATGTTGGTAGCTATGAATAATATATATATTTAACATGATGGTCCTTATTTCTTGTTTTTATTTGTGTATAACGGATTTACAGTGATTGTAGAAGCTGAGGGCGAGGTTGGGTGCCTGTGAAATAAGTTTAAGCCCGTCAGTAATTTTATATTACTGGTCGTTCCAATGCAATACTTCTGTGGTGATTCTATTTGTATTTTATTTTGGTGTTGAAATTTTGTGAAGTTTGCACCTTATGCAGCCTATTCGGAAATAGTTGCTCATTCGACTTACGATGTGTTTTCTTAGTATAAGTACCTGATTGTTAATTTAGTTTTTCCCCATCTCGGTTATTGGAGTGGAAATTTCTGTCTGATTGCTCCATTTCCTTATCATAGCCTACTTTTACCTGTACAATACTAGACTTGGTACGTTATCTGTGTTAAAGATATTGACACACATATAGCTATCCCAGTTATTTCAAACGAGATATATTTTAACTACCATCTGATTTAAAAAAATAATTCAAATATTCGGAAACGTACATGTAAGTCACATGTACATTGAAACGCTTTCTGCTTTACTCTCTCTCGCATGTACGAGTACGTGCATGTACAAATGCTTGAAAATTCACGTGACTTATTCCCAAATCCATTATCAAACATTAAGTATGTGTGTTAGTGCATAACAGAAAATAGAACAATGATGTAATAAAATGATAGATAGACCGTTCCAAGGCGATGTTTCTGTTTTGGTTCTAATGCTTTAGTTTTGGTGTTTCGTTTTTGTGCTATTTGCATCTCTTATGTACGTTTTCGTGTATTTAGCTAACTCCGGGTAACTGAGTAGCCACCCATATGTTCTCTTTGTATTAGTACCTGATTGTCAATTTAGTTTTTCCCACCTCGGCTTCTGGAGTGGGGGCATACTGACCCAGTCCCGGGAACGCCATTATCTGCCATCAGCTTATAATAGGAAATACATGAAAACAATATTCTCTATAGCAATGAATTGTAATCACATACTCGTTTTTCCAAACTCATAAGCTTCAATATACATTACATACAAGGATAGCTTTTAAAAAAGCTAGTATCGCCCGTTTATCTGATATTTAGATCTACACCACCATCCATTTAGTCCTGGATTGCGTAAGAATGGTTACATGTATCTGTCAGGATATACATGTAGATCAACTGTCTTACCTACATCGCGTTACACTTTTATACCTCGGTCTATTTTGTGTGGTGGGGTGTCATGTTCTGTTGAACATTCGGCCTAATCAAAATACAGAACCGAAATTTTGTGCCCAGGAGACGAAACGACTTGCGAAACGACTGTGTACACTCATAATCGCTAAATCAAGTCCATCCACAGCAAAGAATACCGAACCAGTTTTTAGACCAAATGTATGATTGGTCGGAATAGATCTAGCCAATCTCTTTCTGCCTTTCAATAGTCAGTTCCTGTCGGTAAAACGTTGCTGGTTTCCCGCTTTGTCAAATGGCATGTAAAATATCTCGAGAACCATACATATTTTCTTATTTGGATTCTGTCGGTTTTCTTCGCTGTTTCTTTGGAAAAATCCTACCGTATATGTCACCCGTTGTGACGGGCGACAACAATGGGAAAAGTTTTGAAAAAAAAAATCATTTATCGGGAACCAGTCAGTCTAAAGCTTTGATATATTTGATATTTTGTATAGTTTTGGTCACGCGGTAAGGTTATTACTCGGGACGGCATCCGTTCGTGCGTCCATCCCAGCGTGCGTGCCTCCTTTCCCACTTTCTAACATGAATATATCTAAGGACATTAGGGCAATTTTTAAATTTTATCTGAATAAAAATAAAAACGGTGATCTTTTAAGAGCAGCGAGCATATCAAAGAGAATGGAGATTGGCCATACCGCGGTTTCAACTACTGAAGCCTCTTCAATGACCCTTCAGATTTGGCAACATGGAGCCAAAATGAATTATTGAAATTTAGTAAAGTAATTATAATTGAGATAGCGAAATGGTTGCATTTGGTTTAGGGCTGACTGGGATCCGAACTGGGTTCCATGGCAACGAATACCAACCATAGACTTACAATGGACCAAATAAAGAACACCATCTTCTCTAAATCCACAAGGCATACAGTTTTATATTATTTTTGTGTAGCATTATATAGTAATCTTCTTCATAAATCCTGACAACCACGCCCCTGGGGCCCATACATGAAAAATTCTCAGCTTGTATACGTAGTATGCAACAGTCGTATGTGGAGCTGTGCATAAATCATGTCAATCGTGACATTGGGGTCCAAAATGTTCCCACTTTGCGGGTCATTGGCTCTCATATACATTCAACTGAAAAATACAAAAACTTCATCTCTGAAACTACAAGGCCCAGAGCTTTTAATGTTGTGTGTAGCAATGGCTACTAGTCCGTTTTTAAAATCATGCAACAGTGCCCCATTTGGGTCTTTACAGGCCACACCCAGAAGGCGTATTTTCTGTCATATGCTAATTATTGGCAACACATGAAAACTTCCGACTCTGAAACACACACACTCACGCACACAAACACATACACACACACACACACACACACACACACACACACACACACACACACACACACTTTAAGCATGTTTTATCTAACCTAAGCCGAAGGCTCACAGGGTGAGCTCTTAGAATGAGACGCAGGCGTCTGTGGGTCTGTGCGTGTGTCTGTCTGTCCACACTTTCAAACATATATATCGGAGACGAGAAGGCCAATCACAATTAAACTTGATCCTACATTTTTGATTAGATCTTATTTATTCTTGCAATTAACGATAGCAACCATAATATCTCCAACGTGTTCGAATTCCGGCCAGATTCCATCACGGACTACGAAGTCAGCTGCCTTTGTGTGTTTTGAAAACTCCCAATAGACTTATAATGGGGAAAGTGGTGTTAACACATTTTCTCGGCTATTTTGAATCACATCTTTTTCAGACTTGCAGGTAACAAGGACAACCACAATATCTCTGATCAGTTCGATATTCGACCAGCTCCCACTACTGATCGCTGAGTTAGCTGTCTTTGACATTCTGAAAAATTGATATTTAGTGTTGCCAACACTCTGGTCCCCTCTTTTGTGATTGGATCTGCGTTATTTTTGTAACGTGGACAAGTATAAGATCTTGGATGATTTCGAAATTCGACCAGATCACATGAATGGTTGCAGAGTTAGCTGCCTTTGAATGTCTGAAAATGATACTTTGTGTTGTCAACACTCTAGCCCCTACATGTTTGATTGGATCTTCATCATTCTTGGTGGCAGAAGCGTGGAAAACCATAATGTCTCGCATAAGTTCGAATTCGGCCATATTTGACAGCGGAATATGGAGTTAGCTGCCCTTAAGTGTCTGAAAATAATCCCCATAGATTTCGAATGAAAACATGTTTTAGAAAGTTAAACTTGTTGGTTCTCAGGGGGGGGGGGGCTACTTTTTTCATTAATCCCAAAAGATCTCTAAAGTGCAATGCCCAGTGCCCAGTATATACAAACTTATGCATGTGGCAGAAAATGACGGCCTGTATGGACAACAAGGACAACGTTGGCAGGATCAATAAAGATTGTTTTGTTTTATGTCTGAAGGAGCTAATGAAACCAAAGAAAATGGTATGGTCCATCTTCGTTCTCTTTAATATGCTCACAGCTCTTAAAGGATCACAGTTTTTATTTTTATGTGTTGTTTCACAGACGTTTTTAAAACATTACCCATCACGCCGGCTAGGTGTGGGTTGTATGGACTTCAGGGGCACTGTTTGCTGGATTTTTAAACTGATTACTAGCCATTACTACACATAAAATGTAAACGCTCAGGGCCTTGTAGTTTCAGAGAAGTTTTTGTTTTGTTTTATCGATGGTAAATGGGAGTCAATGACCCCCATGGTTGGGGACAATTTGGACCTAATGACATGATTGACAGGATTGACATACGATTGCTGCATAATAGATATACAAGCTTTGGGTTTTGTAGTTTCAGAGAAGGTTTTTGTTTTGCATGTATGGACCCCAGGGGCATGGTTGGTATGATTTATAAAGAGGATTACTGAACATTGCTACACACAGTATATAGAAACTACGTATGTGCATTGTGGATTTAGAGAATAAAACATAAAGGTTTGATGCTTTGGAATCAATGAAAACGTTCAAACGGAGCTAGTATTGCCATATTGCGCAATTTCGGGTACTGAACCTTAAAGAGTGACCCTTTATTACCTGGCCTCGATTGAACACGATGTTTTATATTTTTCCCATTGTATGTCTATGGGTGGTATTTGTTGCCACGGAAACCAAAGTTCCCTAAATCAAATATAACCTTTTCCCCCGTAAATCGCAATCGCAATATTGGCCTAGTGGCCTTAGAGATATTTATGTTTGAAAGTGTGAAAACTGACGCATGGTCGAACGGACGCCGGCTCGAGTACTATTCGATAAGCTTACCATTTGGGGAAAACCTAAACAAAATATAGAAGATATCAAAGCTCTAGACCGTCTGGCCCAGAGAAGATGTTTTATACGTTTTCCCATTGTAGGTATATGGGAGCCTATGAGTTTGGCAATATTTGATTACAATACATTGTTACGTCAAGCAAAATATATGGTTAAGAGAAGATTGTTTTCATGTATTTCCTATTATAAGCTGATGGCAGATAATGCCGTTTTATGGATCCCTGGGGCACGGATGACCTGACTAATAAAGAGGATTTATAATGGCCCCCATTTAATTTTACATTACTGATCGTTCCAAGGCGATACATCGGTTGTTGTTCAAATTGTTGTATGTTTTGGTGTTTGACTTTTGTGATGTTTGCACCATATGTACGTTTTCATTACAACATTCTCAATACTAGAGGAACGGACGTTCCGGAGGCCTTCCCCAGATATAAAAAAACCACCCATCTTCCTTTTATAAGAAGAACTTAAAATCATCCCAGAGCCAACGTCAACACAAAACATCTTCATATCAGTTGTTTAAGATTAACGATGTCGTTAGTTAACGATTCGTTAAAATTTCAAATGACAGTATACAAATACTCGTTCAGTTACTTTTTGTTGAAAGGGTTAGGGTTAGAGTTAAGTTCGTGTAACTGATTGGCCACCTATCGGGAAACAGCGGTTCACTCGGCTATCGATAATGTATTCTTATTATTCGCACCTGATTGTCAATTTAGTTTTTTACCATCTCGGTTTTGGAGAGGTTGCGCCATTTTATGTCTATTGCATAGTTTACCTTACAATACATTGCTAAACATGAAAATAAAAGCTCATGGGCCTTGAGGTTTCGGAGATTTGTTTATGTTTCCCAGTGCAAATCAGTTGAAGCTATTTGTTGCCACGGAGACCAGTGAGTTCTGATCCAACCTGACAATGATAATAATAACAAAAATAATAATAACAATAATAAAACAATCTTTTCGCCACCCCATTGATGCTTCAGATAAAAATTGATTGCGACTGTCCTAGTGGCCATTGAGGGATATATGTTTGAAAGTATGAACGGACGCATGGACATACGCACGGACAGATGCCTCGAATACTATACTATTAGCTCACATTGTGAGCCTACGGATTAGGTCGGCTATTAACAATAATAACGATATAAGTTACAATAATAATGATAATAATAATCTTATATTACGACGATTATAGCGTATTTAGTACGCCAATCTCAAATTCACATTTGGCAAATTTCTGGTGGAATATTGTACCAAATCATCATAGCCAATTTTCAGGAAAGTTTTTGAGCGGTTTTATATGAAAGCAATTTTGAATTTGTGGACAGACGGACGGACAGACGACATACATACGCCGGATTGTGGTACACTATACGCTCGCATGAACAGCCTGTGGCTCAGCAGAGCAAACTAGAATTTGGTTTGATACGGTGTATCTCGTTTTTGTTTAGATGGAACATGAATGACACGAGGTCATTTCTGGCGTAATTGAACAGTGCAATCACAAATGAATACTACACAATTGAAATTGTGTAATTAGAAACAAAGAGTTTTTAATACTTTCTATATAGCTAAAACGCAATATTATGCCAGTTGATCTGCTGTCTTTTTATTTTCGAATTTGCTTAAGCCATGTTTTTCTACGTCGCGGCTCACTGAAACGAATCATTCCCACAATTTGTAAAGAGTAGCCTTACAATATAATAGACAACATTGTTGAATTCTGTAATGAGGAAACACCGATGCCAGTACAACCTGGGCATTGTATAATAGTAGTCAATCTTGACCTGACCTTTTGGTTTACGATTCTTCAAAAGATTAATGACTTTGAATTGATTTGAAAATACTAACAACCATCTTATACAATGAATTAGAAATCACTGGAACTTGCCGACCAAGAAAATTCTTAATGTATGTCTCTATTAGTATGAAAATGAGTGTCCCCTGATACTAGATATCATTTAAAAACAAAACAAAACATTTTAACCAAGTAAATGATATTGAATTGAAGATTAATCCAAAGTTATGACTCTTAGCATCCATATACATTAAGAGATTGACTCAGTTTTTCCAACTGCTCAGCACAAAACACGCCTTTGACGTAGCCGGGAAATCGGAGCAAGATAATATGACGGGTCTGTGCTCAATTAAAGAGAATATTATATTTGACTTTATGCCTGTCTAACATACGGTTCTCAATTTATAAATGTTGAAATGCATGACAAAATGAAATTTACAATTTATTTTATACTTGACAGTGAAAACCAATGTATATCAAAACTTGATAAAATTGGTATTTTCATTGATATGAAATTTCACTGATATCAAATCTCACTGATATCAAAAGTCACTAGTGACTGATATCAGCCTATATCTTCACTGTAATGACGTCAGATTTTTTGGATTACTTCTGACGTTTCCATTTACTTGACGTCATTAGATAAGTCTCACTTCAGAAATTCAAACGCCTATAACTCCGTTATTTATGAACGAAAACATAAAGTGTGGGTATTCATTTTCTTAGTTAGAACGTAAGGAACAATGTGGTACCAAAATTACTTATGTTTTCAAAAAAATGTTTTTTGCATTTTCACCGCCTGCCTTGTGAATTGGAAATGCCTGTGTATTGTATAAAATAAAAAGAAAATTTGCTTTTTTTCGGTGAATACCAAATATATTTCATCTCGTGGGTTGAAAACATAAAAATTTTCACTCGTGCTGCGCACTCGTGAAAATTCTGATGTTTTCAACTCACTCGATGAAATATATTTGGTATTCACCTCAAAAAAGCAAATATCCTCTATATATATAATTATGACTTACAATCGTACGACATTCGTACGAACGTCGCGCGTTTTGTTATATGTGTGGTGAACTATTCGCTAACTATTAACGAAATACATTTTAAGTTATAATCATGTTTTACCATTTCATGCGAATTTATTTGCCACGAACCTCTTGCTCAACAGTCGTACGACATTCGTGCGAGAGTCGCGAACCTGCGAAATTGTGGCGAATCTACAATGCGACAAATTCACGACGGTCGCGGCACTCTTGAGAAAACATGCGAAACTAAGCGATATTTGTGCGAATGTCGTAAGACACTCAAAAATGTCTCGCAACTGTTGTACGAGTGTCGCGCGACATTCGTTAGACATATTTGCAAAATAAGGCCGAATGATTCGGTCCGAATTGCACGAAATTGTCGCATAAATGTCCATCCAATGAGACTGCAACATGAAAATCGCGTGTCGCGAAACAGTCGCGAACTAGCCTTTAGTTGTCGCATTCCAGTGAGACAGGGATTTTAATTCAATTTCACATATTCCTCATGAAAAAAATCGGTAACACGTATTTGTTCATGTCCCAGTCATGCCCATATTCTAAGTTGTCACTGTGAAAACAAAATTGGAAAGTCTTGTATGCAAGATTTCTCAAAAGTATTTGAGCTAGAATATTCATATTTGGCATACTGGTATATCACCTGATTACCTTATGCGATCTTTACTTTTACTTTTGAGAAAGTTACAGAATTTTGAAAATAGATTAATATATCTACTTTTCGGTGAAATTTGAAACTTTTCAACGGCGAACGCTAAGATTGTGGAATTACAGATACAGATTTCTCATTGAAAAAAATTGACCAGTATTTTTTCATATCCGAGCCATTCCCTTTTCTTAGTTTATACCTTTGAAATCATAATTTGAAAATATTGTGTGCAAGATGTCTCATAATGTATGTATTGGGGCTACAGTGTTCATATTTGGCATACTGTTTGGCACTGAGGAATAGATCACCTGATTAACTGTTGAGACATTTCTGACCATTTTAACTTTGTGCAAAAAGCTTGCATTCTGTTTCTGGATCGAGGTAAAAACCCAGGCATTCTAGCAGCTACATGTATACCGGGACATGAAAATTCACTTCGATCAATTGAAATGAATGAATCGTATAAACTGCGCTGGGTTAGGGGCAAACATACAGTTGGGGCATAGTGTTTGACAAACACGCATTTATAGTTTATCATTCGTTCTGTGTAGCATTCCTTTGATTCTAATGAACATTCTTGTTTTAATTTTCAGTTTCCGTAAGACTAAGATCATATCTGTTAGAGGGACACAAGAACGACATCGTGACCCCGAGCCGAGTTGCTTTCATCATACGCTTTCATTGGCGTTCTTGATTCTATAATTTTACCACACTGGGTTTAGCCATATTCGAAGTCCTTTGTCAGATTCTGGCCAAATCTCGAACCAATTCAACATTTTACAAGATAAAGTGAACTGACTTCTATTCAATGGATTTCGGACCTTAAACCAACTTCCCCTTTCTCATTATACTACCCTTTTGAACGATGTAAATTACAGTCATGTTCGCTGCTCTTAAAGGATCTCAGTTTAATTTTTATTTCCTATTACTGCAGCTGGTGTTGTGCCGTGTGGCGGCCCTAAAAACTCTCCCCGTACATCATCCATAGTGCAGATTATATTTTCCTTTTGGTCCTTTGAGATCAGCGAGGGTATTCTGAGAAATCAGAAAATTATTATCGGTTTAGAGTCATTTTCTAACCAACGTTTAAATATTTGACCCCATTTGGATTTTACTAGTCTTTGTATCGACTACCCATTTGAACGATGTAAATTACAGTCATAATCTTTTGCTCCATGTTGCCAAATCTATAGGGTCACTGAAGAGGCTTCTCATTATATGTTCGCTGCTCTTAAAGGATCTCAGTTTGATTTTTATTTCTCGTTTCAAGTCTTTGGTGTTTGGTGACAGTCAAAGTCTTACGTCTGTCGCATTGTACATATATTTTGTCTTAGTTGCTTCGTTTATAAGAAACAAGAATATATCATAAAACACAGTTTCTATGGTTGTCATGACTTTATCAGTGATAGAATTAAAGGAATTTTAAGGCGTTTGCGCCCGTGGTTGGATCTGGAGAAACTTCAAAGTCAACTGAGTCTTGTTACAAGCAAGGCCGAAGAAGCGTCTGACATTTGAACTAGCTGCCTTTATTGTGCAAGATTGGGTCTTCTTAGCCGTTAACCGGTAATTGACCTTCAATAGATGGACTGCACAAGGCACCAGACAAAGCTGCTTAACGACTGACTGACCACGAGTCAAATCAGTCTTACCTCAAGACATTCTGTTAAAATGGTTGATGAAAAATAACATCCGATTATTTCGGGGACACCCGCCCATTGAGGCCTAAAGAAATAGGTGGGCTGCTTGTGCCTCCAGCCAAAGCTTGTACACTGACTGACCATCTGATTACTGGTTAGCCGCTCAGGTCTGAGCCTGCCCAGGAAACGTGGTTGTCAAAGTTAACCATTCATGTGTATTTAAATCCTTTTGTGGCTTAGTGTTGGATGGTTATATATCAAGCAGTTGTTGGATGTTAGACATCATCATTTTTTGTTGAAAGTCCAATAAAATGGAGGCAGCGTCTCGATATGACCTAAGCTGTTGACTGGGACGCACAGCATCATTTCAAACCAATCTTATTTCGGATGTCATGTTGGATAGAAATCCCATAAAATGAAGGTGACGCCCCGATATGACCATAGCAGTTGACTTGGACTTTGAACAGTAAAATAATAGAATAAATAAAATAAAACGAAGCCGTTGGGATTGCAAGACAATTTTCCGATCGTTATCAAAGGTGATCTATTTGCATGTATTGAAACCAGATTCCTAACCTATCCTGGAACAAAACACGCACAGGTTGTCAATATCCCACAAAGGTAGGTGAGCAATCTCTAAGAGCTCTGGCGACAACAGTCTTTGTATAAGCTTTTGCATGTTGTGAGTGCTGAAGATGTTCTACTTTGAAAACGGCTCACTATACATCTTATACTTAATATCATTTTGCATAAAACTTGTTAAAAATTTAACTGATTTATAAAAACATATGTGTATCGTAATTTTATTCATAAAGATTTGTTTGCTAAATTGTTTGCTAATACTGTTTTCTTGATACGTAGCGTTTTATTTTATTTTTTTTATTATTATTATTTTTTTTTTTTTTATTTTATTTTTTTTTTTTAAGAAAACCTTAGGAGGGCTACAAAAAGGCTTTTTGTGAAACCAAACCATATCCGGTGATAGCGTACAACCTGAAGCACAAGAAAAAAGCAGAATAAAAATGAGGACATTCGTTTAATGCCGTTTAAGGCGCTAGGGGTTTTCAGTGACGTAAAGCGTAAAGTGGGTAAAACACACGGACCTACGATTACAGCGCCAAAATTTAGTTGGTAATTTTAATTAAGTCTATTACTAAGTCTGTGCCTATTTATTGTGTCAGAAATCTTTCGAATTCGTTTCATTTTACACGCAAAATCAAAATTTTTGACAATCACCAACAGATTGTAATGTCACGTAGAAAATATCTATCAAACAGCTCATGGCGCATTACTTACTGAAAAAAAAAAAAACAAAAAAAAAAAAAACAAAAAAACAAACAAACAAACAAACAAACAAACAAAAACAAAAACAAACATGTAAAAACTCCTCCTGAAAATAAGATCATCCGTTTTTGTTTTCATTTACTCAATAGATAATTAAAATTTATGATTCATTTTTATCATTCATAAAGACAGCATGACACAAATCTAATCTATTTTGTCAATTCTCCTTTGGCATGTAGTGTACGTCTTATGAATGGTCAGTTATCAAAGCAAACGTTCCATGGATATTAGATTGCAAATTGATGGGGGCCAGTCCAGTGGATCTTCCATGCTTTCTTTCTTCCAGACAAAAAGGTACAAGTAGACAAAGATCAGGAAAAGGCGCAATCAGAAAAAGATTCCCACTCCAAAAACCGAGGTGGGAAAAAACCAAACTAACAATCAGGTACTTATACCATGAAACATATCGTAAGCCGAATGAGCAGCTATTTTCCCAATAGGTGGCCACTCAGTTACTTAAACTTAACTAAAATTATGAAAATACACATAAGGCGCCAACAGCACAAAAAAAAATTATATACCATTTTGTCGTGTCACTGGGGATGTCATGGCATCCAAGTAAAGAACTAAGGTTAATACGTTTGGATAGTTTGGCTTAACCAGGCTAAGACTTATAAGAATTATCTACTGTTTGTTTGTTTTAAGGTTTAATGTCCCAGTCAACATTTTTTTCGAGACGCAGCCACCGTTTCCTGGGTATTAACCAGTTAACGTACCTTGCTCAGGGACACAACACGGTGCCGGTAGAAGGGATCGAACCACCCAGAACCTCTCGATTCGAATTCCGATGCTCTACCACTAGGGCAAGTCGCTCTAGAATTTATTTATTAAGCGGTTAGCAAGGGATGAGATGGTCAGCCAGTAGGAAGTCAGCTTTGAATGGCCACACAAGAAGTCCGTCCTTTTTTCACAGCCCCGATAGATGGGGCTCCGTCACAGTGAAGCTGAAATAGACTTGCTGACCGTTACTTCTGTAGTGGTTCTATTTGTCCTGTGTTTTGTTTAGATTTTTCGCAGTTTGTTTCAATGTTCCTTTTCATACATGTATATTCAGTTAAGCTAGCGTAATTGAGTGACGACCTTTGGAGACAAGAAAGCCGCGGAGGTCGGTATCGCACCTGCATCGGGCAAAATAATTCAAAATATGAAATAAAGGTCAAGAGCACCAGGCCAATGTGTGCACTTAAAGGGCATGTCAGGGACAATTCTATGCAAGGTTTCACATTCCAGCTACCTTAGGTGTAGAGAAAATCAAACTTTGACATAAAAATAATAAAGTCGTTGGATCGTGAAATATGGGTCAAGTGCAACAGGTCAAGGTGTATGCTTCAAGGGTACACCAAGGACAATTAATTAGTATGCAAGGTTTCACACTCAAGCTATCACAGGTGCAGAGAAAACCAAACTTCGACGTAAAAATTAACGAAGTCAATGGATCAAGAAATATAGGTCAAGGGCACCGGGTCAAGGTAAAGGGCATGTCAAGGACATTACTTTGCAAGGTTTCACACTCGCAGGTATCATTGATGCAGAGAAAACCAAACTTCGATGTAAAAATAAACAAAGTCAATGGACCGTGAAATATAGGTCAAAGGCACTGGGTCAAGATGCATGCTTGAAGGGTATCTCAAGGACAATTACTATGCAAGGTTTCACACTCGGGGCTATCACTGATGCAGAGAAAACCAAACTTTGACGTAACTTCGACGTAAAAATTACATTCAGTCAATGGACCGTGAAATATAAGTCAAGGGCACTGGGTCAAGGTGCGTGCTTGAAGGGTATGTCAAGGACAATTACTATGCATGGTTTGAGACTCGCAGCTATCACTGATGTTGAGAAAATGAAACATCGACGTAAATGTTGACGGACGGACGAACGAACGGACGCACGGACGAAATTTAGACTCCTATATCGCACCCTGCTATAAGCAGGTGCGATAAAAATGATGCTCACTCAGCTTATGATATGATATATTCCTATAACTTACTTTTACCTTTTGAAACTGACGCAAAACTTAATAAACAGTATAGCAACCAATTACAACATTGAAATATATTGTCTGCCAAACACGCATGGACGTGTTCGAAAATGCGTTTTGATTAAATACACTGGAATGTGCCACAGTCTGACAGTATTGTGCGTCACGTCAGTTCCATGTTCATTACGTATATATGAATCTTTATAGATTTTGAGCCATCAGTTAATGTCCTAACCAGTCGTTTCAATAACAGGTCTCCCAGATGCAGATTACCAGTATATAGTGCACATTTCTTCCACAGCTTAAAGACATATACTCTAATCAAAAGGGGAAGAAGAACTATTTCCACGATTCAACTATAGCACCCGTTCAGTCTATATCACAAAGTAGAGAGAGAGAGAGGGATGTCCTTATAATCATTGGATTACAAAGAAAACCTGTTGTTTTGTTGTTTTTTTTTCGACTGCGTAGAGACCAAATCTAAACCTCGCATGTGTCCGGCATGTTCCGAATTTTCATACTACGAATATAGGCTTTCGCGTGAATCGTGACTTAAAATGCACATATTATAGTCTGGGTTTGCTTTAACTTTTAATTGTCAAAATTGATCCAAATCTTTATATTTGATTTAATGCGCAATGTTAGTGGCTCACACTGTTTGGTCGGAAGGAGCGAAAGTCTCTCAACGCAGACTTGCACAGATTTGCATCTATCATTTTTTGTCATTTCTGGTCGAAACGTTTTGTAGATGCTTTATAAAACTACTCTCTTAAGCGAACGAACTCGAAGGATAACGATTTTGTCCAGAAATCGCAAAACATGACAGAATAACATTTTTACGTCAGTCTGCATTGAGGGATTTTCGCTAATATGTGACGAGGCTTTCATTACAAAAAATGTCCATGCATTTATACAGAAATTTTTAAAGATGTAAAATATGAAAAATTCAATGGAAAAAATGATATTTTCTTATTTTTTGCTCAAAACATCGATTGTGTGTACATGGCGGTTCTAACGAGTACCCACAATCTATGTTTTGGAGCTATAAAAAAGTGGGGTTCAAGGGGGTATACATTCCACGGGCATGTTTTGGTTTCCTGATGTAGAAACAAACACCTTAATTCGATCAGACTTATACATACGATTTAGATTAGAAACGATGAACACTGTGAATTTATACAAAATGCATTTAGCTCATTGGCGTTGTGATTGTAGCATTTAATTTTAGAGATTGCAATACAGGGTTCCTTCACTTGAACTTGGCGTTAATGAGAAATATATCCAGTGGTTTATGGTTTTCTTAGATTAAAGGTGGTCGTCTGTACGCAGGAAATGAAACGAATTATAATGACCGAATCTAATTGCTCGTATGGTTCTCTCTATACAATAAAAGACTAAAGACTAGGGTTTTACATAATGTGATCGACGAGTCTACCTAGTAGCACATAAAAAAGGTATTCAAATTGTAACAGTACAGATACACTAGCCAAAGTTTGATAAGGGCCAAAACTTTATTTTTGTTCACAGGACATGGGCATTTAAATGATTTATATGAAAACATACCTGTCAGAGGTACGTCGGCAGGGTGAAAGAAATCAGACTTTACTATGCATTTGGACATGTTTTTAACCATACTAGAATCGCATTTGTTACGGTGAGATAAAACACTAAATTACAATTACTAAATTACAGGATAATATACTGAAACACTTGAGAAACGCAACACTTAATTGTACACGACTTCCCGTGAAATACACGATAACAGGGAATTGCCTTGATTGTACAAACATCATACCTGACACAACTAGCTATGATTTGCAGTAAACATGACGTCCATGTGCGGGGGGTGGGGCTAGAGGTCAAAGTCTAGAACTTCTTTAAAAAAATGTATTTCTTTACTTTTCTTTACCACTATGTTTAGAAATGATTCGTACTTGCACCAAAGGTACTCTATAAGGTTTGCCTTGTTCCTAATGGTATTAGACTCTAGGGTCCGTGCCCTGAGGGTGGGGCTAGAGGTCAAAATCTAGGACATCTTTTTTTTTTTTTTTTTTAATATTATTGAAGAATGACATTCTACTTTACATCTAGGACCGAGGACCTGACCCTCAATGTCTGCGATCAAGTCCTAGATTGAGTATACAAGTCAGCTCTGTATACTGCTCTAAAATAGATATGTCATTCTACTACACCCCCCCCCCCCACCTCCCCATGGTTTAAGACAGTGTTTTTTGCAAATACAAATTTATATGATTTACTTGTTAAGGGCGCTCTCTTTCATCAGGAATTGAGTTTTAATGTGTCACTGTCAGTGAGCATGTCTGGATTGGGGGTGGTGGGCTGAGGGGTGGGGGTGTTGGAGGGAGCTACCAGCCGGGGGTATACGTGCCTCTCATGGCACTTTTTCTAGTTATTATTAAATGCTTGTAAAAGTTGCTTTAGTGTCTTACAGTCCTCTGGGCCCAAAATTACAATGCTCCCTTAACGTTAAGGTGGCGAATTTCAGCATCCAAAAAGATGCATATAAACTATGCTGAAATCAAACTTGTCGGTTTTATTATGTCAATAGCATTTTATTATCAGTTATTGATTTTAACGGTACAATATCGTTTCAAAATTTGTCACCTTAACTAAGGTGGGCCTTAACTTTAAGGAAGCAGTGTAATTCTGGGCCCAGGTGTGCAAAGAAAATTAGCGCGCAAGTAGTGTGACAGGGTCTAACAACTCGTCTTCGCAAAAAGTCATTGTATTTGTATTTCGTCTATGATCAGATGATAGCGATAGTAGTACAGAAACTTTAAGTGTAATACCAGATGGACCTCCTGGCCTAATTCGAAGTGATTGACATTTGAGTCGTCTCATGGGAAAACAAACAATCTGCATAGGCGAAAACAAAGACGCAGATCAGCTTCGCGGTAACCGCGAAGCTGATCAGCGCCTTTGTTTTCGCTATTTGGATAGTACAATGCTTCTACTTTCTAAAACCAAAATTTCTCTAGCCATCTTCTGTGCTTGTACAGCCTGATTTGTGTTGGATCTGTTCAGAAACCACATTGTTGGTTTTCCACTGAGGCGGCTCATTTATTGGTTGTTATTGAACCCTATCTAATCACGAATCTTGTTTAATTGTGTATCAACTAGTGAAATGTTTATAAATTAGGCCATTGAAATCTTTCTTGCGTAATAAAGTCTGTGAATGAATGATTATGAAATCTGTCTGAATTCCGAATATTGTAAACGTGTGAAAGAGTTTTTATAATTCAGTTTTACGTCCCTTCCAAGATTATTTCAGCTCATATGAGACGGGCCAATCAGTAGGTGGGGCGAAAACGGGAGAACCCCGAGAAAAACCACCTGGCACACCCATTATTTATGTTTTGATATTATCAAAATTAATATAATAATAACGATAATTAATTAGTTTAATTTAGTGTCACGTATCAAAAGCATAGGTATACATACTATTTTGAAACTAACATATTTGACACCCAGCCGAGTGTGGCTTATGTGGCACTTATTTACATATAAGTCATATGGGAGCGCGGTGGCGTAGTGGTAGAGCGTCGGACCCCGAATCGAGAGGTCCTGGGCTCGATCCCCACAAGCGGCACCGTGTTGTGTCCCTGAGCAAGACACATTAACTCCCAAAACGCATTTGCTCCGGCCGACATGACTGAAAAAATGTTAACTGGGACGTTAAGCCTCAATACAAAAATATATACGTATATATACATATATACAAGAAAAGATATGACACAAAGTGTCATATCAATTGACTCAATTATGAAAATATGCTGCATTTACTTTTCTATACGGCTGAAAATAATTAGTCAGGTATCTCCCTTATCTGTTTTATTTGCCACGCATCCGACTTTCATTCTGGATCAAAAATAAAAAAGTGGCATCATTTGTTGTTCTGAAATTTAAATGTTATTTCATCACCTTGTCGTAAAGTAGGACATGGTCATTACAGGGTTTCGATTTATATACATAATATTGTAGTATCGAGTCATTATTGCTTAAGGCCAAGTTTTTTTTTTGAAATCAGTCTACTGGTTTCAGAGTTTTTTTGAAGGGTTTTTATCATTTATGGACATGGTGGCTATATGTTCATATGATCTGTATTTTTATATACACATTGCTCCCCCCTTCTTAGAGATATGGCTTTACAAGCAGTTTCAGAGATCTTTGTAAGTGTTAACGTAGGATGCATGCCGGTTCGAGTACCATGCTATAAGCTAACCATGAGCCTTCGGCTCAGGTAAGCTAACAAGTAAAGCTTATACGCATGTATGGGTGGTTGAAGAAAATCATCTTGATATGTTAGCGTTTAATCAGTTTTGTCATTTATTGAGTCATAAAGATGTAGGAAATGATGATTCTCTTTAATACAGCCAATGTTTACATTAGGTGGGAAAGACGATGTATGTAGCCAGTTCGTTGGCATACTAAATTTTCACCATGTCAGCTGGTGACTTAGTTGAACAAAGAATCGGATAGTTGGTATAAAAACATAACAGAAGACAATGCTTATTGAATAATTTACTGTCTGTTTTTTAGTCATGAAATGCTAGTCATGGACTTTACAGCTGATGTTGATTCTATTGGGTGCCATGTAGAATATGGGTTGTTTTGAATATAAAAATGGTTCAAGGTAGTAATGTTACATTTTTTTCCAAAATTTTCATTAGGTTTGAAATGGAATTAAAATATGAATACTGGCAGTGAACAGGAATTTTTTATTTTAGGTCTAAATGAGTGTGGAGATTAAATCATCAGCTGTAATGTGACTATGCAGTGGTTACATGAACTGTTTCCAGATTATGTATGACATGGAAATTATATAGGAAGTAATGATTAAATTGAAACTGTGACATGGCATAACTACCGAGATAACAAGATGTAGAACACAGGATATAAATACCCATGACTAACTCAGCTAATTTTGAAGTACATGTAACAATAGACAAAGTAAATATGGAATATGTAAAAAAAGCTGGACATACAAACGTTACATATTATGCATAATGACTTTGGCTATGATATACATACTACATTGCTCTAAATCAGACATATGTATATAACAGACCTGGGTTAATCTTATTCGTTAATCACGATTACTTTTATTTGATTGAAAATTTTTTCAATCAAAAATTATTCTGTAATCGTAGATTTTTACGATTGAAATTATTCTTATTCTTATTCGATTACTTTTCAAAATTGCCTGTAATCGTGATTAATTTAACGAATAAATTATGATTGATTTTGAAATTTCTCAAAAAATGGAGTCTGGAGAAGTATGGTAAAAGATAAAACTTAATGAAGTTGTTTCCTGCAGGAAAAGTGTAAAAATCCAAACAGCATTTTCTTTATTCAGTTATGGAACAGATTAGGGTTTCATTAACATGGGCACATAAGTTATTTATGCATACTGATCAACAAATTTAACATTATCATATTTTTTTTGTGTCCTCTTTCCTGTTTTTTATCAAAATTCTATCTAGCATTTTCCAAATCATTTCAGAACTCTTCTTAGAACACTCCTTTTTTTGCTTACATTTCTTTGACCTCACCATGCTTTTAAACATGTTATAAGCATATTATAAACATTCTATAAAATAGGTTTTGAAACCTATTGCAAAAGTTTAAATCAGAACTTAAAATCACACCTTTACAGATTAACTAATAAACAGGTGTCATATGGATTGTGTTGTCAAAACACCCTAGAACAAGTTAGTGACAATATACAAAGGATCAACAGAATCAATGTCTCTTTACTTATAGAGGAACCATGACAGAATCAACAACATTGAGAGTTATATTATAAAAATTGATAACAAGATTACTGCAGAATTCAGATCTACATGTAGTAACATTTTTGTACAGTTTGGAGTTGCTACCCAAATTACAGGCATACACACAGCATCATGAGACCTAAAATTATGTTTATGATTCACTGTTTTGTAATGCCTAAAATCTTAAGACAAAGTGCCCAATACACCAAGAGGATTTCTATATGCCATCATAATACCATATACAGTCAAAATCATAATTGCGTAATTCAAGACTGGCTAGATTATAAATGCACAAACTAATCGATTGATTATTCGATTACTTTTGCAAATCAATTGTAATTGTAATCGATTACATTCATGAAAAAGTTATTTTTAATCGTAATCGTTAATCGTAAGATTGAAAGTAATTGTAATCGTTAGTGATTAACTTTGAAAGTAATCGATAACAGGTCTGGTATATAAATGCAAACCAGAAGACTTATGGTTATGTAAACGCTCACCTGAGACCGGAGATATATATTAATAAACTAATTTGACTAGAATGGGAATATACATGTATATAAAACTAGGGCAGAGGCAGACAGCCATCTGGGCCGAAATATTTTCATAAACATAAACCTTTTGTTCATTTGCTCATTTGCTTTATAGTAAGTTTTTTGCTATTAATTGACATTACCTATTTTTTTTCATTCAAATGCATGGGTGATCTAAGTTGACTTTGCCTTTAAATAGGTCAAGGTCATCCCAGGGTCATGATTTATACAAACTTTGTAGAGCTCCATTGTTTGATGCTTCATGCCAAGTTTCAAAATCATATGCTTTCTGGTTCTGAAGAAGAAGATTTTTAAAGGATTTTTGCTATTTATAGCCATGGCGTTGATCTTGGTAATGTGACTTGGACTATTATACAATATTTTGTACCCCATTCCTAAGGATGTTCCACATGAAGTTTGGTTTAGATTGGCCAAGCGGTTTCAGATGAGAAAATCTTTGAAATTGTGGACGGATGGACGCCGGAGCATGGTTATCCTATAAGTTCACCTTGTGAGCCTTGGGTTCAGGTGAGCTAAAAAGTGTGTATGGGTGGCAGTTAATGAAATCTTTACTTAACTTTTTTTTAGAGGTAAAAATTCCAAAGATAGTCTGTAAAAGACCCATTTCAAGAATTAAATTTCTAATGGTTAGCATTATGTATATGTGTACTGAATATGATTTTGTGTACATATTTTTGACATGGTGTATGTTGCAATGACTTTGAACACAAGAAAACAACAAACAAGCAACCCGTCATAACAGAACTTACACGTTTTGACTGGTTAGACTTCGACTTCTTTTGACTCTGGAAAAATAAATGCGGATACATCGCTCCTTTTAAATTGTTTGTGCTGAGTATCAAACATATACCAACTTTAAGTTGAGCATCAGGTTGATTTTTAGTATGAATTTTAGTAGAACAACGTTATTCATAATGTCAAAAGACATAAAAAATAATTTCTCTTGCATGCTTCTTTGACTGTACAGGCTGGTGTGTGTCGGACCTGGTTGGAAACCTGAAGTGTTGGTTTTCTCACGTGAAGGCTCAATTCATACTCAAACAACGAAGATACTGTAACATCCTTTAGGCCGGGGGTGGTATGGGGTTAAAGGTTGTCCATGTTTTCTGGTACATAAATAAACACTGAGAATGATTTCAGATAATTCTTGGTTTAATCAGAAAACTAGAATAAGGTTCATTGTTGGTGTGAATTACATAAACTACAGCAAATCCGTGGCTATAGGTCCCAGATACTGTTCAATGAATCCTCAGGGTAGGGTAGTATGGCTTCACTAAGTGGGTGGGGTAACCACGCTAACTAAACATCACGACGATCGAGATTTAATGCACAAAATCCACGAAATGTAATGATTATTAATGTAAAGTCTCTCGCCAGTATGAATTTCAGTATAACTTTCCTCAAATATTGTCCAACTAAAGCATAAAGTGATTTTTAAGTAATTTCCATAGCACAAAACGTAGAATGATTGACCGCCTCAGACGAAAGCTGGAGACACAACCAACCAAAACTGGTCGCCCTCGCGCTATTTATATGAACACGATCTAAAGGGGCGGGGCGAGTCGCCTGGTCGCGACTCACCGGAAGGTCACAGGCGACGCAGTTCAACGAGTCGCCTGGTCGAGTTGACCAGGTCACGTGACAGGTCTTGACCCGGAAGGCGTCGCATTTGAGGTCGGCGCAGAACGATGCGCACACGAAACCGAAAGTAAAACAATCTGTCAGTTACGCGAAGCAAATTCAACCGCGATTTCCAGCGAAAATAAAAGGAAAACGACACAAATTGATGAAAGGACAATTGCATAAACATGGAATCTATAAACCGATGAAGTGCCAATGGCTAACTCGACGCGAATCGGACAAAATACACAAAAATACAGGTGAGGCGAAGCGAACCGCGAAAACTAATGACCATAAAAACTTTGACGGTAAATTACACAACGAAAACAGCATCAATCAGAACGCGAATAGCCTGAGCTCGCTACACTACTCCCCCCTCGGACAAAGTTCGTCCCGAACCTTAAATAATGTATTAGAATTTCATTTTCAAGAAAATGACATAATATAATATGTAGTAACTTTTATACAAAAAAAAAAATGGTGCAAGTCATCTTCATAATCAAAATGCTCCTAAGATAATGCTATTACTTATTAAATAATTACACCGCACAAAATATGATATTGCAGTAACATCATGACATTGATAGGATCTGACAAGAAGCTCATCTTTCAGGCATATGACTTGAATGGCAACAAAATGTCATAATAGCTACATTTTGAATAAGACAAATATGATAACAAGATATTCTCTAAAGTGATAAAATAATTAATAAATCACAATCTTTGAGCTTGACACAAAAGTAAACATGCAGATTTCAACAAAAACTTAGTTTACATATATACACGTGAATTAATAGTACTCAAAACAATAAAAATACAAGTACACATAGATAATGCTGATGATTTTCTAATAGATCGATAGCCACGAATAATGGGACAAGTTGCAAAACACTGATCTTGACCTCCTATTTTCTTTTTACGTCACAAAATCACTGACTTTATATTACAGAAAACTCTGAACATGAACAATTCTCATTTTAATAGAAATGCATAAAATTTTTAATATCTGCATTTAATAATTTCAATGTCACATATAATTGGATTTAAGATTTACATTCATGAAAAATTCAATTTTGATAAGATCAGTATCATGTCAGCTCGTTATACAATGCATAATAAAACTAGACATAAAAGCATACAATCTGTAGTTTTTAAACATACACAATGCTATGGGTATTGAGGTTTATAAGGGTATTTTGGGATACAGGATATTGGCCTATTTTTTTAAGGGATATTGGGTTATTGGTTTTTTTTTTTTTTTTTTTTTTTTTTTTTTTTTTTTTTTTTGATATGGGATATTCAGGAATTTTGGGATATGGGATATTGGAATTTATTTTGGGATACAAGTTAAATTAATTTTGGGATGTGGGACTAACCAAGCCTCGGTATTAACTTGTGATTTCACAATAAAAGTTGAATTTGTCAGTACATTATGGTATCATAAGAAAAATTTCCTAGTTTGTGTCACATTAACACCAGTCGAAATAAGAAAATGACATAAATATATGATCCGATTCACCGAGCACCACTTAGCGGTCAGTCCAGTGCTGCTGGGAAAATCAGACCCATGATTGCTATTGATCACGTTTCATTCATTCATAAAAACGCTTTATACTCAGAAATAATATGTCTGTACAATTTCAACCACGTCTAAATCTGAACACTTTACCAACCTACAGATACTGTCCTTGCACTTCTAATGATCTTAAAAGTTTTATCTTTAATCCCGTTCTTGAAATTATTTCATATACTGTTCTAGTCATTTCAACTGGATAAATTACAAAATTAATTATCAGAGAAAATTGTCATTCTGTTATATAAAGTGCATGTATCTACTTTGCTGACACTAGTCCGGAATATTGATAAATCATTCACAAAACTCACTTGATTCACAAGTTCTAAGAATTTTTGTCATATTAAATTGCTGAAGATGAAGGGTCCCAGGAGGGAGCCTTGGCGTACTATACATTCTTTACCCTCGTCTGGTGGGCATCCTCTGGAGTAGTAATTCTTCAGAAAATTAACATCTTGGATAGACAAAACTCATATGAGCAACTTCTGGTGTAAAATAAAATGGGCATCTTCCAAGAGATCAGTAATCCCTCATTAGCCCAATAAAAATGCATCCTTTGTTTAAAGGTAAAATTTTAACCCACCCGTTTAATTTGTAGCATCCAATTACACAGGACTAACATACCTCAATCTGCTTGAACCTCTGCTACCACTTGCGACAAAACAATGAGTACCTCTCACATACCCATTTTTATAACCCAATCCATTTCACACTTAGAAGAAATTGAGTCCTCGGCCGTTGAACCCCCTCCCTTAACTTCTATCGATGCTACCCCAAACGACTTATTGACATTGCAGCTGGGATCTTTCTGCATCTCACATTCGGTAGGACACACATCATAGGTGTTCCTCCAGTCTGGATTACTTTCAACGAAGGAAATTTCACTCTTTTTCAACTTTTCAATTGAACATAATTGGATTGTCTCCCTTTGACCATTTCTCATTGTTGTCTGGATTGATAGTCCTGGATAAAAGAATATAAGAAGTAAACCACCTCTTAGAGCCCAGATAAATATACCAAAATAACTCATGTTGTACCAATCCTGTACAACCTACATAAAATAAATCGGCTCCTCCCCAACTCGCTGTAGGGATCTCCCTTGCCGCCCGCGGCTATCCTCTACCTCTTCGAGTCCGAGCCCGTATCCACTCTCCACACTCGCTGTAGCCTGGGTCTCTGCCAGCCGGCCTTTATCCTCTACCGTGTCGGTTCCATGGGTAGTACTACGCCCATCCGATGTAGGGATCCCTCCCGTAACTTGGCTACCCTCTACAGCCACGAGTGTATATAAAATAAAAATAACTTCACCACTACATGGTGACCCAGCCCCCATGGGCTATCATCTACCTCCAATATGGCTCTAAGAGTAAAACATTTAACTTCGGTTGATTTGTTTGTTCCCCTGTTCTCTCCCCTGTTATTTATATACAAAATTTAATAACTAAGCATAGCCAATCATGATAGGTGTGCCTTCACTGGCAGAATTTACAACAAGACAAGACCTGGCTTTTGTTTTTGATTAACTTCTGGTGCCCTAGAGAAGTTGGGCTGACTGGCAGTGGGTTGTGTCTCCAACCTTGACCTGGGACTAAACAAAATGTGAATATATGTGTGTACATAACGTTTCTTGTTTACATGTGAACCCAAATCCTATTGATAACTATACTTGTTCATCTTCTGTAACCGTTATAAAGGTATCTTCTATGACTGGTAATGTCATATCATCTGGGTTCAACATCTAAACTGTTAATTCACATCTGAAATTCGTAAACATGATACAATTTTGATTGTGAAGCTCCCAGGTTTTTTTGTTTGTTTTTTTTTTTTATCACAGGGGGTTCCCATCACTATAGAGGTAGCTTCTAGGTTTATGATTATGAACACCATGGAAAATACTCACAGTTTTCTAAACCAACAGAATTTTAAAACAGCACATCCCATTCTCAGAATTTGAAATCACCTTCAACATAATGGTAGCCGAATGTATAACACAATTGTACCAGAAAATTCCTGCCAAGCTCTCGGAACTGGAATCTAATCGAAATCTGCACCGCTGCCACCAGTGTAACAACCTTTGGGCCGGGGGTGGTATTGGGTTAAAGGTTGTCCATGTTTCTGGTACATTAATAAACACTGAGAATGATTTCAGATAATTCTTGGTTTAATCAGAAAACTAGAATAAGGTTCATTGTTGGTGTGAATTACATAAACTACAGCAAATCCGTGGCTATAGGTCCCAGATACTGTTCAATGAATCCTCAGGGTAGGGTAGTATGGCTTCACTAAGTGGGTGGGGTAACCACGCTAACTAAACATCACGACGATCGAGATTTAATGCACAAAATCCACGAAATGTAATGATTATTAATGTAAAGTCTCTCGCCAGTATGAATTTCAGTATAACTTTCCTCAAATATTGTCCAACTAAAGCATAAAGTGATTTTTAAGTAATTTCCATAGCACAAAACGTAGAATGATTGACCGCCTCAGACGAAAGCTGGAGACACAACCAACCAAAACTGGTCGCCCTCGCGCTATTTATATGAACACGACCTAAAGGGGCGGGGCGAGTCGCCTGGTCGCGACTCACCGGAAGGTCACAGGCGACGCAGTTCAACGAGTCGCCTGGTCGAGTTGACCAGGTCACGTGACAGGTCTTGACCCGGAAGGCGTCGCATTTGAGGTCGGCGCAGAACGATGCGCACACGAAACCGAAAGTAAAACAATCTGTCAGTTACGCGAAGCAAATTCAACCGCGATTTCCAGCGAAAATAAAAGGAAAACGACACAAATTGATGAAAGGACAATTGCATAAACATGGAATCTATAAACCGATGAAGTGCCAATGGCTAACTCGACGCGAATCGGACAAAATACACAAAAATACAGGTGAGGCGAAGCGAACCGCGAAAACTAATGACCATAAAAACTTTGACGGTAAATTACACAACGAAAACAGCATCAATCAGAACGCGAATAGCCTGAGCTCGCTACAATACTAATGCTTTTGTTGGGATGGTGACGTCGATGCTGGCTAAACCGCAAAGTCAAAAGATCCCTGGAATCGGTACTAGATGCTATCTTGCAGGATTCAATGTCTTTGACGAAAAGACACCTTAGAGCACAAAATGTGCACAGCGCATGCAGCTAACTTTACGACAGAAAAGAATAGAATACAATACAATGGGGCAGAACAGGGTAGATGAGAATTAGAATAGAATAGAATAGAGTAATTTCAATATCACTAGCTGATCCGACATACAAGTCTGACACAAATGTTATTGGTCCATGTGGAGCAATGGCAACCAAGCCCTTGGCTGTATGATGGTTCTTATAGGAGCTGAAAAGCACAGATTGTAGCACTAGATTGGATGATGGCTGTTGGAGGAATACCTCAGTACAGTCCACAATGCACCGCGTCTGGTCAAACCCTAGGTCCTTGAATGACTGTGGCATCCCTGATTGAATAAGTGACTTAGGTGGCCACAAGGGTAACTGAGAAAGTACATGTTCCATATGTTTAATCCACTTGCAGAAGATGTCACTCACTGTTGATTGGGAAACACCAAAGCGATGCGCAAGGTCTAGTTCTCTGTAACCCTGTCTTAACCTACACAGCACAAGGAATACTTGATTTTGAACACTCAACACTGGTTCTCTACCTCTCATTGTGGTGTATGAATCATGGATAGGTCTAGTCTGGTAATATATTGAAGAAACACGGTGTCGTTCTGGTTGGAGGAAATCACAAAATGCCAAGAATGTCATATAATCTGGCAGGCCCGTATAAAAACAGAAGTCGATTGGATTTCCTTTGAATCGATCAATTCCAAACAGTTGTTGCTTGCGACTTTCTTCCAATTCTAACTCGAGCTGTCTACTTTTGGCACGCTCTTCATCTAACAGCCTTTTCAACTCTTTGATGGTTTCATCCTTTATCACGGGTGTCTTGGTGGTGGTCACTTCAGAAACCTGAAAAATATTTTACATACACATCAGGAGAAAAATTTATACTGTCCTTGCAAAATCATTAGGAAGCAACCTGTTTTGCATTCTGTCTTTTTCAAAAACATAAAAATTAGTAATCCTTTATATAAATTGATTTTATGTAGTTTTAAAAGGATTTTATATATGCAAATCGATCAAAAGGTAATTTTGTTCTGCATTGTGAACAGACAATGTTGAAATGCTAAAAAAAGGTTTCCAAAGGATCGTGTAAGGAGAATAGTTATAAGATTTTGTTCATTAGGCAAAAAAAAAAAAAAAAAAATAAGAATGTTTCCGGTAACATGCCAGAAAAAAAATGGGTCGATAGGTCGGGATTTTTTTTTTTTTTTTTTAGGGAAGCCTTATCATGTAAAGTACCTGAACATAGATATACAGTTTAATCAGAATTAAACTGTTTTCTCGTCCAGTGCACATGCACAGCTTCTAAGTTAAAACTTCAATTCAACATTTGTTATTCTTTTGCCGGTCCGATACTTGAAAAACATGATCTTTTTCTATTTTCGAGTTTTTATTTTCGGAAAACAGGAAAAAAATATTAGAGTCGGGGAGTTTTTGACAGGGTCGGTCGGGTTACCGGAAACATTCCTTTTTTTTTTGGCCTTACATGACAGTTTGTGTTTTATATTTGCACTGGCCTACATGTATATAAAGCTCATTATTTTATCCATCTTTGTCTAGCATCAGATTCACAAAAAACATTTCCCATAGGATTTCTGATCAGGTCCCACACAAACCATGTACAGCTAATGATTTTTTTGGGATTATAAGGTAGATGCTCAACTTTGATGAACATCACATGTTATACAATTCACTTAGATTATAATTTCAACATTGTTATATCACTCAAAATGTCGCAAAGCTTTGAACATGTTGAAGATGGAACAATATGTATTAAAATACATAATTTTATGCATTGTATGTACATGTAGATATTATATAAATGTATCCTTGTAACATGTACCCCATGGCATTGTATTTAGGCGATCGCTACTGACAGCCGGCTGTCAATAGCGAACTTTCGCTACTGACAGCCGGCTGTCAATAGCGAAAGTTTGCTATTGACAGCCAGCTACACATTTTCATGTATATTAATGAGCATAAGTTTATTTCTCTATATTTTAAATGGTTTTATAGATATTAGTGACAATCAAACACATCACAAGGAAAGTGGACAATTTGAAATTCAGTATTTATTAGTTTCATTTATCAAAATCTGTCAGAGCTGCAGCAATATATTGCTATCACAGATATTGAAGTGTTTATGATTTATAAATCCATTCATTTATACACAAATTTATTTATTTATTAGGTTACCCAGGTTTATTCTGAAAGTGATATAGAAATATAATGTCGTGAACATATGTACAGACTGAGGCACAGACAAAATTTCAAATTGTATTAAAAAAATTATAAACTTTTTATTCATTTACCTATTCCTGCAAGTTTGTAACCATTAAATGACTTAATATAACAGTATTCCTCCATCAAATGCATAAATGTTTTAATAAAGAAGTTTCTGAGCGGAGATCATTGTCAGAATTATATATGCTAAAGTTTTGACAAGGCTTGATCTGACATGAAAATTTTATATCCAATTTATGAAGAAATTTGTAATTTTGATGATTTTTGCTTCCTAGCAAATATTAATATTTAAATTATCATGTGTTTGTTAAATACCAAATTGAGAACAGTCAAAATCTGCACGAATTCTACATTTGGAGATTTTTTCCAAGATCTGATATTTAATTCCCAACAAGTTTTATCCCCAGTATGAATTATTCCCCAGTAAGGCATAAATGTGTTTAGTCTTAGCCATGACCCGTTTATGCTAGTCTGGATGACTCAGCTCACCTCAGTTTCCATTTTCATGGCCAGAAAATTTAGTTTTAATCTACGAAATAGTTGCATGTAATAATGACTTCTCAATAAGTGTTATCCCCAGTATGAATTAGTCACCAATAAGGCATAAAATGTGTATGAAGTCAGCCATGAACTGTGTTGATATCCTAGACTTGATGATTCAACTCACCTCAGGCATATTTAAACCCTGTGGATGTTAAAATCTAAATCCTGATTAGAAACCAATAGATACATGTTCATATGAATTAAGATTAGTAATATATATAGCTGGCTGTCAATAGAGACTTTCGCTATCGACAGCCGGCTGTCCATAAAGAAGTTTCGCTAGTGACAGCCAGCTCGCCTAGTCGTTTGTCAAAGTGGTTAATAAAGTACTTAAAAAGTTATCTAGATATGCCATACTACAGTTATGACAAGATGTGATCTGACATGGAAATGGTATGGCATTTTGTATCCAATTCATGAGAAACTTTATGGGAAAATCTTACAAATATGTTTCACATTTTGTTGGGCATACTTTCACATTTTAAAGTGTCTAGATTTTTGCCTTTACCCCACCCCCACACAGTTCCAAATCAAAGGTTCGTTGGGTCTGATGTCATATGGGGAGAACTAGCCTTCGTATACCTATAAAAATGGACATTAGTTTGTAGAAAGTTTTACATTTAAAAGATGTTAGATTATTTTGATCTCTAGTCCCTAAAGCCCCATGTCATTGAATGAAATCTACCCTTAAAGGTACTTATGGTTTAATGAATGCCTTGTAAGTCACAAAGTTACAGCTGTCAGAATATGGAAAACTTGAAAAGAAAGACATAAGTTATATTAATCACAAATTTTAACATTTTCTGAAAGTCTTCTGACTTCTGGCCCAAATCCCAAACATACATACAAAACATATTCTTAAAGGGTACATGTGATGAACCTAGGGTCATAAGATTTAACGTCATTCATTTATCTGACAATATTAAAGAATAGCCAATGTTAGAAACCCACAAATAAAAAGAAATATATAGCTGGCTGTCAATAGCGAACTTTCGCTATTGACAGCCGGCTGTCAGTAGCGAACTTTTGCTATTGACAGCCGGCTGTCAGTAGCCACTTCCTTGTATTTATTTACCAAAACCTACCGATTGATTTGTCTCTGAGAGTGAAATAATCTTGAAAATGATGTAAAACTGAATTTAATATAGAGTATAGCCACTGAAAACCAAATAAAGATCATGGTGCGACACAAAACTTACTGACCCATATTGGGTATGAAAGGAGCAAACTTACTCCGTTGGGCTCTTTTCCTATCTTGTCTTTCATTAAAGATAGCTTCTTGGACAAGGGCGGTGATTTCACTGCAGATTGGACTGTCATGGTTGTAACGATACTCCGCACAGTCGGTGACATAGCTTCAAGCTCACTGTGTTTACGCTTCACTGCCTCTCGAACCTAGAATATATGATTATGAATACATTTCATTTTCAGAAAACCAACAATTTGGGTTCCAACCAGGTCCAACACAAACATGGGCTGTACAGTCACAGAAGATGGTTAGAGGCTGGAAATTTTGAATTTCAGGAAGTAGAGGAATTGTACTATCCGTGTAGTGAATACAAAGGCTCTGATCAGAATTGCAGTTACTGTGAAGCTGATCTGGGACTTTGTTTTTGCCTATGCAGATTGTTGATTTTCCCTTGCAGTAGCTCAAATTACTTATCAGTCATGTATGAAAATGATTAGTATGAAATTTATTTATCTTTTTTTTTTTAAATTATTTTCTCAGTAAACAATTTTCAGTTATGATGAGACAGCAAATTTAAGCTTTTCTGCATACATGGTATATTAACCAGAAATTACATGTATGCGAATTCAATGCAATTTGCTAAAACACAACCCAGAGCTCCTATGTGATTCTCTAGGCCACTGCACTCTTATATACTGTTTAACTACATACATGTATATGCACTGTATGACATATTGGATGTTACCATCATGTACTGCTGAAATGATATTTTATTTTAGAAAAAAATATAAATTTGAAATTTTTGTTCTACATTTCATTAATCCTTCTAAAAAACCAAAGCTGGTATGCTTTATAACAAACAAGAAATGTGTTGATGGGCTGTAAACGCCACAATCAAATGACATTTTATGCTGCGGAGTGCTGCCTAGAATGAACTTGCAACAAAAGCACCTTTATCATTTACCAGAACTAAATGCACATTGTACCAGTCCATTTGCTGATGATTTATACCTGCAGAGTGAATAGCTAGCTGCACAAATATTCCACGATAAAACACCATTGACATTTATTTAAACAGCTAAATGGCCATTTGAGTGCCACAAATAAAATAGTAAAATACCATAGCCTATCCAAAGCTCCTTGAAGAAGAGGAACAGTCAAAACTTGGGCTTTCATTTACATGTTCTTCGTAGGTTTTGTGGTTAAACGTCCAAGTCAACTATTTTTCAATCATGTTGGCAGTTTAAAATTTTTATATGAAAGTAAATGTATAAAAATAAGCAATGATCAGGAACTGTCGCAATCATTAATTAGGTGTCCTCGATGACCAATATACATGTACTATTGTGCACCAGTCATTTGTATCCCCGGCCCCCTAGGGCCAGAGATAGCGGGGACTCAGCGGGGCTGAAGTGCCAGGTTTTAACATCTGATGAGTCCCATGGATGTGCCGGGGACAACTCGCAGCTGTTGTTCCACATTATGTCGGCCTCCGGGGAGCCGGGGCTTTTAGCAGGGATTTTACCACAAATCTGGCCCCGCAGTGCTGGGCTTTTAAACAGAAGCCCCTTCTCCGAATGACCTTAAGCTGCTGGTGTGTCGTTAAACCCCAACAAAAACGGAACCTTTTGATCATAAGCAGAACATAGCCATGTCTGTGAAATCTTGACTAGCCCGGTTATGAGGCATGTGTTGATTCTTACTGTAACATCCCGGTCAACAATTTTAGTCATGTCGGGACATCCAAGGAGTCCTTAACTTTAGTATGTAGCTATGTCAGTCATCATGGAGTGTATTGCCCAGACTCAACACAGTGGTGTTGGTTAAAAACTATTTATTTTACACGAAATTCAGACATTAACAGATTTAGGGTAGTTCTTACAGAATACAATGAATTAAATACATCAGCTGTACATGTATATACCTCTTTTGGTGGTGTTGCATTCAATGCTGACTGGATTTTCAGCAACTTGTCTTTCAAAGGAAGTGGTGTGTGTGGCTGGGAATTAGTGGGTGGGGATTCTTTTGGCTGCTTGGTCGTTGAAACTGGCGAGGTGAATGGGAGCTTTCTTATGATTGTCCGTCTCGTCTTCTGTTCAGGCCAAATCACTTCTTTCTTACTGTTCACTTTAGGAATAATAGTTGGCAAATTTCGTTTGTCCCCGTCCACGAAATGTCTGCTGCAAATTGCTACATCGTTTATTTGATTTCGGTTGGAAATGTCCGCTCGAGTGCTGAGAATTTTATCCTTCCAGGCATTCTTCACATTTTCGTCCGTCAATGTCGCTAAATAGAAAAACTTCACGCCGGGAGATTTAGCGTAGCTTTTCTCTGGGCATCCGCCGATAGCACAGGAATATTTTCCCATCTTTATTGGTAGAATTTCACGGATAATCCATTATCTTAATTACATTACGCTTCGATTCACTTGATTAGTCCGCCATCTTGTGTAAAGTTGTACCCGTGAACGAGACCCGGATGTAAGCTTGATGACGTCATCGCCATCTTTTCCGATAAGCGGAATTGACTAATCCGCCAATTAGTCTGCTATTCACGCTTTCAAATCCGACACGTGCGCAGTGGAGCAGTCTACAATCTGTACCTTAACAGAACATCGAGTCTTTTCGACCCAATATAATATAAACATTATCACAAAAGGACAAATAATAGAGCCAACAGTACATCACGAAAAACAAACCATATTAAATAATTATTCTCACGAATAGACAGTCAATTAAAGCATTATAATAAATTGCTGAAACATGAAGTTTGAACATTCTGTAATTATACTTTAGAAAGCAAAACAACAATATGTATCGAAATAAATGGGGGCGAAAAATATACGTCTCCCACAGACCATGAACTGAAATGGCTGGACAATTTACGCATTATGGCCAATAATCTCACTTTTCAATTCAAAACTTTAATACCATTCTAATTGTTAAGTAGCAAAATTGACCAAACAATTGATTTTCATTAATAGAATATAATATAATTTCAAAAAAAAAATAATTTGGACAAATAAACAGTCTTTCAAAAACGGACTATTTTGTCCCTCGGACGAATATCTATAGTAAGTTTTGCAAAACATATATGACATCTATAATTATTTAGGGAGTGAAGAGCTTTGAGTCATAAAAACAGGCGGTATGGAATGGGTGACGCACAATGAAAAGTACACAATAACAAGAATAATAAATCGATGTAGGAGAAAACTCCAAAATCTAAAGCCCCTATCTCACTGGAATGCGACAACTAGAGACTAGTTCGCGAATACTTCGCGACTATTTCGCGACAAAGATTAACGATATAAACACAACTTTACAGTCTCATTGAATAGACATTTATGCGACAAATTCGCGAATTTCGGTCTAATTTTGAAAATATATCTCGCGACTATCGCGACTTTCCCGCGAATGTAACTTATTTTCATTTAAATTCGTACGACAGTCGCGCGACATTAGTGCGAGTGTCGCACGCCATTCGTACGAATGTCGCTTAGTTTCATTTTCTCGCCAGATAGTCGCGAGGTTTTCGCAAGACTGTCGCGCGACCGTCGTGCGACACTCGCACGACATTCGTACGAGTGTCGCGAAAATTTCGCATTGTAAATTCGCCAAAATTTCGCGGCGACAAGTTCGCGACACTCGCACGAACGTCGCACGACCGTCGCACGACAGTCGCGCGACAGTCTTGCGAAATGTTTTGGCGAATTAATTCCCATAAAATTTTTGAACATGTTTAAAAACTTCGCGACCAGTTTGCGACTAGTTCGCGACACAAGAAAATTCTCACGACACTCACGCGACACTCGCGCGAATGTCGTGCGAAAGTCCGCGACAAAATTCGCAAAACAGTCGCGAGATATTCGCATTCCAGTGAGATACTAGCTTAACCTCAACTTCGTTGTCAATTGAAGCGTGTGTCACCGATCATTTATCGGTTTGCATGTCTACAATACCACGTGATTCTCAGTAGCGATTTAGTGTTTGAACATTATTTACAGGTAATGACATAAAAATGACAAAGACGCCATATAAAGGTATAAAAGATTTAGAATATCAATTAATTATTTTTATTGTTGTACACAAATAGACACGACCCTGAATGGACCAGATCTGCAATCCGTCAGGTAGTGGCTTACCACAAGGCTGGTACCGGGGCGCCAAATATTCTTCCACACATAACCACAGATCCTCGAGGTACATTTGTGCCAAGTGCATACGGGGTCTAAATGTGCGCAGCAATGATGCACACATGCATAAACTGTGACGGGTCGTTGTCGAAAGCAAACGATCGTGATGGCTAGAATTCGTAAATGTGACCCGAATTTGTACTAAAAGGCCAACCTTCGCCTTTGATATAATTTGTCATGACCTGTAAATAATGTTTATTCACTAAATCACTACTGAGAATCGCGTGGTATTGTAGAATTTCAGAGATCGGTGCGCGTTTCGCGAAAAGTTTAAACATTTTTTTTTTATTTTTTATTATCATTATTAGATCTATTATTTTTATTTATTTATTTTTTGTTTTTCTAAAAGCTCGGCGTGTCTCGGGTGTGTGTTTTCTACGATTCGAATCAGTTCCACGTGCGCTACAGTGCGTTGAATACGCTTTCAACGCGTTTGGTACAGATTTTAGGCACACCAGTGTACGCGAGGTTACGAGATATTGCGGCAGAAACTTGCCCAAAGCGTGTATGAAACGAGCGTTTAACGTTTGTTAATAAACGTTGTGCAATATGACATGGCTCAAAAACTCAAGTAATTTCACGAGGAAACTTATTACGTAAATTGTGTGATTTGCATGGGGTTTAATGTCCCAGTCAACAATATTCCAGTCATGTGTGAATGGCTGACGAGGCATGGCCCATCACCATTCTCGAAAATATGCTCACTGCTCTTAAAGTATCTCAGTTTTATGTATATTTGCTATTACTGCAGCTGGTGTTGTGCCGTGTGGCGGCCCTAAAAAGTCTCCCCGTACATCATCCATAGTGCAGATTATATTTTCCTTTTGGTCTGAGATCAAAGAGGATATTTTGAGAAATCAGAAAATTATTATCGGTTTAGATTCATATTCTAACCAACGTTCAATATATTTGGCCACATTTTGATTATACTAGTCTTTGTATCGACTAGCCTGCTGATAGTTGAATAATTACTGTAACTCTCTTTGGCTCCATGTTGCCAAATCTAAAGGGTCATTGACGAGGCTTGAATAGCCGAAACGGTGGCATGGCCCATCACCATTCTCGAAAATATGCTCACTGCTCTTAAAGGATCTCAGTTTTATTTTTATATGAACTGTAAGTATCATCTGAGGCTAGTTAATACTATCCCTCCTTGTAAATATATCAACTAACTTTATGATAAAGTTGCTTCATGCCATGCCAGGTTCCAAAGGCGCATGTCGTGAGAGAAACCACGGTAGCCACTGGTTCCTTTTAACGTCTTTGTTATGGCGTGACCTGGGATTGAACCCGCGACCTCCCGAATCCGAAGCGCACACCTCACCAATTGAGTAGCCTACTACTTGAGCTAATGGAAGAAATGTCGCAGGTGAACACCAAAGACAGTTACCATTTTGTGCATAATGCATCATTGTTTCGCCTCTTTATGCACAAGTCATTTGTAACCACGGCCCCAGCCCCGGGAGAGGGCGTGGGATAGCTGTGGAAGTGAGTGGGGTTTTGACCAAAGTTTTGCCACGGCAGTGCGGGGGTAATACCCTATGTTTGCTTTATATACTAGGCAAAAAGGGCCGTGAAATGAAAATATAGCAGGCGGGGCAAAACAGCAACGAGCAGTTCCCTCAAGGTGGGGCTTTTAGCGTGGATTTGCTGGACCAAAAGTCAGTCGCCAGGGCTTGGGGCCGTGGTTACAAATGACTAGTGCATTACTGTTTGCACAAACAGACATATTTTAACCGTCGCATGAGAAACCAAACAATCTGCATTGGAGAAAACAAAGACGCAGATCAGCTTCGCAGTAACTGTGAAGCTGATCAGTGCCTTTGTTTTCGCTACGTGGATAGTAGATTTCATCTAATTTCTAAATTCAAAATTTCCAGCCTCTAGCCATCTGCTGTGTTTGTACAGCCTGGTTTGTGTCGGACCTGTTAAGAAACCAAAATTGTGGTTTTCCCATGCACAGGCTCATTCGATGCTTGATAACGGAGTTGAATAAGAGATTTGAGGGAGTAAACGGGCCAAAGTTTAAATACACATGCAATTGACTTATGTTTCCAAATATTAAAAAATGTTTCGCAATCAGACGATAGATAAAATATATATGGTTTTAAAATATTTGATAACGACATATACTTGTAGGGCTTTAACACAGATAATTTACTTACTACTAATGTACAAGTAATGTACTTACTACTTGTATCTTTTGTTGTAAAACGAATATATATTATCATATATTTGAGAAATATATTACTCTTTAACGATTTAAGTGTAACTGCAAATCGAAAAAAACATTTGATGAATACATGTTTTCTCAAATATTTGAAGAATATATCAAGTCCTTCTGATTTCGAAAAGATCTGATGAATATATGTTTTCTCAAATATTTGAAAGATATATCAAGTCCTTGTCATTTCAAAAAACATTTGATGAATATATGTTTTCTCAAATATTTGAAGAATATATCAAGTCCTTCTGATTTCGAAAAGATTTGATGAATATAAGTTTTCTCAAATATTTGAAAGATATATCAAGTCCTTGTCATTTCAAAAAACATTTGATGAATATATGTTTTCTCAAATATTTGAAGAATATATCAAGTCCTTCTGATTTCGAAAAGATTTGATGAATATAAGTTTTCTCAAATATTTGAAAGATATATCAAGTCCTTGTCATTTCAAAAAACATTTGATGAATATATGTTTTCTCAAATATTTGAAGAATATATCAAGTCCTTCTGATTTCGAAAAGATTTGATGAATATAAGTTTTCTCAAATATTTGAAAGATATATCAAGTCCTTGTCATTTCAAAAACATTTGATGAATATATGTTTTCTCAAATATTTGAAGAATATATCAAGTCCTTCTGATTTCGAAAAGATTTGATGAATATATGTTTTCTCAAATATTTGAAGAATGTATCTAAGGTATTCTTCAATGATTTAAGCGAGCCGATTAGCATATTAATTGCATATATACTTTCTCAAATATTTGAATAATATATTCAAATGGAACTAAATATAACGAATACATGTTTTCTACATCATATTTTACTATATTGATACCTCATTTATACTGGAAAACCATGTTTCTAGTACTCTATATGAAATTTCCAACTGGCCCTCCCCTGTTCCGATTTGGCCCTCCCCTGTTCCGATTTGGCCCACCCTAGTTCCGATTTGGCCCTGCCTCGTTCCGGATTGGCCTTGGTTTTGGCTCTTAGTCTCAACTGCAGATTGACGGCATAATGCAGATTGAAAAAATAACGTGTTCATAGAAGCTTGATAGAAAATTGTAAGTGTGACAGCAGGCATGTGCTGGACTTTATGCCATACTGTCATGTTCTTTCAAAGATTGGACAATATATGGACGTAGATATGTCGATATTTGCATATGTCGACTGATATTTGCAATATCGAATTTAATTTTTCTGTGATGAATGGAAACAGGAAATGTAGGTAAAATCCCTTTATTTGAAGGTAGATACTCTGATATCCGGAGACCAGACCTATTTATTGACAGACTTTTAATACAACCAGAGACAAAAGGTCAAAACAATATGTACATGTACTTTCGAATCGAAAAAGAGTTTAATTTTGCATACTAGCAACGCATTGACAACAGACTGTCAAATGTATAACATTTGGAATTTTACTAGATTCTGTGCCAATTAAGTTTTATGAAAAAAGTGGCATGCAAGTGTACGGTAACACGCAAGCATTCGCAATGCATGTGCGTAGATATCGTAACTTCCGGTTACAATTGTACAACTTGGTGACATATGTTTGGAACATAACGCTCAGCTGATTTAAAATATAACGACCGTGCCATTTTATTAAAATGGTTTTTAAAAGAAACCATAATCTTTTAGCATCCATATGTCTACTTCCTTTACTGATGTCCAAGGTTAATGGGTCTGAGATGGATTCATTGTACTTTTCACCGTTTTCCGACGTGACGTCATTCCGCAAGTTCTGTCCTGTGAGTTGGTCGCAATGTATTTACGAATGCAAGATTCGCTCGCGATGTAAAGCAATAAATTACAGTGAAATATGGAAATTATGTTCCTTGCTATACGGTGTTTTAAAACCGTCAGGGAATGAACAGACAGGAATTATTGGCGGAAATAAACTAAAATGGGATATGGTAATATATTAATATTTTAGTACATTGCAATAATATTTCAGTAGCTAGGCCATTGAAAGTGCACTAAGAGTAAGTGAACGGAAAATAACTCAAACTTGAGTATTGCACGTCACGTTTAGTTTTCGTTCATCGATCTGGCTGGCCTTAGCGTGATCTTGTTTAAGGTAGCTGCAACTTTTTAGGACAGTTCTTACCCTACCATATTTAGATGTGGAAATGGTCGTTTGAAGTCGATATTTATATTGTGGATCTATTTGATTTATGTTTGGCATGACTTTTAGCGATGTTAGCACAATTTATGCATGTCTTTGTATATATATTTAGTTTAATTCAGGTAACTAAGGAACCACCTTTGATGAAATAGTTACTCCCTCGGATTTGTATCCGAAACTGTTTGTAACTTTGGCTGTTTCCCACCCTGCAACGGAATTTTAGAGTGGGGCTGGTTCTGATTGCACCGTTTCCCGATCATTGCTTATCTTTAACTTCTCATAGTGCTGAACCACGAGATTAAGTATTTGTCCGACAATCTATACGTTATGAGTCGTTGATTACATGAAATATGTCACTGGCGGGAAGAGGGAAGTATAAAAAAGTGAATTTACACCACATCATTTCTCTCCATTTCATTTTCTACCGTTCCTTTTTATTTAATGTTGTTTTTTTTATATTGTGGATCCTTTTCTTGTCATTTTAGAGTTCTTATGAGGTGTGTAACCTTTGTGGCTCAGATGAAGTGTGCAACCTTTCTATGGATGGTTCCGTGACTTGTCAAATAGAAGAGTGTGGGGCTCCAGTTATGCCTGAATATGTAATGAGTTTCGGCAATTTATACAACGTGGGCGCCAATGTGTGTTACGCTTGTTTAGATGGCTACGTAAACAAGGGTGGTCTCAAAACCTGCTCCGTATGCTCTGGGACTGGAATGTGGACGCCGGTAGACATAGAGTGTTCAGCTCCTACAACAACAACAACAACAACAACAACAACCACTGTTAAACCAGAACTTCCAAGCAAATGTGATAGCGACTCTGATTCTGAATCTGGATGTGAATAAATTTTAAGCGCCACACTAACAATATAATGACAGATGGCAAAACAAGATTACACCCTGGCTGTACATTGACACACACTATTCTAAAAGATCAGAAAATTATCGACATTATTTCAGTCTTAGATGGACTGGGAGAAAAGCTTACTGTATAATTTGTTCCCCATGGGAACTCCCATGGGCGGTTTACCTTTATTAAGCAAGGGTGAACATTATCGCCAACACGGCAGGCATTTCCCAGTGCTAGTCTTCTAATACTGAGCGCCAAGCAAGGTAGCCACTGGCACTTTTTAAGTCTTTGGTATGACCCGGTCGAACCCACGACCTGGTCCCGCACCCGGGACGGTATATAAATAGACAAAGGGTATCTGAAATTATTTGAGTGTTGATTGTTACGCCTATTCCTTAAGTTAAGGTTACTCGTTGGTATTCTGGCTTACCCCAGACATTCAGACCGTAATAATGTTATATGAAAGAACTCACCAACACATACCAACCTTATTCTAGAAATCTAATAATGATGGTCTTTCTCATTAATGAGAGACGATCGACCATTATAAATATGTTATCCTTATCATTTCAGCATTTAATTGTTTAACATTTAATTCCCTAAGCAGTTAAGGGTACCGGTCAAATTCCTAGTTCTGCTTGCGGGTGTGTCAGGTGGTTTTTCTCGGGGTTCTCCCGTTTTCGCCCCACCTACTGATTGACCCGTCTCATATGAGCTGAAATAATCTTGAAAGGGACGTTAAACTGAATTAAAAAAAAATCCTAGTTACAGACCAAGCTGCAGCTTTTGCACATATTTTTTCAATATGACCTATTTTTCATATTTTTTCAATAAGACCTTCATAACGAGGGACCAACGTCGAACAACCAAATTGCATCTTATATTCATTAAGGGCTAAAGTGAACCTAAAACACATGTGTCATATTTTAAACACTTATTAATGTTTAACGCCATCAAAAGAACGTGTAAGGACCATCATGAAAGCTTGCCCATGTAATATACAGATATTTTTTCAGCAGTAAAATTTGAAAATTTCATTGGAAATGGTTTTGCTCAAGACACTAATTATGAGTATACGTTAGAACCGTCTTGCCAAGGCGGTTCTAACGAGTACCCACAATCTATGTTTTTGGGTCAAACGTAAGAACCAGAGGACCAATGGTCCTGTAAACGCTCACCTGAGATCTGCTGCATTTACCAATAAACATGTTTGAATATTATGGTATTTAACCCCAGTGCAGGGGCAGATTTCCCTTCAAATGATATTTTAACAGTTTTCCCCATTCAAATGCATGGTCAACACATGTTGACCTTGCCATAAACTGGGTCAAGGTCATCACAGGGTCATGATTTATATATACATTGGAGTACTTTAGCCATCGATGCTTCACGCCATGTTTCCTTGAAATCAGTCTATTGGTTTAAGAGAAGGGTTTTTGCCATATATGGGCATGGCGGCCATCTTGGTCATGTGACCTAAATTATTAATATACACATTGGTTCCCCCATCCTATGGATGCTTCACATAAAATTTGGCTTTAATTGGCCAAGCAGTTTAGAGGAGAAGATTTTTGAATATTATGTTAATATACATGTATATTGCCGGGGTGGGGCCATATAAGCCCTTGGGTACAACTTTTTTTCAGAATCATTAATATTCAGTCCTACTAACCATTTCCTGCAAGATTTTCACCTCAAATGACTTTTTAAAAGTTTTCCCCATTCAAATGCATAGGCGACCTACGTTGACCTTGTCGTAAAATAGGTCAAGGTCACCACAGGGTCATGATTTATATACACATTGTAGTACTTTAGCCATCAATGCTTCATGCCAAGTTTCTTTGAAATCAGTCCACCAGTTTCGGAGAAGAAGATTTTTGAAGGGTTTTTACCGTATATGGGCATGGCAGCCATCTTGGTCATGTGGCCTAGATTATTTATATACACATTGATTCCCCCATTCTATAGATACTTCACATAAAATTTGGCTTTGTTTGGCAAAGCGGTTTCAGAGGAGAAGACGTTTGAATATTATGGATATATACATGTATATTGCCCCGGGGTAGGGGCACATGAGCCCCTCGGGTCCAACTTTTTTCAGAATCATATATTCAGTCCTACTGCCCATTTCCTGCAAGACTTTCACTTTAAATGACATTTTAAAAGTTTTCCCCATTCAAATGCATTAGCGACCTATGTTGACCTTGCCGTAAAATAGGTCAAGGTCACCACAGGGTCATGATTTATATATACATTGTAGTGCTTGAGCCATCAATGCTTCATGTCAAGTTTCGTTGAAATCAGTCCACCGGTTCTGGAGAAGAAGATTTTTTAAGGGTTTTTACCATATATGGGCATGGCGGCCATCTTGGTCATGTGACCTGGATTTCTTACATACACATTGGTTCCCTCTTCCTATAGATGCTTCGCCGAGGCGGTTCTAACGAGTACCCACAATCTATGTTTTGGAGCAAAAATAAGAAATATAGGTATACCCCTGCATACCCCAGTTTTACTATATAAAAGTGGGGTATGAGGGGGTATACATTTCACGGACATGTTTTCCTGATGAAATAACCATCTACCTGTTTCCAAACAGATAGATTTAGCGTAATGTCATCTAAGAATACCATGGTCCAAACAATAAATGTCTAGTCTTTTAGCAAACGCCAAAATAAGTAACGACGCAAACACCGACAATGAATGTCAGCCCATTCATCAAAAGTTGATACCCGATCACTAAATACTAACGTCAGTTAGTGTATTAATGATATTACTTTCATGTATATACATTTACATGTATGCAATGCTTTCGGAGTGTGTTGATTTCAATATAGGCGCCACTATCACCACCGTGGTAGTCAGCGTTAGACCAGCCATAGCGATACCGAATATTTTATCTAAAGTATTAGCAATTATTTTCATGTCATCGTTCTTGTGATCATTTTCTTCACTGCCTGTTGTAGAATTTTCGTCTTGTAGAATTTTCGTCTTGGAATGCCTGCTACTTCCCATGCTTAAGAGTGCTCCCTTTTACATGCCCGAATTTATAGGTTCCAGGGCCAGTTTCGAAATGAATAAAAGGTCTCCGGAAAAATAGGGCATCAGTTGTTGGAGGTCACAGTGACCTACAATCAACAACTGTATCCAAAATCAGTTGACGTCAGGGGCGCAACTCCACATTTATCAGGGATCAATCCCTAATTGTCCCAATTTTTATGGAAACTTTAATCAGGGGTACGACCCCGTTCGTGTTAGTTACCATTCTTGGAGGTACACTGCAAGAACATATGTAATTTGCTGAAAAGAAATTGCAAGCATGTACCTACTTGTCTTCTGTAAGACAACATTTTGTTTGTTTGAATTGATGCTTTACGTCCCAGTCAACAGCTACGGCCATGTCGGGACGTTGCCTCCACTTAATGGGACTCTTACCCAAATGAGGATGTCATGACATCCAACACGTGCTTGAAAACCATCATATTCATACGTTTGCGATCTCTATTAATAAGAAAATAACACTGAAAACTGTAGATTACCACTCACCATGATCACCAAACAAAACGTATGTTTGACAGTTGGTGTTTTCAATATGCGAATGCTAACATCAACACTTGTGCAAGTTAAAAATTTAAATAGATCTTTATCATGCATTCTTGTGCAACGATAGGCTTAGAAGTAGTCTCACTCAACTCACGCTTGTTGAACAAATGAAATTATTGTTGCATAATTGATGTTTCTCCATATAACACATATGAATATTTTGCGTTTGATATTTCCTTCTGGTGCATTTTCATCGAAAACATAATGACATTTATTCATGAAATTAACAGAGTCCATGTACTGATTATGATATTATGACCTTATACGAGTCAGCATGGGCCCCAGAAATCATATATTCGACGTTAATGCGTTTGCAAAAGGTACAAGTAGGCAATGATCAGGAAAAGGCGCAATCCGAAAAAAAAAAAAAAACTCCCACTCCAAAATTCGAGGTGGAAAAAACGACGAAAGGTAACAGTAAGTGCGCTTTACTTGTAATGTTTGATAGTGATTAGTGCACTTACTTGTGCACTCGATGTGAACAAGGATGTTACCTGTCGTCTTGGCATACGAGGGTGGTTCAGAAAGTTCTGTCATAGGTGTTATAACTTTGTTAATATACATGATAGGATGCTGTATTATACCTTGATTGAAAGGGCTACATTTCTCCTTTATAATGATGCCAAAACAATGCACGAACAAAATAAATACTTCGAAATACATGCCTTGAAAGACACCTGGGGTAAAACCACTGGCACGTTTTCTTGAATTTGTGAATATTATTGTGTGCGTTTCATGCGTTATATCTTTATAACTTCCGATCAAATTTTCTCTAACTTTACAGTTATAAGTAATAATATATTTAGAAAAGCAATGTGACAAAAAATGCCGTTATCGATGCTATGCTGACTTTATATTAAAGCAATGTATATGACGTCATTAAAATACGTACCCCTATAGCGTTTCTGGCATCGCTGCACCATTATATGTGTTTGCTTTTTTATAAGTTTACTATAGAGCACACTAGGATGAAACAATAAAATGGTTAAATGCATTTTAAGCTCCCTGGACTACGTGTAGATGTCAATAAATGCCATTTGAATTTAAACTGTATTTTTAATGTATGTACAACAAGCCAATTTCAATATTTCATTTTACTATAACTCAATTAAATTCTGCTGAATGATTTTGATTTTTGCAGGATATATTCATCTATCTTTCAAAAATATATTACACGGATTATATTTTTTCGAAGTCGATTTTCTTTAAATAATATTCACAAATTTAAGAAAACGTGCCAGTGGTTTACCCCTGGTGTCTTTCAAGGCGTCTATTTCGAAGTATTTATTTCTTTTCGTGCATTGTTTTGGCATCATTATATAGGAGAAATGTAGCCCTTTCAATCAAGGCATAATACAGCAACCTATTATGTCTATTAACAAAGTTATAACACCTATGACAAAACTTTCTGAACCCCCCTCGTAACTGTAAACTGACAATTAGGTACTTATACTAAGAAAAAATATCGTAAGCCGAGTGAGCAGCTTTTTTTTTCAATAGATGGTCACTCAGTTACCCGAACTTAAATAAAAATATGAAAACGTACATAAGGCTCAAACAGCACAAAAATTTGACTCCAAGGCATAACACAAATAGAATTACAGCAGAAGTATCGCCATGGAACGATCAGTAATATAAAATTAATGGGGCGGGCTTAAATCGATTTTACAGCCCTCATCTTCTGCAGTGGTTCACAACATTTAGTTAGTAGTTCGGTCCTGGTGGTGAATCTCTAACTTGTCAATGAATCATCAAGGACAAACAAGTAAATCATGATAAACCACCATGGTGAATCAAAAACGAGGACTCACAGATTCAGTAAGCTGCCTTTCGATAGAAATCCCTGGCCGCCGAATGACTAACTGAAACCCGGAGCAAAAGAAAAAGGAAACACCAGTTGACTGAACCCCGGATGGCCAAGCAACAGACAAGAAGCTCCGGTCCCAGGCAACTAAAATGAAAAGCTTTATGTCGGTGCCATCATAGAGTCTGACGCCCGGCCTGCAATTCAAGAAGGCAGCATAGTTATCAACCATGATTGGGTTAAAAACTAAGAATGCAGACTGTCGCATAACCTTCAAGTTATAACCTATATGTCTGTAACTGAAAGGAAAAATCATTCCGTCCTATAAGTTTCTTAAATAAAAATCTTGTTAACCAAGTCACAATAAAATTCTGGTTACGAAAGACCCTCACGTAATTTAGCGTCTTTAGCCCAACATTAAATTCGGAAATCAAGTCATTGTGTTTGCGACAAAATTTAGAAAATGTTTTTCGAAGTTTATGATACCGATTGGCCTGCTGGAGAAGTTTGGCTGTTAAACATTTATTTCGGGCGTTGAAGTCCGCTACATGATAGCAGACTCTAGCAAACCTTATAAGTTGCGAAATGTATACACCATAAGAAGCACGGCGAGGAACCACTCCATCCAAAAATGGAAAATTTACTATATCAAAATCAAAGTCATCGCGATTATCATAAATTTTGGAAGAAAAAAATCCATTTGCAATAGAAAGATGTAAATCCAAGAAAGATGGATACGTTATCTGTGGTATTGGCTTTATTCAACAGTATTTCAGGTGGATAAATTTGAGTGACCATACCTTCAAAAAAAAGCATTGTCAATGCAATGTTCAAACGATCAAAAGGTCATCGAGGTGCCTAAAAGTCGAATTAAAAGCCTCGATAATATCAGCTCGATTGTCATGGTTAAGAAAATCCTATCAACTTTCCTGGCGAGCTTTATCTTGAATCGACAACTAGTCCCCTTAAATTACCGTTTTACGACATTGTGTGCATTTTGTTAGGTTATCAAAGCACCTAAAACCACAATAATGTTTCAGTAAATGTGAATTTTGTTATTAATTATTGAAAACGAATTTATAGCAGAAAACACATTTGATCATCATAGATGGTTACGCACAAACCGAGTAAAATAACATCCCTACACTTGGAACAACACTGAATACCATTGTGGTAGCCTCGAAATAAGCCCGGATGGATACCTTGTGGGAAAAGATCTAAATTTGCCATCCTACGTTTTGTGTGTTCTCTATTTTTGTGTTATAACTTTGGTCTTGTGTCTTGGTTTGAATTTTAAGATGAGCTGTATAAATTCATATACTTTCTGGTCTTACATTCAAGACTTCTTTGGTTAGACATTTTCGCAAGTATTTATTGTATTAATTATTTATTATATAAAAGACATTGCTCCGTTCTGTTTGTATTGCCGAAAAAATTGCATATTTTCCGTATTTCGTAGTTCAAACACATCACGAAAACATGTCCGTGTAATATATTCCCCTTGAACCCACTTTTATATAGCAAAACTGATGTATGCAGGGATATACATATTTTTCTTATTTTTGCTCCAAATCATAGATTGTTTGTACTCGTTTGAACTGCCTCGTCGAGGGGGTTCTAACGTGTATCCACAATCTATGTTTTGAGCAAAAATAAGAAAAATATAAAAAAACTTTCTACTGAAAATCTTCAAGTTTTACAACTTCAGAAAAATCAGTATATTGCTTGGGCGTGTTTTCATAATGATTTCAAAAGCTCCATCGTATTGACAGTTTTGTTCGCCTCAACAAAATTATGTTTTCACATGATTTTTTTCTGAAGAAATGGATCGAGTATATTTCCTTCTTTCCGCATGTCCAAATTTCTTGTTGTTAAAATAATTGCCACAGAGATGATACTTGGGCTCCTTTGTGACATGCATTGTGAAGTTGGAGCTAAATATCAGCATGATTATGTACTTATTGGTTTACAATACTTTGAATTCCATACGGCCACTACCCACTTGTTAAAGTGTCTGGCTAGGTGGAACGACACTAGTCACCAATCGAACAGTCAAAATATGCCGAAAGGAGAAACGAATAACCTCTCAACATATAATAGATCTCTACTTTTTATGTGAGAAATAGAGGATATTTGCTTTTTTGAGGTGAGTACCAAATATATCTCATCAAGTGAGTTGAAAACATCAGAATTTTCACGAGTGCGCAGCACGAGTGAAAAGTTTTATGTTTTCAACTCACGAGATGAAATATATTTAGTATTCACCGAGAAAAAAAGCAAATTTTCTTTTTATTTTATACAATACACGGGCCTTTTCCAATTCACAAGGCAGGCGGTGAAAATGCAAAAACCAAACATTTTTGAAAACACAAATAATTTTGGTACCACATTGTTCTTTACGTTCTAACTAAGAAAATGAATACCCACACTTTATGTTTTCGTTCATAAATAACGGAGTTATAAGCGTTTGAATTTCTGAAGTGAGACACATTTAATGATGTCAAGTGAAGATATAGGCTGATATCAGTCACTAGTGACTTTTGATATCAGTGAGATTTGATATCAGTGAAATTTCATATCAATGAAAATACCAATTTTATCAAGTTTTTATATACATTGGTTTTCACTGTAAAGTATAAAATAAAAGTCTAAATTCACGGTGTTAATTTTTTAAACACTTGTTTACGACAAAAAATAATTTTACATAATTGGCTAAATTATATAAAACGGATTTGGCAGCGTTCCCAAATATTGTTATTTGTACCTAGAAAAAAGCTTTACAAGTTACAAAATTACAGTAGTTCTCTTTGGCTCCATGTAACCATATCTAAAGGGTCACTGAATCATCAAGGACAAACATATAAATCATATTAAACACCATAAGGAATTAAAAACGATGACTCATAGATTCAATAAGCTGCCCGGCGTTGGAGATCCCTTGGCACCAAACAACAACACTGAAAATCTGGAGCAAAGGAAAAACACCAAAATATGCATTTTTCTTCTGCCATGTGATATTCAATATATATATGTAGTCTATATATACATTCCTAACATTGCCTACGTCTACATTTTTATATATACATCCGCCTGTCAAGGAACGTCATCATGTGATATCATTTTATTATTATGATATCATGTAATCGAACGATTGTAAGTATGTCGCCTGTGTATCTATATTTTGTATGTATATATTCAATATTTTTCAGAATATGTTGATTTCACAATAAGCGATGTTATCACCACCGAGGCACTCAATGTAAGAATTTTCATAACGATGTAGAATATTTTATCTAAAGCGTTAGCTATTGTTTTCATATCCATACTTTTGCGATTTTTATCTCTATATTCACTCTCCGTAGTGTCTTCTTCATGGAATGTCTGCGAATTTCGGTTCTTGATCGTGCTCCAGTTTCTATTTACGCACGTCGTACACAGGGACGTGGTACTTATAAATCCATAATCCCTCCTCACGAACATCAGATTTATGCCAGAAAAACAGGACGACAACGGAATTTAATACTGACAAGAAACATAGACAAATCATCGAGCTTAGATACACAACCATATACGACGTCGTTTTGGATGTCCGCGGTAAATTATCACCCAAGAAATTTATGTATACCATGTACGCTAGCAAGACTGTTAGACAAAACGATTTTTTCTCTCCCGAATCCGCTGGCAGCAGATATACCAGGCAATTCAATATAGATAGTATACGTATGGGTACACATATGGTCAATGTATAATATAGTGCTCTCCTCTCAAGAGTTAGTGTAACTATATATAGTGGTATAAATATCCATCTGCTCGAAGACACACACTCTCCGCACTTGTTGCGACCAGTTCACATTCTCCGTTGCCTTGAAAATCATCGAAAAGTATTTCGTCATGTAAGCTAAATAATTTCCAAAATGCATCCACGTTGAAAACGTAAGTGAGCATTTTTGGCTGTCAAAGGGATACATACTTGTATCAAGACTACATGATGTTTTGAATCGATGGCCTGGTTCCCATATTACATTTCCATTTTGTTTAACTTTGACAAGATTGTCCTCTTACCCGAGCGACTTCAGCGTTTCAACTGAATTGCATAGACGCAAATCAGGTTTTCAGACTCTCAGCTGTCGAAGGAACATTTCTGATATGTTTTTGTTTTTGTACTCTGGAATTATTATCCAACTTCAACGAGAAGTCTTTCCATCGAATGGACAATCATGCAACTGTAATAAGGGTTTCTTCTGTCGCATCGAAGTGCAGTAACGCCATTAAATTGAATGTAATATTAACGTCTTTTACTTCTGAATCTTTGCTAGGTACTACATCTGAATCATAATATTTTAATGCGTAAATTGCGTTTGCAAAAGTTACAAGTAGGCAATGATGAGGAAAAGGCGCAATCCGAAAGAAACCCCCACTCCAAAATTCGGGGTGGGAATAACTAAATTGACAATGAGGTACTTAAATAAAAATATGAAAACGTACATAAGGCTCAAAGAGCACAAAAGTTCGACTCCAAAACAAAACAATTAGAATCACAACAGAAGTATCGCCTTGGAGCGATCAGTAATATAAAATTACTGGGGGGGGGGGGCTTAAATCGATTTTACAGGCGCCTAACCTCACCCTCAGCTTCTGCAGTGGTTCACAACATTTAGTTAGTAGTTCGGTCCTCGTGGTGAGTCTCTAACTAACCAATGAATCATCAAGGACAAACAATTATCATGATAACCACCATGATAAATTAAAAACAAGGACTCACAAATTCAGTAAGCTGCCCGACGATGGAGACCACTGGGCGTCGAATAACTTACTAAAATCCAGAGCAAAAGAAAAACACCAGTTAAACCCCGGTGGGCCAAGCAACAGACAAGAAGCTCCGGCCCCAACCAACTAAAATGTATGTCGCGGCAATCATAGAGACTGACGCCCGACCCTCCGGCGTGCAATTAAAGAAGGCAGCATAGTTATCGACCACGATTGGGTTTAATACTAAGCATGCATACTGTCGCATAACATTCAAGTTATAACCTATACGTCTGTAACGTGCTATGATGTTTCTGAACTGAAAAGAAAAATCATTCCTCCTTCCTATAAGTTTTTTAAATTTGTAAACCAAGTCACCATAAAATTCTGGTTCCGGAAGGCCCTCACGTAAGAGCGTCTTTAGCCCAACATTAAATTCGGAAATCAAGTCATAGTGTCTCCGATAAAATTTAGAAAATAATTTCCGAAGTTTATGATACCAATTGCCCTGCTTGAGAAGTTTGGCTGTTAAACATTTATTTCGGGCGTTGAAGTCCTCTACATGATTGCAGATTGTAGCAAACCTAATAAGTTGCGAAATATATACTTAGATAATATATAATACTAGTCTTTGTATCGACTACCCTGTTGAAAGTTGCAGAATTTCAGTAATTCTCTTTGGCTCCATTCTGCCAAATCTATAAGGTCACTGACGACTTTAATAGTCGAAACCGCGGTATGACCCAAGTGAACCCCTTGCTCATTAGTGTGTTCACTGCTCTTTAAGGATCTGTTTTAATTTTTATTTGCTATTACTGCAGCTGGTGTTGTGCCGTGTGGCGGCCCTAAAAAGTCTCCCCGTACATCATCTATAGTGCAGTTTATATTTTCCTTTTGGTCCTTTGAGATCAGCGAAAATATTTTGAGAAATCAGAAATTTATTATCGGTTAAGATTCATTTTCTAACCAATGTTTAACATATATGGTCCCATTTAGATAATGCTAGTCTTTGTATCGACTACCCTGTTGAAAGTTGCATAATTTCAGTAATTCTCTTTGGCTCTATAGGGTCACTGACGAGACTTTAATAGTCGAAACCGCGGTATGGCCCAACCCCTTTCTCATTAATTTGTTCACTGCTCTTAAAGGATCTCAGTTTTAATTTTTATTCATTCTGTTGAGCCCTCGTTTTTGATTCAGCATGGAATTTATCATGATTTATTTGTTTGTCCATGATGATTCATTGATTAGTTTAAGATTCACTACGAGCCCCGAACAACTAACTTAATGTTATGAACCACTGCAGAAGCTGAGGGTGAGGTGAGGATCCTGTAAAACCGGTTTAAGCCCGCCATTAATTTTATATTACTGATGGTTCCAAGGCGATACTTATGTGGTGGTTCTTATTGTTTTATGTCTTGGTATTTAATTTTTTGTGCTGTTGGCGCCTTATGTGTGTTGTCTTATTTTCAGTTAAGTTAAGGTAACTGAGTGGCCACCTATTGGGAAAATAGCTTCTCATTCGGCTTACGAATTGTTTTCATGGTATAAGTACCTTATTGTTAGTTTGGTTTTTTCCCGCCTCGGTTTTTGGAGTGGGAATCTTTTTCTGATTGCGCCTTTTCCTGATCGTTGCCTGTTTGTACCTTTCCATAAAAATCACGACGAGGAACGTCACCATCCAAAACGAAAAATTTACTATATCAAAATCAAAGGCATCGCGTTTATCATAAATTTTAGAAGAAACAAATCCATTTGCTATAGAAAGTTAGATGTAAATCCAAAAAGAGGGCTTCGGTATCTGTGGTGTTGGCTTTATCCAACTGTAGTTTAGGTGGATTGACCATGCCTTCAAAATTAGGACTGTCAATGTTCAAAAGGTCATGGAGGTACCTAGAAGTCGAATTAAAAGCCTCGATAGCATCAGCTTGATTGTCATGGTTAAGAGAATCATTTAAACTTTTCTGGCAAGCGCTAGCTGTCTCCTTAAATTGCAGTTTTACGTCGATATTTTATGCATTTTGGTAGGTGTATCAAAGCAAATAAAACCACAGTAAATACGAATTTTATTATTAATTATCGAAAACGCATTTATGGCAGAAAACACATTTGATAATCATAGATGGCTACACACAAACCGAGTAAAATTAACATTCCCACTTTAGGAACAACATTAAATACCATTGGAGTAGCCTCGAAATAAGGCCGGGTGACTACCTTGTGGAAAATGATCTAAAAAAAGTACAATTAGGCAAAGATCAGGAAAAGGCTTGCCATCCTACGTTTTGTGTGTTCGCTATTTTTGTGTCATAATTTTGGTCTTGTGTCTTGGTTTGAATTTTAAGATGAGCTGTATCAATTCATATACTTTATGGTTTTACTTTCAATACTTCTTCGGTTAGACAATTATTTATATGTATCAATTATTTATTATATATAACCAAGACAAATTGCTCCGTTCTGTTTGTATTGCCGAAAAGATTGCATTTTCCATATTTCGTAGTCATCGGGAAAACATGTCCTTGAAGTGTATACCCCCGTAAACCCCACTTTTATTTAGAAAAACTGGGGTTTCCAGGCCAAAACATACATTGTGGGTACTCGTTAGAGCCGCGAGGCGGTTCTAACGTGTACTCACAATGTATGTTTTGAGCAATAACATTAAAACTATCAAAGTTCTTTTGGATGAAATTTTCAATTTTTACAGCTGAAAAAAATCTCTGTATTGCATGGGCGTGTTTTCGCAATGTTTCAAACATTTCAAAAGCTCCCTCGTATTGACAGTTTTGTACGCCTGAACAAAATTATGTTTTCACATCAGTATTTTTCTTCTTCTGAAGAAATAGAGAAAATTGTGTTTTTGGATTGACTAATCCGGGGTAGTCAAGGAATATTTTTGCATATTCCGATGGGGGGAGCATTTAGTACATCGATATTCAAAAAAAAAAAAAATATTTAAAATAAATCCATCGTGGCGTTTTTTACAACACCCTGACCTTAAAATATCTGAAATTTATTTTTTCTTAAATCGTTTTTAGATGGCTATAACCTCACCCTCAGCGTCTGCAGTGGTTCACAACATTTAGTTTGTTGTTCGGTCCTGGTTGTAAATCTCTATCTAGTCAATGAATCATCAAGGATAAACAAAAAATCATAATAAACACCATAAGGGATTAAAAACGAGGACTGACAGATTCAATAAGCTAGATTCCTTGGCAACAAACAACAACACTGAAAATCTGGAGCAAAGGAAAAACACCAAAATATTCATTTTTCTTCTGCAATGTGATATGCAATATACATACTTAACGACACTTCCAACGCTACCGCTAGAGTTTTTGTTGTAATTCGCAACCTACTCGAGATATTGAAACGAAATTTACAGGGCCGTTAGAAAAATTCATAAAACGTCTATCGAGTGCAAACCTTTATTATCAAACGCCTCGGGCGTTTGAACACACCAAACCTAGTTTCAAAAGTTGCAAAACTATAGTGCTTGAAAACAACACTATTTCATTGTTTAAACCAAACATTTATTGTGATATAACAACATGTGTTTCTTTTTATTACATCCATTCATGGAAAACATGTTAAAAACTACAATATCACAGCAAATTACAAGTATTCGTTTGATCCAATCAACAAATATTGAGTATAACCGACATGGAATGGCGACCTGGCGGCGTCTACGCATCGAAGCCACGACTGCATACAACTACGCTGCAACTTACCGTTGCACGCATCCCTTACAAATTGCTCTTACTGTCTAATATTGGCAGAGATTTGTCTCTTTACTACCCTAAAGATAATGGCCCAGATATGCTCGTTTGGATTTTAGATCAGGTGAATTTGCCATGATGACCAAGGCAAAATTTGTTTGTGTTGAGGCTTAACGTCCCAGTCAACAATTTTTCAGTCATGTCGGGACGGAGCCAACGCTTCCTGGGTTTAACCAGTACTGTAGGGAGTAGATGTGCCTTGCTCAAGGACACAACACGGTGACGCTTGTGGGGTTCGAACCCAGGACCTCTCGATTCGGAGTCCGACGCTCTACCACTACGCCACCGCGCTCCCTCAAGGCAAAATAAAATAGTCACTGATTGCTGGGCAGTAGGTTTACAGTCATGCATGCTGTATGAAATATCGCATCGTCGTGCATCAAACGCATACTCCTTCAATTTCTTGTAGATTTTATGGAGTCCGCGCATATATTTTTTTCTCTCAGACCTGTTATTCTTGTGTGTTTGTGTTGTTTAAAAAAAAAACGGAGAGTGAAAAATGGAGAAACTTTAATTTGTGATGATCAGTTTTGGCTTCACTTGATTTTTTGTGAAATTATGGGTTGTCTAGTATACAGACGAATGATGGCAAAATGTTGCAACCATTTTCGACAAACTTTCCATCAATGTTTGTGTCATTGGCTGATGAAACCATGGCGGAATTTTCAAGAAAATTGGTTTGTCCGTTATTGAGATGTTGAAAATTCTTTATCGGTAACGTTAGAAGTGTCGTTAAGTATACATGTAATCCATATATGCATTCCTGGTCATTGCCCACTTGTACGTTTTTATATATACATCCACCTGCCAAGGAACGTCATCATGTGATATAATTATACATTCCTGATCATTGCCTACTTGCACCTTTTTACATATACACCCACCTGCCATCAAGTGCTATTATTTTATTGTAATAATATCGTGTTAGTATGTCGCCTGGTGTATCTATATTTTGTATGTATTTATTCAATATTTTTCAGTGTATGTTGATTTCACAATAAGCGCCGTTATCACCACCGTGGCAGTCAGCGTAAGAATAACCATAACGATACAGAATAGTTTATCTAAAGCGCTAGCCATTGTTTTCATGGCCATACTTTTGCGATCTTTATTTCTATCTTCACACTCTGGCGTGTCTTCTTCATGGAATGTCTGCGAATTTCGGTTCTTGATCGTGCTCCAGTTTCTGTTTACGCACGTCATACACAGGGACGTGGTGTTTATAAATCCATAATCGTCGTTACACCCACCCTCCTCACGAACATCAGATTTATGCCAGAAAAATAGAACGACAACGGAATTTAACACCGACAAGAAACTTAGACAAATCATCGAGCTTAGATACACTACCATATACGACGTCGTTTTAGATGTACGCGGTAAATTATCACCCAAGAAACTTATGTATACCATGTACGCTAGCAAGACTGTTAGACAAAACGAGATTTTCTCTCCCGAATCCGGTGGAAGCAAATATACCAGGCAATTCAATATAGATAATATGAGTATAGGCACACAGATGGTCAATATATAATATAGTGCTCTTCTCTTAAGAGTTAGTGTAACTATATATCGTGGTAGTAAATATCCAGCTGCACGAAAATACTCACTCTCCGCACTTGTTGCTACCAGTTCCCATTCTCCGTTGCCTTGAAAATCATCGAAAAGTATTTTATCATATAAACTAAATAATTCGAGAACATTTCCAAAATGCATCCATGTTGAAAACACAATCTTACATCTTTGGCTGTCAAAGGGATACATACTTATATCAAGGCTACAGGATGTTTTGAAACGATGGCCTGGTTCCCATATAACATTTCCATTTCGTTTCACGTTGACAAGATTGTCTTCTAACCCGAGCGACTTAAGCGTTTCAACTGTATTCACCAGACGCAAATCAGGTTTCCAGACTCTCCGTTGTTGAAGGAATATTTCTGGTATAGTGCTGAATTCTGGATTTTCATCCCACTTCAACCAAATATCATTCCATCGAATGGAAAGCCATGCAACTGTACTAAGGGTTTCTTCTGTCGCATCGAAATGGAGTAATGACATGAGATTGAACGTAATATTAACGGCTATGATGTCCAATGTTTTTCTAGGAACAACATCTGTATCATAATTGTTCAGTAAATATTCGTGAAGGTCGATTGTGCTTTTTTGTACCTCTCCTTTAATTGTCCTTGGCAAACACAAAGATGTTATGAAACAAATTACAACCGTTTTGCATACAATCATCTTGACTCTAGTCGCCAAACACTGTTAGAAAAATGCATTGAATGTCTTAGGATACCCAAAACACTATTCTACTATTCCGTCAACGATTTTAATCTGTAAAGGTAAACTTCATCACGTTCTGTCAATTTAAATAGATTGTTATCTGTGCTTCTTGCACAACGATAGTCTTGGGACTAGTATCACGCTTGTTGAACATTTAAAATGATTTTTCATGTCTGATGTTTCTTAATGATTACGCATAAATTAATACTCTACCTTTGGTGTATAGTATATGACACTTAAAATAAATTGATTTCAACACTCGAAACAGAATGGACCTCTGGAGATCGATAAGGCTTTTTGAGCGTATACATGAAGCTTATCTATAGCTTGTTGTTATTGAAGTGCCAGTTTACCATGCGACGCAGTATGGATACTTTATGTCTGAAAGCAAGTAAAAACACAATAATAACGAATGTGATTTTATTTTTCAATTACTTCAAATGAAATTATTGAAGAACAGTGCATTTGATCATAGTCGGTTACACACAGGGGGCATTTTATACGTTTTTATAACAAACCAAGCCAATTAACATTCATACTCCATCTATAATGCATACCTAAGAATTTAAAAATAGGTTCGGATAGTTACCTTGCTTAGAATAGCTTAGCATGTCATCCTAGTAGCTCTTCATATGAGTTAAAGTGTTATCTTGTGTTTTATGGTCCTTACTGGCTGGTGTCTGAATTGGAATTTAGACTTAGATTGTGCAAATCAGGAGGTCTATAATTTTGAAACTTGGCTTGAAGTATGATTGAATGAAGTGCTACACAATTCCTATAAATCATGAGCCTGGGATGACCGTGGCCAAGTCAATTGAGGTCGCCTATGCACATGAATTGAGAGAATATCTAAAATGTCATTTAATGGCAGAAATCTTCCTTAAAATTTTATAATTAGGCAATGACCAGGAAATGGCACAATAAGAGAAAAATCCCACTCCAAGAAACGAGGAGGGAAAAACTAAATTGAAAATTAGGTACTTATACTAAGAAAACATATCGTAAGCCGAGTGAGCAGCCATTTCCCAATAGGTGGCCGCTCAGTTACCCAAGCCTAACTAAAAATATGAAAACGCACATCAGGTGCAAACAGCACAAAAATTCCTAAACAAGACATAAAACAATAAGAACCACAACAGAAGTATCGCCTTGGAACGATCCGTTATATAAAATTACTGGCGGGTTAAAACTAATTTCACATGGCCGTAACCTCATCCTCATCTTCTGCAGTGGTTCACAACATTTAGTTAGTTGTTCGGTCCGCGTGGTGAATTTCTAACTATTCAATGAATCATCAAGGACAAACAAATAAACCATGATAACTACCATAATGACTCAAAAACGAGAACTGAGAGATTCAGTAGGCTGACCGACATAGGAGATCCCTGGGCGCCCAAATACTTACTGAAAATCCGACACCAGTTGAACCCCGGTGGACAAAGCAACCGACAAGAAGCTCCGGCCCCAACCTTTAAGTCGGGGCTATCGTAGAGTCTGATGACGCCCGACCCACCGGCGTGCAATTAAATAAGGACCATGATTGGGTTAAACACTTAGCATGCAGATTTTCGCATGCATAACATTCTTATAAGTTTCCGGAGTTGAGTTTTTTTGTGCTTGGTGGACCAAGCAACCGACAAGAAGCTCCGGCTCCAACCAACAAATATGAATACTTTTAAGTCGGGGCCATCGTAGAGTCTGACGCCCGACCCACCAGCGTGCAATTAAATAAAGCAGCATAGTTATCAACCATGATTGGGTTAAACACTTAGCATGCAGACTGTCGCATGCATAACATTTAAGTTATATCACATGCGTTCGTAACGTATAAAGATTTTTTTCTAAAATGAAAAGAAAAATCGTTCCTTCCTATAAGTTTCGGGGTCGAGTTTTGTTTCTGTTTGAATGTTGTGTAAGTTTTCGTTATATTTATTTAAGGATGTAAGCAGCGAACATCCTTAAGTTCGGGTAACTGAGAGACCGCTATTGGGAAATAAATGCTCACTCGGCTTACGATATGTTTTCTAAGTATAAGTACCTAATTGTCAATTTAGTTTTTCCCGCCTCGGTTGCTGAAGTGGGAATTTCTTTCTAACTGCGCCTCTGACTGCGCCTTTTCCTGGTCAGACCTTCTTAATTTTGTAAACCAAGTCACCATAAAATTCTGGTTCCGAATGACCTTCACGTCAAAGCGTCTTTAACCCAACATAATGTTTGGAAATCAATTCATAGTGTCTGCGATAAAATTTAGAAAATGATTTTTGATGTTTATGATACCGATAGCTCTGCTGAAGAAGTTTGGCTGTTAAACACTTATTTCGCGCGTTGGAGTCCGCAAAATGATTGCAGACTTATTTCGCGCGTTGGAGTCCGCAATATGATTGCAGACTCTAGTGAACCTAATAACTTGCTTAATTTATACACCCCATGATAAGAAGTACGGCGAGGAAAGTCACAATCCAAAAACGGAATATTTTCTATATCAAAATCAAAGCCATCGCGTATATCATAAATTTTAGAAGTACATGTAACAAATCCATTTGCATTAGAAAGCTGTAAATCTAAAAGGGCGCTTCGGTACCTGTGGTGTTGCTTTATTCAACTGTAGTTCAGGTGGATGAATTTGACTGACCATTCTTTCAAATAAAGATTGTCAATATCGAGGCACTGGAAGTCCAATTAAAGACAGATGTACGTAATTGAAGGCGCTCAAAGGAACGTGCGTATCTAAGGGTCGAAACGTCATTTTTTCGCCGCATTCGTAACGTCAGTTTTCGCTCGAAACGTCATTTCTAGCGTCTGTTTACGTTCGGAATACGAAACTATATCCATACAATTATGCAGAGGACTGCAGAAATGTAAAAAGTTTGATATTATTTATTAGTTTTGCCTAAAATATAGATTGTGGACATGTTATCCCGAAGAAAACAACATTTCCGTGACAGTTAGCAATATTGAATACTAAACAGTGTCGGAAATTTTGGCGCAAAATCGACGTCGCGCGTAAAATGTACTGAATTCAGCAACGACTACCTCTGTTCGCACGCCTATAGCAGGAAAACGAATCCGGTAACTAAGGACTTTCTCTTTATCTATATGAAGTTCAGGAATTTCTCTAATACATATCAATTATTTAAAAAATCCTACCGTGAATTTTTTTAAATATATCAAGAAAATTTACAAAAAGGGGGTCTAAAAATCGTATTTTACGTTGACGTCAATGTATTTTCGCTCTCAAATTTGACGATTTTGAAGGCCGATATCTCGAAAACAAGCTCGGAACGGTATCGATTTCTTTTCATTTTCGTATGTAGGATATCAAAATACACTCACATGCAAAAAATAAGAAGTTTCTACCGTGAGGTCAATTACGTACATCTGGCTTTAAAAGCCTCGATAACATCAACTTGATTGTCATGAAATCTCTTTCGTAGCAGTATAAAAATAAATCAGCTACGTGAGGGGCGCAATTTGTACTTTGTGCACCTTGTATACGTAATGCAATACCAGCATGTTAAGGATATTCATCAATGTTAACTTTGTCTAACTTTTTGACAGTCTTGTTTAAAAATTAATAATCTAAATCTGTTACACCAAATTAAATTTTATTTAATCCACTCCTAATCATATTTTTGTTAATTCTAATGCTTTGTTTCATGTGAGTCAGCATTCCGAGTCCACAAGAGAATGGCTGTAGCCTACGACACTCCTCCCCACAAGCTCTTTCTTCTCAGATTCTGTCAGGGCAAGCTGGGAAAAAGACATAATATATGGGCCAAGATTTGATAAAAGGGGTATTATGGCAGAAAATTCAAAATTAAAATATCTATGACATATAAAAGACCAAGTTTCTCTGAGTATGTCCTTAAAATTTGAAGTGATTATCTTAACAAATAACAAAGATATTAGCAATGATATATAGATGTGTAGTTGGTGCAATCTAAACATGACGAAATGTTGATGATGTTTCGACGTTGATGACGTTAACGTCTTTATATCACTGTAGTGAATAGAAGCTAGGACTAAGATTCATGAAATTTTATGTGTTTCTTGAAGTCCTACATCTATACCACTGTATAGACGATGCGATAGGCATTAAACATTAACCGTTTGATAAAACATGCGTACCTAGATTTTAAAATGTGGGTAGTCCTGATGGCGCTGCGGTTGCCATGGCAACATACATGATAAAACAACTTCGTTTCATTTGCAATATATGTGTCTTTGATTGTGTAACAATATCAAAGCAGTTATACATAAGTATCAGAGCATGCCAAATTTTTCAAATTTAGATGTTTTTCAATTTTAAATAGCATACTTGAATGCCTGAAGACACCTTTTACCAGATCCGCGCTCAATATATATCATCAAATTTGGCGCACACAAACTTAAGCTAAACCATCCATGTACATGCACAGATGGTTTCACTAAATATGGCGGTCATTTACCGCTATCATGTGACAAGATCTCCCTTGCGTTGAAAACAGGAGGGTACAGGGCTATATCAAGACTTCTTGTTTGATCGTTCCTTAGAACTTCATTTTAAACAAATATCAAATTATAGCAGAGTCACTGAAATATTTTAGCATTTTAACATTTAATCGATAGCCTATTCTGTTTACACTCAAGTTTGTTGTCATAGTTCGAAAAAGTGAACTCTTCCATTCTAACGGTTAATGACTGCCAATTTCAACCTGTGCATATGATAAAGCGTGTTTTCGGGGTTCTCCCAATGGTACCATGGGTTGGTAATATTTGTACCATTGGTACCAATGCCATTACCGTTTTTACCATTTGCGTCAATTTCTTTACCAATGGTACCGTTGGTAATTAAATTGGTACAAATGATAAAATTGTTACCAACCAATGGTACCATTGGAGAACCCCGAACACACGCAATGTGTGCTTGATCGCCACCGTTAGCGCTGATTTGCTGCCGCCTATTCAGCATTAAGCCAGACGCTTACAGTAACCAAATGAATGAGTGTCTCGAAGTTTGAAAGTGATTTTCCGTGACTCCGTTTCAATATTACTAAAATGTGAAACTAATTGACTGGAGAGAAATGAGTGGAGTTAAGAATCAAATCAAACAAAACTGTAAGCATGTTAAGAAACCTTACGATCTTTGTCGTATTTACATGAATGATTATCGGGGAATAAAGAATTCAGAACAGAAACTTCAGAAACGGGCTGTAAGCAAAGCAACTTACTATTCTCTCCTTGTATGAATGTAAAGTCATAACTCCCTGGAATTCCTGTCATGCTGATGCACGTGAGCTCTCTTACGTCACGTGCAACCTTTTCCAAATCGATGTTGTCTGGGACCCTACAAGTTCGAATTACATAGCTGTTATTGGGTTTCCGACATCTTACGACAAAAACCTGGTTCCGTTGTTATAAAACATTTTTCATGCTGAACTCAGCTGAGACTGAAATTTAAACTGCTCAAAATAGCCGGCGAATGAGCCCAGATTAGTTGAAACTTCATGTTTAGATCACAAAATCTAGGCATTTAGTATCCTGTTTTTCAAATATTACTGTTTTTTTTAAATATTAACATGTCACATTATATGAGCAGGCTAAAAATGTTCAGCTGAATTGAGCATGAAAATATAACCATGGTACATGGTTGTACAGTTCCGAAAAGTGATGTAGACTAAGAATGTCTGACTTAAACCTAATCAAAGAGGTATCGTACAATCTGATCCGATTTATGTGCACTTTATCATTCGAGCCCCCGTCCATTTGGGCCGTGAGAAATACATGGACTGCTTGTGCCCCCATGCAAACCATATAAACTCATATAAGCCTGACGTCCTTTTTATGGGACATAGGCAAACAGAATAGCCCCAGACGTGACGCCGCAGAACGCGGCGTCCCATCTGGGGCTATTCTGTTTGCTTCAAAAAGAAATTCTTTGAAAAATGATATAAAATTCAAAATCACTCCTGATGCCCCTCAAAATGAAAGTGGACTCTTCCAAATGATAACAATGGGAATGTCCATTCATCATATATGGGTTAACTACTGACTGGCCACCTGGTTACTGGTGAACCTCTCAGAAAGTCTGAGCCTGACCAGGAAAAGTGAAATTTAAGTCACACTTTACATACCCGCCTTGGCTGTTTACTTGGGTGGTTATATTTTCAAACACATTATCGGTGACATGACATCCTTATGTTGGGTTGAATTCCCATAAGTAAGGAAAAGAAAAGGCGAAGTGAAATGAAATGAAGCGGAGCGAAGCAAAGCAAAGCAAAGCAAAACAACAACAAAAAAAAAAACACAAACAAACAAACAAAAAAAACGTGAAAGCAAAGTGAAGCAAAGCAAAGTGTAATTAAAGTATTTTTATAGCAAAGTAAAGTATATACTTTTTTTAGAGGGTACCCCGGTGCAACCTCAATCTATGTTTGGAGAAGAAAATATGAAAAATTAGACAGGTGTATTACTTACTGTTGTGTTGTTAAGATCAGAAGAAGATTTGTTAACGGACAGTATCCAGTCTCGAGTGGATTTATTTCCCCTAAACGCAGACAAACGTATCCCCAACGATATTGTGATGGCTCAGAGGAGAAAAATGCAAGAACGTAATCTGTAATAAAGGAAGAGACAGTAATATGTGTTTCTATGTTATTAAAAAGATTCTTTTGCGAAGCTTTAATTCTTTCGTGAAGGCTTGGATGAGGCTTGGATAAATAGAGGGCATTTGCTTTTTTGAGGTGAACACCAAATATATTTCATCGAGTGAGTTGAAAACATCAGAATTTTCACGAGTGCGCAGCACGAGTGAAAATTTTTATGTTTTCAACTCACGAGATAAAATAAAAACGTATATGAATATTGAATAATGACAGAATATTTGACAGGACTACGTCTTTTAAAAGTACAAACTGAGTTCATCTAATATATGGTTCTTTGTTTAATTATAAATGTAAAGCTGTACAGTGGAAACAAAATACACAAATAAAATGTTAACGTGAAAATGTCTTACCATCATTGTTTGTAATCATTCGATTTCCGTTCAGTCTCACTCGTTTTCCGTTGAAATTGTATTCATCAGGCGAGGGAAATGGAAATGTATTTGACAGGAAGAAGTCTGTATCGTTCTCGTATTTACACGAACCATCAATGCTAGAATAAATATATAGAGGATATTTGCTTTTTTGAGGTGAATACCAAATATATTTCATCGAGTGAGTTGAAAACATCAGAATTTTCACGAGTGCGCAGCACGAGTGAAAATTATTATGTTTTCAAGTCACGAGATGAAATATATTTGGTATTCACCGAAAAAAAAGCAAATTTTCTTTTTATTTTATACAATGCACAGGCATTTTCCAATGCACAAGGTAGGCGGTGAAAATGCAAAAACAAAAAATTTTTGAAAACACGAATAATTTTGGTACCACATTGTTCCTTATGTTCTAACTAAGAAAATGAATACCCACACTTTATGTTTTCGTTCATAAATAACGGAGTTATAGGCGTTTGAATTTCTGAAGTGAGACACATTTAATGACGTCAAGTAAATGGAAACGTCAGAAGTAATCCAAAAAATCTGACGTCATTACAGTGACGATATAGGCTGATATCAGTCACTAGTGACTTTTGATATCAGTGAGATTTGATATCAGTGAAATTTCATATCAATGAAAATACCAATTATATCAAGTTTTGATATACATTGGGTTTCACTGTAAAGTATAAAATAAAATAAAATGGCACTGTCTGCATAACACACGCGTACACAAAAATGAATGGATATAAACAAAGGCAAATAGACGATACAAAAATACCCTCTCTACGCCATCTTTATCATGTTTATATTTTTTGTTGATTATATATAATACAACAAGGTTTACACACAGGTCTTTAGGGCTCCCACTTGCGATTTTAAGAGTCCTGATAAATACCAAAACCAAAACTTCTGTTTGACAGTTAAGTATTTGCTTGGAAATTCACATCAACTGAAAAGAAACCTTTCAAAAAACAATTGCCTGAAATATGATTTGTTTTACAATCTCTCTTTAGTGGAGTACTTTAAAGATATTTTGGTGATTCCAAGGGACATTCTAAGAGTCCATCACATAGTTCATCAGGAAAACGTGTCCGTGAAATGTATACCCCCTTAAACCCCACTTTTATATAGAATAACTGGCCAGGGGTTTGCAACTTAGCATTCCTAATTCTTTTATTTTTTATAAAAAATGATACGTTGTTACTACTCGTTAAAACTACTTCGGCGAGGCGGTTCTAACGTGTATCCACAATGTCTGATTTTAGCGAAAATAGTAAATAAAAAAGTAAAAATTTTCCAATGAAATTTTCATTTTTTTTTCTTCTGAAAAAAAAAAAAAAAAAAAAAAAAAAAAAAAAAAATATTTTGCATGGGCAAGTTTTCATAATGATCATGGTGTTGGAAGTCAGAAACTCTATGTAAGGGGTCGGGATAAATCCTGCTCCAAAACGCAGAGGATGGACTCTCGTTCAGTTAGCTAAGATGTGTGTGTGTGTGTGTGTGTGTGTGTGTGTGTGTGTGTGTGTGTGTGTGTCCGGTATACTTATGATCTTCAGGGGAAAAAAAATGATAAGTTTCTTACGTATCTTGTTCATAACTATGACGTGATCGTGTGACTTACGCTATTCCTTTGCTAGTGAAGCTCAAAATGGTTTCGTTGTCGTTGAATGACCAGACATACTCGGGTTTAGTTAACCGAAGACCCTCGGCGATCTTTGGGACACCCTCGTAAAAGCCATATTGTACTCTCGGGGCAACAACCTGGATGAAAAATGCCAGAATAATGCGTGTAAGGTTTCTTGCTCCAACGTATTTAAGGTTCACAATTTGCGATTCCTCGATTAAGGTTGAAAAATCACATTTTCGAAGATAAGGATACGTGTGCTTCCATAATTTATTTCTTATCATTCATCAACTTATGCGAGGAACGATTCGGAGTTCTACTAATTAATGGAGTTCGCGACAAATCGTTCACTCATTACGAAAACACGCCCATGCAATAACATTTTTTGGTTGTAAAAAAATGAAAAAATTCAGTGAAATAAAAAATGATATTTTCCTTATTTTTGCTCAAAACATAGATTGTGGGTACACGTTAGAACCGCATCGGCAAGGCGGTTCTAACGAGTACCCACAATCTATGTTTTGGAGCAAAAATAAGAAAAATAGGTATACCCCTGCAAACCCCATTTTTACTATATAAAGTTGGGGTTCAAGGGGGTATACATTTCACGGACATGTTTTCATGATGTCAAGTTGTTATATAAATTTGAATTATACTATGAGATGATCCTTAAAATTAAACTCAGCGGAGATGTTTTTTTCCACAAATGGAATTAGACAGTTCATAACGAAAACGTGTCCGTGTAATGTATACCCCATTGAACCCCACTTTTACAATGCAAAACTGGGGTATGAAGGGGTATACCTATTTTTCTTATTTTTGCTCCAAAACATAGATTGTGGGTACTCGTTAGAACCGCCTCGTCGAGGCGGTTCTAACGTGTACCCACAATCTATGTTTTGAGCAAAAATAAGAAAAATATCAAAATTTTTCTACTGAAAATTTTCATTTTTTACAACTTTAAAAATCTCTGTATATTGCACGGGCATGTTTTCGTAATGAAGTTAAATGTAAATAATGAAACATGGTTGATCTTAATTTGAATAAACTACGCCATACTGGTACAATCAAGTACGAGAAAAATGAATTTAGAGGAAAAAACTCACAAATTCACGAAATTCCTGTATAGTAAGAAGTTTGTAGGGTTCCGGTAAAGATACTCTGTCTCTTCTTCTCAAACACTCGCGTAATGAGGCACCACCGTACGCGAATTGTGGCACAAAAATAACTATCAGTACCGAAAGCGTAATTTTAAGTTCATGCGTCATCATCACGTTATCAGAGCTAAAATGTATCAAAGCTTCTTGGTAACTGATTCATGTATTCTGTTCATAAACGAGGCAATAATGCGGACATAATATGTATTTAAAAGTGATATGATTATATTTTGCTATATTACAAAATAACAAAACGTTTAGTTTGTTTTGATTTTACCATAACTTAGTTCAGCTGCGCCCTCTAGCTTGTAAAAATAAACGTCGTTTTCATCGAAATTACACATGGCATTGCAGAAAAAATAAATAAGGGGAGAAATAGATACGTGTATGTGTACATGTAAATATAGAGAAATCCAGACGAACATTGGTCCTGAGAACTTTCACCTGAGATTTTGTCTTTGAAAAATGACCTTAGACCAAACTTATTTTCAGGTAACTTCTAATGCTCAGTCTTTAAACTGTCTGTTTCTGCCAATTATAAAGCAAATACTCTTGCGCCATTAGGCCAAAAATTAATCATTAGATTCTCATTCCCACACGCCTCTGTTCAAACTCCTCCAAAATCATTTATTTTGGTCGGAAAACATTTTTTTACAACTTACGAAATATCAATTAATATATTGCATGGGCGTGTTTTCGTAAGGATTTTTCCCAATTCGTCTCTTTGCATTATACCTGGTCGTTTGTTTTTCTACGTTATTTTGTTAGACACTTTTACGTTTTTACCGGAAGGTTTCTGTTACTGGTACATAAACATAACAAAATAATACGATTAGCATCAAAATAACGCAGCTATGAGTAACTTATGATATCTGTAATCAGTTCGACATTGGTTTAAAAGCTATTACGGAAGAGGAGCGAGGTCACGAAGTGAATCGGAGTGCAGGTTAGCCAGCTGATGTAACATGGTAGACACTGTAGATAAGGCAAATATTTGTAATAAACAACTTCAGTCAGCTTTTACACGCGAAACTGGCTCTGAATCCCCTCTAAAGGCAGCAGCCCATTCAACGCCATGGGTGAAATCACAGTTGACCCTAAAGGGGTACTCAAACTGTTAAATGGGCTTTAGGTACACAAGGCACCTGGGCCAGACGGCCTGAGTGCTTGGATGTTAAACGAATGCAGTTCTGAAATTGCCTCCATTGTTGTCTATATCTACAATGAGTCGCTTGCTCAGAGAAATGTACCAGATGATTGGCGACAGGCAAATGTAGCCCCGAATTTTTAAAAAAGGTTAGAAATATGACCCTGCAAATTATAGACCTGTTTCGCTAACTTGTATCTGTGGCAAGACCCTGGAACATGTAATAGTCAGCCAAATTAATAAGCATCTTTCCCTTGAATATATTTTGCTGGCTGTCACACGGCTTCCGTAGTCAGTGATCTTGCGCAACCCAGCTGGTCCAGTTATTTCATGACATGGTTGGTAACCTTGATCGAGCTCTAAACCGGGGTCACAAACAAACAGATGTGATCACCGTGGATTTCGCAAAGGCATTTGACAATGTGCCACACAGGAGACTACTCTACAAACTGCACTACATGTACTACGGTATCAGAGGTTCTACTCACAGTTGGATCACTTCATGGCTCTCTGAGCGCTTTCCAAAAGTGGTGTTAGATGACCAAGCCTCAGATCCAGCCCCTGTACTATCTGGTGTCCCTCAAGGATCGGTCTTGGGACCGGTCCTTTTCTTGATTTTCATTAATGATCTTCTGGGCAATATCAGGTCATCTGTTCGCCTCTTTGCCGATGACTGTGTTCTGTATAGAAATATTAAATCCGTCATAGATTGCCAGATTACTATTACTGTGTAACAGACAACTTGAAATGGGCTCAACACGTTTCAGAAATCTCTTCTAAAGCAACTAATAATAAGACATTGGGGTTTCTTCGGCACAATTTGGCACTTGCAACTAGGCAGACGAAGGAAGGTACTTAACAAACATTGGTTCTACCTCAGCTCGAGTATGCAGCTCCTATTTGGCATCCCTATAATGACACTGAGACAGCAAAGGTGGAGAAAGTGCATGTGGGTCTGCAGGCGATGGCATAATACCAGTAGCGTCGATGCCATGCTTGATGAACTTAACTAAAGTCTTCACTCAGGTACAGCGTCTCTTGACAAAGATAATGATGACCCCGGCACCCAGACAAAGAAATACCAGGGCATGTCATGATTCACAATACACAAGATACATGTCCTATAGAGATGACGACTATTCCATGGTGGAATAGTCTTCCTTCTTCGGTGGTCGCATCTAAGACCACGGAGGAATTTAAGGCTCTTATTTAAGTCAAGGGTTCAGAGATATACTTTTAGCATGCCTCTCTTCAGCCCGGGCTCTCCAGCTTCTTGTAAACAGTTTTAATGGCCCATCCCGATTTCCCCCATTTTGTTAAATTCAAAAAGCCAGCAAAAGCACACATGAGCATGATGAGGTGATGATCAGATATTGATCGACTCAGTATCTGAAGAAAGAAAAAAACTGTCTTCTTTAAGTGGGACGAGTTGTCTTGAGGCGAGATTGTGGGGAGAGTTGTCTTGGGGCGAGTTGTCTTTGGGGAGAGTTGTCCTGATTCCGTCCAGGGTCGTTTCGCCCGTGAGTTGTTTCGCCATGGGTCGTTTCGCCCATGGTCGTTTCATCCGTAAGTCGTTTCTCCCCTATTTGGTGAGTCGTTTCGCCCTTATTTTTCTACCATGCTAAAATGAGTAATCTGGTGTATTATTTGTTATTGTGACTTAAGGTTATGTTTTAAGCTGGCATACATTTAATTTCATATAAAAAATATGAAAACAAATCTTAATAAATAATTATTTTATACTTTACAGTGAAAACCAATGTATATCAAAACTTGATAAAATTGGTATTTTCATTGATATGAAATTTCACTGATATCAAATCTCACTGATATCAAATGTCACTAGTGAGTAGTGGTGACTGATATTTAGAGATTATCACATGGGTAATTTGGTTATCGCCCGCAGTATCAATTCGAGACTCCATTATCATGCCCGAGAGCTTTAGCTCGAGGGCTGATAATGGTCGAGGGTTGATACTGAGGACGATGTGTTATAATCTGTTTATCACATCTTAAAATCTTCTATTCAAAGAGTTTGATATAGAAATGCGAAAAAATGTTTATTTTTCTGTAGAAAAAGAAAATGGCACCGTTAAAATGGCGTAACGTCATTTCGCTTGACGTCACATATTCCATCGCGCGACAACGTCACGTGCGGACATGATAACCTCTCTCCATTCAAAATGCATGATTTCCGGTTATCAGCCCGCCGTGCTGATAACCTGAGGGCGGGAAACACATTATCACATATGCAAACATAGGGTTATCGCTGGAAATATAGGTCTGAGTATGTGATAACAGCCTATATCTTCACTGTAGAGTTTGGATTACTTCTGACGTTTCCATTTACTTGACGTCATTAAATGTGTCTCACTTCAGAAATTCAAACGCCTATTACTCCGTTATTTATGAACGAAAACATAAAGTTTGGGTATTCATTTTCTTAGTTAGAACGTAAGGAACAATGTGGTACCAAAATTATTTGTGTTTTCAATTTTTTTTGGTTTTTGCATTTTCACCGCCTGCCTTGTGAATTGGAAAATACCCGTGTATTGTATAAAATAAAAAAGAAAAATTGCTTTTTTTTATTGGTGAATACGAACTATATTTCATCTCGTGAGTTGAAAACATAAAAATTTTCACTCGTGCTGCGCACTCGTGAAAATTCTGATGTTTTCAACTCACTCGATGAAATACATTTCGTATTCACCTCAAAAAAGCAAATATCCTCTATATAATTTACATTTTATTGCAATCGCCCTAAACGAATGTACAGTCAAGGACCAAATGTATTTCCACAACGTCAGAAATTCCATATATTTACGTGTATTTTCATGTTTACAAGAAAAATTATCCTGTCTCTCTCGGTCACCATATTTTCATGATTTTGGTGTCATTCGAAAGGTGAACGAATAAAGCAATAAACAAGGTATATTCAGTCAGTTCCGTGCAATGCGTTTTAAAGCTACCAATTTTTAAACAACATGTGATATTTATTTTGACAAATTTTGGGCAACGTCACCATTGACGTCAATGGGAAAGTGACTCTTTTAAAATTTCTTCAAATTTCTAAGTATTGTATATAGAAAATGCAACGTTGAAACTTCACAAAATCACCGTTGTATAATTATTGCTTCATTTATTTAACCTTCAAATGACACCAAAATCATGAAAATATGTTGACCAGAAGACGCAGGATATTTTTTCTTGCAAACATGAAAATACATGTAAGTCTATGGAGTTCCCGACGTTGTGGAAATACTTTTGGTCCTTGACTGTATCTTTCTTGATTCTTCATTTCCCAATATTTTTATTTTTATTGCAATCGCCCTAAATGAAAGTATCTTTCTTGATGTTCTTCATTTCTCAATGAAAAACATTAAGTCACTTGATCCAGAGGCCACGCCTATAGGCGGGGCGACGTCAAAACCAACCAGTGACGTTGTTTGTTTACTCTTGTGGGCATGACGTCGGTCGCATATCGCCATGGCGTTAAGTGCGAAAAATAGACGTTTTGGCTGTTCCAAAATGAGTTGGATTTAACGTCAAATAACATGAAAATGAGCGATGACGTGTGCAATTGAAAATTTGATACTTGATTGATAAAATAAAATGTAAATATGTAAGAATTGAAATTCAGATTTTAGCTTTCATTGGATGGTGAAAAACATTAGTTGTTTTAATGTCTCCGAGAAACCTTCGGGCTTCTCAGACATTAAAACAGCCTAATGTTTTTTATCATCCAGTGAAAACTAAAATGTGAATTTCAATCCGTAAATGAAAAAAACATTAAATCACGTGATCTAGAGGCGGGGCGACGTCAAAACCAACCAGTGACGTTGTTTGTTTACCCTTGTTGGTGTGACGTCGATCGCGTATCGCCTTGACGTGCAATTGAAAATCTGATACTTCATTGAAAATATAAAATGTAAATATTAGTATTGAAATTCAGATTTTAGCTTTCACTGGATGATGATTGAAAAACATTAGTTGTTTTAATATCTCCGAGAAGCCATCCGGGCTTCACAGACATTAAAACAGCCTGATGCTTTTCATCGTCCAGTGAAAACTAAAATCTGTATTTCAATCATTAAATATTGTTCATCATGTTAAGGTAAACAATACATGTAAATGTGTATATAAATAATTTTAGTTTTTACCATTTTTAAAGGAGAACGCAATATTCAACAACAATACCTTTTAAACTAAAGAACTAGTGACAGCAAACATTTTGGCGCAAATTTTGTTCAAATCGGTCAAGGAATAAGTGAGATATTGACATTGGAATCTTGGAACGAAGTGACTTTTGGTGGCCATTTTGAATATTTAATTAGAAACCTGTAAAATCTTAAACTTTGAATAAAATTCATATTTCAAACTTATATGATGAAAAATGGCTAGAATTGATAGTAAATCAATAATAGAAAACAACCAAACAGACATTAAGAGAAAAATGTTAATAGTGTTTCATTAAAATTGAGTATGCATATTTAATTAGGGCTTTATGGCGTCATAAAGCCTCATGAATATCCAAGATGGCCGCCTCCTTAAACAAACGTTTATGAATATTCAAACCAACATAACTTTCTTAATTTGCATCCGATTTTTGATAAAAACATGCACCATATTGTTAAGGAAAGCGAGTTCTTTCATTTAAGATGCATTGTGTATCACCCTTGCCGTTCCCTTTAAGCAAAATGATAAAGTGAAGCGTTTTCAAAGTCTTTTAGTATACATATGTTTATCATATACATCATCTCTTGCTTCATAATGAACGCTCGACATTATGAAAGAAAGATGATTTCAAGCTCTTTTCAACAATGCAAACTCAATCCATTGACCTTAATCCCATCGGTATTCCGTTAGACCTCTCCGTGTCACGGGAGAGGAGCGAGGTCACGAAGTGTATCGGAGTGCAGGTTAGCCAGCTGATCTAGTATATTCAGACAAAACGACTTATGGTTCGTTTCGGTTAACAACTGTTCCAAGCGTATAGCATACTTCATATGCCCAGATAGCAAATATCATTGGGCCAACATTGCATATTGATTGGGTAATTGGCGTTTGATTGCGGTCGCATGTACATGATTGGGCCAATGTTGGTGAAGTAGTGCATTCACATGCAATATTTGCCAACGTTGGCCCAATTTTGGCAAACGATCTGTTACTGCAACGGATCATGAAAGTGATTTTCTTTCGCAGAAACAAGTTAGCCATTGTAATAAAAGTTGAAGTTGTACAATGTTCGTTGATTTTGTGTGCCTGCTGGGAAAGAAAGAGGATTTTTTTTTCTTTTTTTTTTTTTTTTAGTTCAGTAGTTTAGATGACATAGTTTAAGTTCGAATTGACATATATTTAGGGAAAGTGTTGACTGTAGTGAGCTTGTATGACAAGGCTCTGACATACAAAGGGGCCTTAGAAAATAAATAAGAACTTGTCGTGTACACTTTCCGTTGGCCGATGGTTGGCATATCATTGGCCGATTCGTTTATGATTAAACACTGACTGGTGTTAATTTGTAATCGATTAATTGGCTTTAAATCTTATTCAATAAAGAGACTTAATAAACAGTCCGGTTTCCTCATAGTTTCAATTTATATATCAATCATAAATGATTATTATGATTTATAATTATGTAAATCAACGTCAATGATTTTAAAACCATTATCTTAAATAGCACTTACTTCCTTGACCAGGCCATTTAAATTTACTGTATATCTATTCTGTAAATATTTAGTAAGCAATGGGAGCAAAATTAAAGTTAACACCTTTTTCACTGTAACATCATAACATTGTGGTTTATTATTTGCTTCGCTGCTCCAGCCAGAGAACAAGAGTACATCAGTTGTCATAGCAACGAGAAAATTTCTCAGGCATGTGAGAATTAATAACAGGTGTTTCGCATGAAGTTTTAGAGAAGTCAGTTTCGCATGTTAAGAAACAGAGGTTTAGAAGGTAAGTTTTATATTTATTATTTTGCATTACTTATTAAGCTCATTTCTCCATCTTATTAAAGGCAGAAATATAATTGATTTCATATTATATACTTCATTAATTTATATACTTCGTTGCAGCAAAGAGGTTTTAGTTGTAACATGTATTTCTTTAACAGCTATTCCTTTATCAGCTAAAATGCATGCGTTAAAATGTTGCATAAATGAGGCTAGTTTATGTTTTTGTCATGGTGCTGTATTTATTCGTTTGTTTTCAGAAGACCAGTCGTCAAAGTATTCCAGCACAGAGAAAACGAAAAATGAAGAGTTTACCTTCTCCAAAGACAAGAGACCAAGCTCGACTGTCACCATGGTGCTGCAGATGAGTGGACCATATGAGATAGAAATACATCGTCGATAGCTTGTAATGAGCACATTCAAACAGTGATGGGCCAACAAAAGAAGCAAAACCTCAGCCATGATTGGCCCAATGTAGAACCAATGTTATGGGCCAAAGATGGGCCGATGAGCAAACGTTACGTTGGCCCATTCAAGATTTACAACCATGGGCCAATCGTGCGGCATAAATTTGATCATATTAAAGATCTCCTTACTCAAAATATAGTTGACCTGTTATTTATTGCAGAAACAAAACTAGACGAATCTTTTGTGAATGCGCAGTTCATGGTAGACAATTATCATTTGTGGAGGGTTGACAGAAATCAGTATGGCGGGGGAGTAGCGGCATTCCTGAGGTCAGATATAGCTGGAGACCGTAGAAGTGACCTTGAATTCAAACAGACTGAAGGTATAAACATTGAGGTTAAACTGAATGGAGGCAAATGGCTTTTTGTGGGGGCATATAAACCCCCTTCTATGACAGATGAACTTTTTGAAGATGATTTTAACTTAGGCCTCGATAAAATCAGTGAAAAATATGACAATTTTTTTATTCTTGGTGACCTAAATTTTGATATGCTTGAAAAACCTAAGTGTAGCAAACTGGAAAATGTCTGTGATGTGTTTGACCTTAGAAACATTATCAAAGGTCCAACTTGTTTTACACAGGGAAATAAACCATCTCTTGTTGATGTTATTTTAACCACCAGTACCTCTTATGTCGGTCAGTCATTTAATTTTGGCTGTGGCTTAAGTGATGTACATAACCTTATCGGTATTCAATTGAAACTTGATGTTCCATTGTTAAAGTCCAGGTGGCGCACTTACCGGAGTTTTAGAAAGTTTGGTGTTGAAAGTTTTAATTGTGACTTAAGTAAAAAATTACATGATATAAAGTTTTCAGACAATAGTAATGTCAATGATTTGTATGAAACTTTTACATGTGCTATCTCTGAGGTAACAGATAAATTTGCACCCCTAAAAAAGAAAAAATGTATTTCTAAACCAGTACCATATATGAACAAAACTCTTAAACAGGCTGTTTATAAAAAAAGAATGTTTTTTAATAAATACCAAAATCACAATTCCTCAAGCAATTGGGAAAAATTTAGGCAGCAACGAAATCTTGTAACTAAATTGAAAAGAAAATCCATAAATCAATATTTTATTAAAAGATGTGTTGGCGGCTGCAAGGCCAAAGATTTTTGGCCGACAGTTAAGCCTTTCTTATCTAATAAAAGCAATTATGTACAGAAGGACACAATTTTACTTGAAAATGATAGGCTCATAAATGACCAGCAAGAAGTCTGTGACATTTTTAACAATTTTTTTGTAAATGTGGCTAAAAATATAGGAGAAAACTCTGTTCCCATAAATAATGAACACCCAAGTCTTTTGAAAATACAGGAGAATCTAACAGTGCAATCAGCTCTTAACTTCAAGCCTGTTGATGAAGATTTTGTTAGTAAACAGATTGGCAGACTAAATGTAAAAAAGGCAACAGGTCATGATGGAATTTCGGCAAAGGTATTGAAGTTGGCAAGGCCTGTGATTGTCAAACCACTGACAGACCTTATCAACTTGACTATCGAGCGCTCGGAATTTCCTGACAGTACAAAAAATGCAATGGTTACCCCATTACACAAAAAGAATAGCAATCTTGATAAGGAAAACTATCGCCCTGTTAGTATTTTACCTGTAATTTCAAAAATTTATGAAAGAGCTATAAATGAACAATTAAGTGAGTTTTTTAGTCAACACTTTAATGTTTATCTTTCTGCTTTCCGACCCGGATATGGATGCCAGAGCACACTCCTGAGAATAATTGAAGACTGGAAGCAGGCTTTAGATGAAAACAAGTATGTAGCAGCTATTCTAATGGATCTTTCGAAAGCTTTTGATTGTTTGTCCCATGACCTGCTCCTTCTAAAACTAAAAGCGTATGGTGTGTCTGAAAATGCAGTCAAACTATTAAAGAGTTATCTAAGTAATAGGAAGCAATGCGTAAAACTTGGAACTTTCAAAAGCGATTTTCAACCAATCCTCAAGGGTGTGCCTCAGGGATCCATACTCGGTCCTGTCCTTTTCAACATATTTTTGAATGATATTTTCCATGTCATTAAAAACTGCAAATTGTACAACTATGCAGATGACAATACTGTGTCTGCTGCAGACCATGATCTGTCCAAACTGGTTTCCAACCTTGTGGAGGACAGTTTGCGACTGATTAAATGGTTTGCTGAAAATCATATGAAAGCAAACCCGGACAAATTTCAAGCCTTAGCTGTCGGCAAACATACTATGGATGAAAATATAACATTCAATCTTGAAAACAATGTTATAAATTGTGAGGAACATGTTAAACTTTTGGGTGTTACTGAATTTTAAACTGAATTTTAATCTTCATATAACCAATGTATGTAAAAAGGCATCTAGGCAGCTCAATGTGTTGAAAAGGATAGGTAGGAATTTATGCAGACTGGGGAAACTAAATGTTTACTATTCATTTATTATGTCAAATTTCAACTATTGTCCTCTTGTCTGGCATTTTTGTGGAGAAGTTAATACTAAGAAAATTGAGAAAATTCAGGAAAGAGCCCTTAGATTTATTTATCAGGACTACAATTCTAACTATGACACTTTACTAGAAAGATCTCGGTTACCTTCACTGAAAGTCAGACGACAGAGGGCAATAGCACTGGAAGCTTTTAAAATTTTAAACAATCAAACACCTTTATATTTAAATGACCTTTTATCATATAAATCTCATTCTTATTGTTTTAGGTACACAAATACAGTAAAAGTACCACAGGTGAGGACAAACGCTTATGGTGTCAGATCCTTCCGCTCTGATGCTGCTAAATTGTGGAATTCCCTGCCTCAAAGCTTCAGGGACATATCAAATTTTGAAAATTTCAAGGCTCAAATTGGCACATGGAGCGGAGGGACCTGCTCATGCTCGTTTTGTTCAAACTGTTAAATTTTGTTCATTGGTCTGTTTGTTTAATGTTTTAAGAACCCCCCTTTGTCAAAATTTACAACTCATATGATGTTTTAAGGTTCTATGGATTATTTATCTAACTTTGTTTTAAATAGTCAATGTAATGTTGTTTTAGGTAATAGCTTAATTGAAACTCTAATTACTATATAGGTGTATTTAACTATCTATTTTTTTTATCTAAAGGTATTAAAGAAATGCAAATGATGATGCAATTTAATATATAATATATTAATTATCAGTTTAATATATATTTACTATGTTGCTTGCAACGATTACGACTTTTTAAGGTTTGTATTTTCTTATGATTCAAATGTGCTTTCATCTTATACTTTATTACATGTATTGTATGTATTGACTTTATTACATCATTACATGTATTGTATGTATTGATATAAATGTAAGTCGGTTAATAGCTATACATAGCTGATGTTTATTGTTAAAATGTCCGACTATAAATAAAATTTGTATTCTGTATTCTGTATTCCGATGGGCCAATGGAGGGCCAATGTATACGTGCTATCTGGGTGGAAAGAAACCAGTCTGAAATTAGAAATGTCTGTGTGGACAGAAACCAGTCTGAAATTAGAAATGTCTGTGCGGACAAAAAAGAAATTTGTTTGTTTTTCTTCTCTTTATTTTATTTTTCAATACTCGATACATAACAATATATAAAACAACAAACATATTTATCAAACCACATCATTCCACGTTTTGATACACAATAAATGGACCAGGCTGAGAATATGCTTTAACATGCAATTCCAAACATTGATAATCGTGTTTTATTCTTTTACCAAATCTATCTATCTATCTATCTATCTATCTATCTATCTACTTTCCCTCTCTCCGTTCCTTCCTTTCTTTCTCCACCCATCTACCAGCATCAGCATCATCTGTTGATGATGCTGATGCTGGTAGATGGTTGTTGATAACAATAGCAATATCAACAACAACAATAAGAATAATGATAATAATAATGGGCGAAACAACTCACAGGCGAAACAACCACAACGACCCACCTAATAAGGGCGAAACGACCCACCCATAAAAAACGACTCAGGGCGAAACGACCCGGATCCTTCCTTACAATGCCGTCCGATTCGGTTTGTGTCAGAACACGTGCAATTGTTTGTCAACAAAACAAGTAATTTCATTTTTCTCAATCATTCTTCAATCATTCTATTCTCATTTCTTAATTTATACATCTCGATCAACACATTTTGCCGCACTTGTTTATAGATCTATCAAAGTTTTCTAACAGTTCCCATTTGTTATATCATATTTCATTTTTTCTTTATTTATTATTTTGTTTTCTGTTTACCAGTTTACCAGTTTTTACTGAGAATCAGAATAACGTCAAACTGACAATACCACACCAGGGGAATGGGGCTTGACCGGAGGGGATTATAATCAGAATAGTTTACTGGTGAAACAGTAATCGATCAAATTCTGGAGCTGTGGAAATGTGACTTGCTCAAGGTCACAACTAACCCGAGTCTTCTCTGGCTGCAAACCCATAAAAATTATAGGGTCTGATAAAGGGTTTTAATAGCCGCCAGTCAAAAATAATCAAAGGCTATTTAATGTCAGAGCAGTCTTGGATTAGGCCACAACTAAAACTGCCCCGGCTGAGGATTGAACCCGGGACCTCTGGGACCAGAGTCAACCACTCTCATGCTTTCTCAATAAAGCGGTGCAATTGGCATTTTCAAACAAAAAAAAATTCAGCATTGCTCAATACCAATGAAAATAACATTTTCTTCAAGGAAAATGCATTAATTTCTAATATCCAAAGTATTTTCAATATGAACACCAGCGAAATAGATAACGATGCGTACTGCGTATGTACGCACGATTTTTCGCCCTGTACGCATAGAAATATCAGACCTGTGCGTACCATGTACGCAGTAAAAATCAGCGGTACACAAACAGTTTACGATTTAATGCGTACACAGATAAAAATATCTTTAAAATTGTCACAAAATGACAATTTGTCAACTAGTATTGTGAGGCTGCTCTGTCAACAATCGAAAAGTAGTTACAATATGAATGCAGCTTCTGATCGTTTCATATTACATACCATGCAATATATTATGTATCTTCAGTAGTTATACCATAAACGTGTATTCCGTTCAGTGTCTGTTAACCAAAGGTTTATTCATGAATTTATTAGTAGTGTGTCACTTTGGTTTATTGAATAGGCATTTTGCATCGATTTCTGGTCATATGTTTTTTAGCTCAAAACTTGATGTATTCCATGTTCTACAGCCATGCCAGTTATGTTTTTCCTCACTTTTGCTCTCTTATTATCTATACCGGATACAAAAGTATGGTTTAACAAGCCTTAATGACAGAATAACATGTAATAACATGGAATCTCTTTCTGATTGCGCCTTTTCCTGATCTTTGCCTACTTGTACCTTTTTAGGATTATCAACCAGTTTACTTGAATTTTCATACTTGAATAAATGGTCTTATACATACGTGTGCATATCTATAAGTTTGATTCTGAATGAGAGGTTAGAATATGAACCTTCAGAAAACGTGTACACAGTAATATTGTCGGTACGCACAGTACATTTATTCTGATGCGTACAGTACGCATTGCGAAAAATAATTATCTACATCACTGAACACATTAATATTCTTACAAAAATGACTTGAATTTTCCCCAAGATGTAAGGTTCGTTATGGATACAACATTGTTCTAGAATGCCAGTTCCCTATATCTTAAATTGTACGGTAGCTAATTTTTTGTTGTAAAGTTCGTTACCTTTCCGTAACGAACCTTACTGAAAGATCTTCCATGGTTTATACCATATAGTCTTCTACATAGACATATGTTGAGTGATGAGAGAGGGAGAGAAAGAGCATACTAGTTCTAAAAAACACATTTGCATGTTCTCAGAATAATTTGACTCCCACATACTCCATGACAAAGCATGCATAGAAATGCCTAGCTTGCAGGTACAAATTATCGTTCTTTTAGAACCATAAAATCGAACAAGAACAAGTCCTGTCAGGGTCCTACCAAAAGAATGTGCATTAATTTAACACCATAATAATGAATACATATTTTATTCATAGTAAATATAGTTACACGATTTAAAAATGCTTGGTAAGGTTCGTTACATCTGGTAACGAACCTTTAACTTTTATGCCATCCTATGACTACCTCCTCTGTCAAACATAGTAAATCAAACTTCGTTGCGTTTGAAATGCATTTTATTTGAAGATAACATAAAATGAAATCATCAGATCAGGGCGTTACAAAACTTTATTTTGAATGTTATGTTGTCTGTAAACAGTAAATCCCGGGGCTTCGCCAAAATCATACCAAATCATCCGCAAAACGGTGGCTGCGATAGCGTATAAGTATCTCTGGTGTCATTTCCCTCCAAAATATGAAGAAAAAATTGGCGCGAAAGTGTGTGATATCAATTAAAGAGCTTATTGACAATATTAGGTAACGAACCTTACAAAACGAACCTTACATTTTTTCTCTTTATGCTTATTTTCTGAACCTTAAACCATGCACATATACGTTCTAGTACCAAACTAACGCGAGAGGGATAACATGGAATAATTTGACGGCTTTTGTCTTTAGTATTACAAATAGTTTCGTAAATATTGCGGTAACGAACCTTACTTTCTTAAATCTACACACAAGAGGGTAACTGAATTCACTCCTTTGCATCAACACTATAAGCCCCATTCCAATTTACATGTTTTTAATGTCAAGATACCGATACGATCTTAATATGTAAGTAAAGATTTCTGGTATTGGCTGGTCCGAAACGGGATAGATGCACTGCATAAGTCAGATAATAGAAATTACAGAAACTACTTCGACAGATGCAAAACTAGAAATCGTGCTCATGGAAACTGATAAACTGCAAAGTATTTTATGTGCTTGTTGAGGCCTACATACGTGTTGATAATAAAAATACAAAGTCTGTGTGTTAGAGGACCACAGCAGCACGAAAAATGCATTTTAAAGCCGCCTATAGCAGTGGCGACAGTAACGAACCTTACCATATCGCACAGTAAGTGAGTTGTAAAACACAAATAAGATAGTAGATAAGAAGTACGCACATCAAATTTTTATCGACACTGACCCTGCTTGTATTGCATAAATAAATTAAGATGGGGAGCATTATATAAAACTATTTATAATATGACGACACGTTAAAAAGCATATTGCACCGCTTTATTGAGAATGCATGTTTACCCCTGTGCCATTCCACTTCATTTGCTTTAATTTTCACAGATACTTGGGGTTACTGTTTAGATTTTTCAAAAAGCTAATACTTGTACTTTTTTTTTTTAAAAACTTATACTTATATTTTTTTTCTTCATTTAGCTTTTCTGCATTAGTCCTGACCTTAAACAATCAGAAAAACATGTCTAGAATACATAAAAAGCATTAGAAATACTGATAAGCAATCACTAATGTAAAGAAAAAACACTGTTTCTTTACATTAGTGATTGCTTATCAGTATTTTTAATGCTTTTTATGTATTCTAGACATGTTTTTCTGATTGTTTAAGGTCAGGACTAATGCAGAAAAGCTAAATGAAGAAAAAAAAATATAAGTATAAGTTTTTTTAAAAAAAAGTACAAGTATTAGCTTTTTGAAAAATCTAAACAGTAACCCCAAGTATCTGTGAAAAAATGTGTATAGGTAAAATACTTCAACAGTGCCACTTGAACTCTAGCGACTGTATCGAGCACTTATTTGTAATGGAGCAGTTATCGTAAATCAGACACATATGTAATGTGATATTTATAAACCGCTTGTGAATTATTGTTAATTTGGCATACACTAGTAAACAATTTAGACTCCGAATATGCAGTCAAAAAATAAACGTGAATGTTGACATTACCTATTTCTCATCATGAAACCTTCGCCTGAATATGTAAATCGTAGTATCAAGCGGCACAGTCAAAGTATTAAAATTTTACCGTACACAGTTGTATTGTCAGTACGCAGTGTACATTCAATATCTACTTCACTGCTGCTGACTCGTCAGACTCCATGAAAAGCAATATGAGATTTCTTAAGCTAGGTGTAGTTGGGATGCGCTCTCTATCGCATGACGTACACAATTGATTCGTATTTTGTTTTCATGACTCTGACATTGCCACCTGGAGAAATTGGGCTAGACTCTAATGAAACTTTTAAAGTCACTTGCTGTTTGGACCACAGCCATGGAGAGGTTCTCATTACGAAAACTTGCCCATACAGTATACAGAGATTCTTTTCACCCGTAAAAATTGAAAATTTATTGGAAAAAATGTTTTGCTCAAAATATAGATTGTGGGTACACATTAGAACCACCTCGCTGAGCACCCTCTATGTTTTGGAGCAAAAATGAAAACAATTGTATACACCAGTTTAACTATATTAAAGTGAGGTGCAAGGGTCTACATTTCACAGACATGTTATCCTATGGTCTGTCTTGCAGGAAGATGATTAAAGACCAGCTGTGTGAAGTATGTGAACAAGAGAAAGTCAAGTACAGATGCCCTCAGTGTAGAATAGTCTAGTGAGTATTCAGATGGCAAGATGATCCATGCCATAAGTTCTGGGTTTACAGCCAATCCACAAACATTAGTATAAGAGCCACATCATGAGGAAACCAACAATGTGGTTTCCAAATGGGTTCGACACAAACACAGAAGATGGCTAGAAGCTGGAAAGTTTGAACTTAAAAGTTAGAGGAATTGTACTATCCATGTTACTTTGTAGAGAAAATAAAGGCAGCTTTGATGTTACTGCGAAGCTGATCTGCGGCTTTGTTTTCGCACATGCGGAATGTTGGTATTCTCATGACGCGGCTCAAATGTTTTAGAACTCTGCATTGCAATTACAATGCCTACAAAAACTCATTCTCTCCAAATATGATTATAGACTGAAACTATTTTGAAGAGGGTATTTTGCGTGCAGTGAGACATTTGACTGCTTCAAGAAAGCTGTCCATCACTGGGACTTAAATTTCTTCCCAGCTCTCTCCCCATTGCATCAACACTGAAAGGCCCTGCAACATATTTAATCAGATACAAACTGCCTGGCCTGTACAGCCACAGAAGAAGCCTAGAAGCTTCATATTTCTGACTTAAGAAGATGTGTGACTGTCTGATTGCATAACTATTGTAGTTTGTACTAGATGTGAAGCAAAAGTAATGGTGCTCATCAGCTGTGCAGCTACTGCAGAGCTGATCATCGCCTTTGTTTTTGCATAGGTCTAAAGCTGTTTTTTTTTTCATGATTTTGCTCAGTTAAAGGGAACTTCCTGTGATTATTGGTGAAAATTAAGGAATATTTTTGCTAATTTGAGCCACATCATGAGAAAACCAACACTGTGGTTTTGGAAATGGTTCAACACAAACCGGCATGTAAAGTCACAGCTTAAACTTTCCGATTTAAGAAGAAGAGGGATTGTACTAACAAAGGTGCTGATCAGCTTTGCAGTTACTGCACAGCTGATCTGCATCTTTGTTTTCGCCTATGTATTTTGTTGGTTTTCTCATGCGGCAGCTTATTTTATCACAACACTCATGTTGTGGGTACTCTGGTATTAACATCACATTAAATTTAAACTTCTTTTATTGTAAACATGTTAAATTGATACCTCTTACAAACTATCTTCTTTCTTCACATTTTTAGTTAATTTCCAAATTTTTAAGCTTTATACCTTAACTTCTCAAACCTGTAGCTGTAGCCTGATTGTGTCTGACTTTGACAGAAATTCCAAAATACTCTCTTCTTCTAAATTATAATACAGTTCAACCTCATATTAACGCACCTCACTCTAGAGCAATTTTCAATATAACACGGTCATGTCATGGGTCTTGAAATGATTATTTTTCTATAATAATTGAGCCACCTCATGGGAAAACCAACAATGTGGTTTTTGAACAGGTCCGACACAAACTGGGCTGTACAGTCACAGAAGCAGGCTAGAAGCTTGAAATTTCAGATTTAAGAAGAAGAGGAAGTGTACTATCCGTGTAGCGAAAACAAAGACGCTGATCAGCTTCCCGGTTACCGCGAAGCTGATCTGCGTCTTTGTTTTCGCATATGCAGATTGTTGGTTTTCTCACAAGGTGGCTCATATGTCTATTGTAAATAACCTCATTATATAATGGTTTCACTTATAAAATGGTTAGTTTCCATGGAAACCAAAGATAGTGTTATAATGAGGTTGACCTGTATTTGTTTTTCTCCCTCTCTTTTCAGCTGTTCAGTGGGATGCTACAAATGCCACAAAGGTATGCAAATTTGAGCTTTGACACAAGAAAACCAGCCTCCAGGGTTTCCAACCAGGTCAGCCATAAACTGGCCTGTACAGTAATAGAAGAAAGCTAGATGCTTTAAAATTTGTATTTAGGAAGAAGAGGAAAAGGGCAGTTACTGCACATCAGATCTGCACCTTTGTTTTCGCATATGCAAAAATGTGGACTGTTTTTTTGTTTTTTTTTTTTTTTTTAATGACGTGTCTCAGTTAATTTCAATGAAGTGTTTTTGCATAAGAAAAATTCATTGCATCTCTTGCGATTCAGTGATATTGTTGGCTGAATAAATATATTATGGGGCCTTTTGAAGAAGAAACTCTCATCCAGCATTTCCAATGCATGTATTGGCTTTAATACATAATAAAAATGTAGGGGTCATTTTGAAAATTTAAGGACATTTTTGCCCCTGACAAATTTAGAAATTAGCAAATGCCCACTTGCACATCACAGGTTAAGAACTGTCAGGTTGAATTTGCTGGGAGCAAGTCATTACAAAAACTTGCCCATGTAATGTACAGAGAATTTTTTCAGCAGTAAAATTTGAAAATTTTCATTAGAAAAAAAATGATATTTTTTATATTTTTTGCTCAAAACATTGATTGTGGGTATGAGCTAGAACCGCCTTGCTGAGGCTGTTCTAACGAGTACCGCAATCTATGTTTAAGATGAAAAATAAGAAAAATAGGTATTCTCATGTAAACCCCAGTTTTACTATATTTTAAGTTGAGTATATAATAAGAGGGTATACATTACACAGACATGAAACCCTGATGTAATTACTGCATGCATGTATTTCAGAGTCTTGCAATGAAGAAAAGAAAGCAAAAGAAACAGAAGAAAAACAGAAAGAAGGTAATGAGACTTATTTGGATTATTTCTGTATCGGAGACATTAAGAAAACACACCCATGTGATAAACAGATTTTTCTTCATTCGTAAAAAAATGAAAATTTTCAATAGAAAAAATTAGATGTTTTTAATATTTTTGCTCAAAACATACATTGTGGGTACACGTTAGAAACGGCTCGCTGAGGCGGTTCTAGCGAGTATCCACAATGTATGTTTTGCATCAAAAATGAAAGATTAAGTATACCCATGCAAACCCCTGTTTTTCTATATAAAAGAGGGGTTTATGGGGGTATACATTTCACAGACAATGAGACATGTTTTCCTGATGTAAGCAAACTGTAAGAGTATACTAAATGATCCGTGATGTGAGAAAACCAACAATGTGGTTTCCAAACAGGTCCAACACAAACACAGCTATTCAAGCACAGAAGATGGCCAGAGGCTCGAAATCCTAGATTAAGAAAGTAGAGGAATTGTACTATCCGTTCAGAAAATAAAAGGCGCTGATCAGCTTCGCAGTTTGATCTGCGCCTTTCTTTTCGCATATGCAAAATGCTGGTTTTCTCATGATGCGGCTCAAATGTATTTTATTGACATTAGAAACTTTGCAATGCTGATTGATGTGGATTTATCATAGCACAGAATTCTCAAAAACTTAAAAAGCCTGAAGGGCGACATGCTAATTGCTATTTGCTTAATGTCATTTGCTAAATGCTTATTGTATTTTGGTAAATGCGAATTGCTAATTACCACACCCTAAGGGCACATTTTGTGGCCAATCATGTTTTTGTTTTATGGTTGCGACAACTACTATGGATGAAAACCGAAAAAATAAATACCACACTGATGAGTTTGTCTCCATCATAAATGCTAAATGCTATTTGCAAAATGCTGTTTGCTAAATGCTATTTGCTACATGCTAAATGCTAATTGCTAAATGCTGATTGCAAATTTAATTGACTGTTCTTGTACATATTATGTTTTCATGGTAAACATAATACCTAGGAGCTGAGAAAGTGTCAGCCAACTAGAGGGAAAAGTTTCAAATTGCTTTTAACAATGTTCGCCCCCCTATATTGGGTGCACCCCTGTTCCCTATGGGAATATTGGAGATATATGCAGAATACTTAGCTTTCTTTGTATAAATTGTACACCAGTATTCCCATAATTCATAGGGGAAAATTGTAATTTTCTGTTGCGAGAATGCACAATGACACCAAGTCTCAAGTAAGAATGACATCAAACATTTCTATTAAGGTAGCATTGAACTAAACTTGATCAAAATATTGGAAGCTGAACATCAGTTGTTTTCGAAAGCTTAAATGAGCCGTGTCATGGGGAAATCAACATTTTGCATAGGCGAAAGCAAAGGCGCTGATCAGTACAAGAACCCACTATCTATGATTTGTTGTATCAAAAAGAAGAAGAATTGCTAAATGAGCCGCATCGTGAGAAAACCGGATTTTTGCCTAGGCGAAAACAAAGGCGCAGATCAGCTTCGCGGTAACCGCGAACCGCGAAGCTGATCAGCGCCTTTGTTTTCGCTACACGGATAGTACAATTTCTCTTCTTTCTAAATCCGAAATTTCAAGTTTCTAATCATCTTCTGAGACTGTACAGCCCGGTTTGTGTCGGACCAGGTCGGAAATCCCGAAGCCCGGTTTTCTCGCGTCGTGGCTCAAATAATCTTTACATCCCAGTTTTACTATAGAAATGTGGGGTTAGAGGGGCGTTTCCTTACACGGATATGTTTGTGTAATGAAAGCCTCTGTTTTCAGGCAATGGTCCAATAGAAGAATTTGTATTGGGAGATGATGAATCGGAGGACAAAGTGTCCCTGGAGAAACTACAGAAATTAGGTAATTAAAGTGTGTTTCCTAGTGTCTGATAATGGTTTTTTGCAGATATTTTGCAATTTTATATACTGGGGTATACAAGGGTATACCTATTTTTCTCATTTTTGCTCCAAAACATAGATTGTGGGTACTCGTTAGAACCGCCTCGTCAAGGTGGTTCTAACATGTACCTACAATCTATGTTTTGAGCAAAAATAAGGAAAATATCAAAAATTTTCATTTTTACAACCAATTTTTTTTTCTTTATATTGCATGGGCGTGTTTTCGTAATGAGATGATCCTCAATCTCGTACACAATTGATGTATTATCTTCTATTTTTCAGAACACTCCATGGAGCTGAGATTCATGTTACTGAATTGGTATACAAGGGTAAACCTATTTTTAGCTCACCTGAGCCGTTAGGCTCACAAGGTGAGCTTATAGGATGGCCATGATCTGTCGTCCGTCATCCGTCGTCCACCATTTTCAAAGATCTTCTTCTCTGAAACCGCTTGGCCAATTAAAGCCAAATTTTATATGAAGCATCTATGGGAAGGGGGAACCAATGTGTTTATAAATAATCCAGGTCACATGACCAAGATGGCCGCAATGCCCATATATGGTAAATACCCTTCAAAAATCTTCTCCTCTGGAACCGGTGGACCGATTTCAACGAAACTTGGCATGAAGCATAGGGGACTGGAGTACTACAATGTGTTTATAAATTATGACCTTTGGATGACCTTGACCTATTTTACGGCAAGGTCAACATAGGTCGCCCATGCATTTGAATGGGGAAAATTGTTAAAATGTCATTTGAAAGGCAAATCTTGCAGGAAATGGGCAAATGGACTGAAGGTAGGTAATTCTGAAAAAAAATTGGACCCTAGGGGTTGGTCTGCCCCCACCCTGGGGCAATATACATGTATATTACAAAAATATTCAAAGCTCTTCTTCTCTGAAACCACTTGGCCAATCAAAGCCAAATTTTATATGAAGCATCTATAGATAGGAAGGGGGAACCAATTTGTTTCTTAATAATCCAGGTCACATGACCAAGATGGCCACCATGCCCTTATATGGTAAAAACCCTTCAAAATTCTTCTTCTCCGGAACCACTGGACCGATTTCAACGAAACTTGGCATGAAGCATCGGGGACTAGAGTACTACAATGTGTTTATAAATTATGACCTTTGGATTACCTTGACATATTTTACGGCAAGGTCAACATAGGTCACCAATGCATTTGAATGGGAAAAATTGTTGAAATGTCATTTGAAAGGCAAATCTTGCAGGAAATGGGCAAATGGACTGAAGGTAGGTAATTCTGAAAAAAATGGACCCTAGGGGTGGGCCTGCCCCCACCCTGGTGCAATATACTTGTATATTAAAAATGTTCAAAGATCTTCTTCTCTGAAACCACTTGGCCAATCAAAGCCAAATTTTATATGAAGCATCTATAGGAAGGGGGAATCAATGTGTTTATAAATAATCCAGGTCACATGACCAAGATGGCCGCCATGCCCATATATGGTAAAAACCCTTCAAAATTCTTCTTCTCCGGAACCACTGGACCGATTTCAACGAAATCTGGCATGAAGCATCGGGGACTAGAGTACTACAATATGTTTGTAAATTATGACGTTTGGATGACCTTGACCTATTTTACGGCAAGGTCAACATAGGTCGCCCATGCATTTGAATGGGAAAAATTGTTAAAATGTCATTTGAAAGTCAAATCTTGCAGCAAAATGGGCAAATGGACTGAAGGTAGGTAATTCTGAAAAAAAATTGGACCCTAGGGCTTGGTCTGCCCCCACCCTGGGGCAATATACATGTATATTGCAAAAATATTCAAAGATCTTCTTCTCTGAAACCACTTGGCCAATCAAAGCCAAATTTTATATGAAGCATCTATAGGAAGGGGGAACCAATTTGTTTCTTAATAATTCAGGTCACATGACCAAGATGGCCACCATGCCCTTATATGGTAAAAACCCTTCAAAATTCTTCTTCTCCGGAACCACTGGACCGATTTCAACGAAACTTGGCATGAAGCATCGGGGACTAGAGTACTACAATGTGTTATAAATTATGACGTTTGGATGACCTTGACATATTTTACGGCAAGGTCAACATAGGTCGCCAATGCATTTGAATGGGGAAAACTTTTAAAATGTCATTTTAAGTGAAAGTCTTGCAGGAAATGGGCAGTAGGACTGAATATTAATGATTATGAAAAAAATTGGACCCCAGGGACTCATTTGCCCCAGCCTTGGGGCATTATACATGTATATTACCATAATATTCAAACATCCTTTCCTCTGGAACCGCTTGGCCAATCAAAGCCAAATTTCATATGAAGCATCTATAGAATGGGGGAATCAATGTATATATAAATAATCCAGGTCACATGACCAAGATGGCCGCTATGCCCATATATGGTATAAACCCCTCAAAAATCTTCTTCTCCAGAACCGGTGGACCGATTTTGAAGAAACTTGGCATGAAGCATTGATGACTCAAGTACTACAATGTATGTATAAATCATGACCCTGTGATGACCTTGACCTATTTTAAGGCAAGGTCAACATGGGTTGCCTATGTATTTGAATGGGTAAACTGTTAAAATGTCATTTGAAGGGAAAAACTTGTATGGACAGTATATTGATTATTCTGAAAAAAAAAATGGCCCAAGGGCTTCATCTGCCCCTATACTGGGACTATTTTCTATATCATTCGTATATACAGCAGATCTCAGGTGAGCGTTTACAGGACCATTGGTCCTCTTGTTCTCATTTTTGCTCCAAAACATAGATTGTGGGTACTCGTTAGAACCGCCTCGTCAAGGCGGTTCTAACATCTACCTACAATCTATGTTTTGAGCAAAAATAAGGAAAATATCAAAAATTTTCATTTTTACAACCAATTTTTTTTTCTTTATATTGCATGGGCGTATTTTCGTAATGAGATGATCCTCAATCTCACACACAATTGTTGTATTATTATCTTCTATTTTTAGAACAGTCTGTGGAGCTCAGATCCATGTTACTGAATCCACATCTACGAGAGATGATCCTCAATCTCACACCCAATTAACGTATTATCTTCTATTTCCAGAACAATCTGTGGAGCTCAGATCCATGTTACTGAATCCACATCTACGAGAGATGATCCTGAATCTCACACCCAATTAACATATTATCTTCTATTTCCAGAACAATCCGTGGTGCTCAGATCCATGTTACTGAATCCACATCCCCGAGAGATGATCCTGAATCTCACACACAATTAACATATTATCTTCTATTTCCAGAACAATCTATGGTGCTCAGATCCATGTTACTGAATCCACATCTACGAGAGATGATCCTCAATCTCACACCCAATTAACGTATTATCTTCTATTTCCAGAACAATCTGTGGTGCTCAGATCCATGTTACTGAATCCACAATCCCGAGAGATGATCCTGAATCTCACACACAATTGATTTATTATCTTCTATTTTTAGAACAATCTGTGGAGCTGAGATCCATGTTACTGAATCCACATTTATGAGAGATGATCCTCAATCTCGCACCCAATTAATGTATTATCTTCTATTTCCAGAACAATCTGTGGAGCTGAGAACCATGTTACTGAATCCACATCTGCGAGAGATGATCCTCAATCTGGCCAACTCCAGTACCAGGACGGTGGACCACAAGCTAGAGAGAGCCCTGACAGAACCAATCTTCACAGAGTTCAGTGATAAATGTATTGCCATTGTTGATGATCATCCAGATTTATTAGATACTTGAAGCAAGATATGTTTGTTTTCATTTTCCCATGCAGTGTCGTAAAAGTAGAAATAAGGTATTAACCACTACTATGCAGAGTTAATGTGTGTTGCTCAAGGACACAACAAGGTGCCCTGAGTGGGGATAGAACACAGGACCTCTTGATTTTGAGTCTGAAGCTCTACCACCAGGCCCCCAAAAAGATGTCACAGTTGCACATTACGAAAACATGCCCATGTAAAATACAGATTTTTCCTAAGTTGTAAAAATTGAAATGTTTCAGCAGAAAACATTTGATGTTTTTAATATTTCTGCTCAAATCATAGATTGTGGGTACACGTTCGTACTGCCTCGCGGTTCTAATGAGTACCCACAATCTATGATTTGGAGCAAAAATAAGAAAAATAGGTATACCCCTGCATACCCCAGTTTTGCTATTTAAAAGTGGGGTTCAATGGGGGTATGCATGTCATGGATATTATATCCTGATGACCAGAGGACCAATGGTCCTGTAAACGTGTACCTGAGTCTGCTGCATATACCAATAAACATGTTTGAATACAGTGCAGGGGCAGACAGATGAAGCCCTTGGTCCGTCTTCTTTTTTCAGAATAATCAATATTCTGCCCATTGGCCAATTTCTTGCTGGCTTTTCCCTTCAAATGACATTTTAACAGTTTCTCCCATTCAAATGCATGGGCAACCTATGTTGACCTTGCCATAAACTTGGTCAAGGTCATCACAGGTTCATGATTTATATATACATTGTAGTACTTTAGCCATGGATGCTTCACGCCAAGTTTCATTGAAATCAATCTATTGGTTTCAGAGAAGATATTTGAAGGGTTTTTACCATATATGGGCATGGTGGCCATCATGGTCATGTGGCCTAGATTATTAATATACACATTGGTTCCCCCATCCTATAGATGCCTCACATTAAATTTGGCTTCAATTGGCCAAGTGGTTTCAGAGGAGAAGATGTTTGAATATTATGGTAATATACATGTATATTGCCCCGGGGTGTGGGCATATGAGTCCTTAGGTCCAATTTTTTTTTTCAGAATCATTAATATTTAGTCCTACTACCCATTTCCTGCAAAATTTTCACCTCAAATGACTTTTTGAAAGTTTTCCCCATTCCAATGCATTGGCAACCTATGTTGACCTTGTCGTTAAATAGGTCAAGGTCACCACAGGGTCATGATTTATATATACATTGTAGTACTTCAGCCATTGATGCTTCATGCCAAGTTTCTTTGAAATCAGTGCACCAGATTCGGAGAAGATTTTTGAAGGGTTTTTACCATATATGGCAGCCATCTTGGTCATGTGAAGTAGATAATTTATATATACATTTATTCCCCCATTCCATAGATGCTTTACATAAAATTTGGCTTTGATTCGCCAAGCGGTTTCAGAGGAGATGTTTGAATATTATGGTAATATACATGTATATTGCCCCGGGATGGGGGCAGATGAGCCCCTGGGGTCCAATTTTTTTCAAAATCATTAATATTCAGTTCTACTGCCCATTTCCTGCAAGACTTTCACTTTAAATGACGTTTTAAAAGTTTTCCCTATTCAAATGCATTTCAGTTTAAATGACATTTTAAAAGTTTTCCCTATTCAAATGCATTGGGGACCTATGTTGACATTGCCGTAAAAAAGGTCAAGGTCATCACAGGGTCATGATTTATATACACATTGTAGTACCTGAGCCATTGATGCTTCATGCCAAGTTTCTTTAAAATCGATCCACCGGTTCTGTTGAAGAAGATTTTTGAAAGGTTTTACCATATATGGGCATTGCGGCCATCTTGGTCATGTGACCTGGATTATTTATATATACATTGATAACCCCTTCCTATTGATGCTTCACACAAAATTTGGCTATGTTTGGCTAAGGGGTTTCAGAGGAGATGATGTTTGAATATTATGGTAATATACATGTATATTGCCCCGGGGTGGGGGCATATGAGCCCCTGAGGTCCAATTGTTTTCAGAATTATTAATATTCAGTCCTACTGCCCATTTCCTGCAAGACTTTCACTTTAAATGACTTTTATTTAAAAGTTTACCCCATTCAAATGCATTGGTGACCTATGTTGACCTTGCCGTAAAATAGGTCAAGGTCATCACAGGGTCATGATTTATATACACATTGTAGTACTTGAGCCATCGATGCTTCATGCCAAGTTTCGTTGAAATCAGTCCACCGGTTCTGGAGAAGAAGGTTTTTGAGGGGGTTTTACCATATATGGGCATGGCGGCCATCTTGGTCATATGACCTAGATTTCTTATATACACATTGGTTCCCCCTTCCTATAGATGCTTCATATAAAATTTGGCTTTGGTTGGCCAAGCGGTTTCAGAGAAGAAGATCTTTGAAATTGTGGACGGACGAAGGACGGACGCCGGATCTTGGCCATCCTATATGTGAGCCTAACGGCTCAGGTGAGCTAATTAAAGAATTAAGGAGCATGAGCTTTTTCTGACAAGTGTTTCAATGTCAGCTGAAAGAAGCTCAAGATCAACAGAACCATGACACCAGAAAACTTCTTCACTTTTGGTGCGTTTGACCCTGTATGAAACCAATCCTTCTGAGATTGGACACATACATGCATAATGCAGGAGAAAGCAGGCTTTGCAAGACACCACTATTCTGGGCTAAGTTGGGGCCAAATTTGTCGACAATGAAAATTGACAAGCAATGTTTAGGAACTGGCACAACCAGAACAAAAATCTTATGATTTAAAAAGACTGTGGTGATATGAAATACTGATAAAGTAGGGAGGTACATGTAGATCTAGCTAGTCTAATTTTAGCTCACCTGAGCCAAATTTTTACAGGGTGAGCTTATAGTATATACAAATGATCGGGTGTCCATTCTTTGCTTCCGTCCATCCACGATTTTAAGGAGTTTCTCATCTGATATGACTTGGCCAATTGAAGCCTAAATTTATGTAGAGACCCTGTGGAAAGTGGAGTCAAAGTTTGCATAAATAGTCCAGGATGGCCACCATGTCCGTATACATATGGTTAATAAAAAATAATTTTACCTGGAACCACTGGTCAGGTAGCAATGAAACCTGGTATGTAGCATCAGGGACTTTAGCCCATCTTTAGTTCACTTGAGCCAAAGGCTCAGATGGGCTTATAGTATACCAATGATGCGTCCTTCATCCATCCATCATCAATTTTCAAAAATTGCCTCACCAATTGATTTCAAATTTCACGTAGAGCCTCAGTGGGAAGGTGGAATGAAACTATATTGATAGTCCAAGTCACATGACCAAGATTGCCCCCATACCCATGCATGGTAAAAACCTTTAAAATCTTCACTGGGGATGGTGGTCCAATTGCAACTAAACTGGGTATGCAGCATTGAAGACTCTGGCCCATCGTAGTTTATATATATATAAATCAGGACTTTTGGTTGACCTTGACCTATTTTAGCAAGGCTTTTGAGTGAGAAAAAGATGAAACATTGATTTTTTTGTAAAGTTTTGTATTAAGTATTAAAGGTCAAGGTCATTTCCTGACCTAGGCCAAAGGTCATTTACATATTGAAATTGAAACTCAATTCATTCAGAAACTGCATGGCTAATCAAAGCCAAGTTTTAGTACGCCTCTTTTAGAAGGGTTATTAATGATCCAGTTTATATTATCACGATGGCCACATCGCCTATTTACGGTTAAAGCCCCTTCAAAATCCTCTGCATAACGGGGATTTGGTTTCAACAAAACTTGGTATATAGCATAGGAGACTTTAGCCTATCATAGATTGTGTAAATCATGACCTTTGTTTGGCCTTGGCCTATTTTTGGAGGCTCAAATTTGGCTACATTACATATGCTTTTCAATGGGAAAAAAGTAGAAACATTTGATTCGACAGAGTGTGTTTTAGCCCATAACATGAACGTTTTATGACATACATGTACCTCATTGGAAAGGGGGAAGAAAGTTTGCAGTTGACACGACAAAGATGGCCACCATGCTCATATATGGTAAAATCGCTTAAACTCGGCAGACCGATTTCAATGAAACTACAGTGATGTAGATTGTTTAAATTGCAGCACACGTGTCTGACGCGTGTTGCCAGTTTGGAAAGGCCACTTAGAGGATTCATTAACCGAAATTGTAAAATATGACCCATCTTCTCTGCTTCCAAAGTATCTAACCATGATTATGTTTTATTTGGTACATATGTACGTAGCGTGGGGACTCTAGCACATAATAAATCATGAAGGCTAAGGAAATGGTTAATTATATAGGATTTAATAGAAGTAAAATTAAAAGGATTTCAATAAACCGACTCCGTTACATTCTTCCTATATTTTTGTAAAATTTCGTCCCAGAATTTCAGTATTTTGCCAATATATCGTATACTCGGCAAACTGGTTTAAAACAGTTTATTCTCAAGAAAAATTAAAAAAAAAATGAGACAAAAGTAGAAAAGAAGGAATAATGGGGATCAAAATGTCTTAAAACATATGTATGTCACCGCTTTTATGTTTCTAATGCATAGTGGATATTTAAATATACAATATGCGATTCACGTTACATTTAGCATTTGTTCTGAGCAAAAACTCATTTTTTTTTCAGTTTAACGTCCCTTTCCAGATTATTTCAGCTCACATGAAATGGGCAAATCAGTAGGTGGGGCGAAAACGGGAGAACCCCGAGAAAAATCACCTGGCACACAAAAACTTATATGACAAGGTTAAGTGATGTTAAATGGATCCATATCTTCCCCACCCGCATTCTCGTTGGAAGATGAGCCGCCCAGACAACCCTACTGTAAAATTATATATGAAACTTTGACAGACAATGGCGCAAACCTCCAGGTATATTTCAGGTTTGACTTTGTATATGACCACGTTCACGTTTAACAAAAGCATACCATCCCAAAAAGCAACCCTTAATTTTTAACAAATGCAGTTTTGCGAGAAGAAATTAAGTCGCAGTGAAAATGCGCATGTAGATACATGTACATGTACATTATATTGATCTTATTATTGAATAAAGAGAAGAAAATATACAACTGATTTTATCATTTAAACTATATTCGCTGGAAATTTTGGATTTAGAAGGTTGAGGCAGACTCGATTTTACAGGATGTACAAACTGTAAGGTGGCGTCATACCTAGACGATTTTGACACACGATGGCCACACGAATATGAAATTTTCAATTTCGCGCGATTTTCGTCACGAATTTGGTAAAAAGCCAATGTTGAGCCGAAACATGTACGAAGCCTACCGATGGACACACGATGGACACACGATTACACCCGATGCAGTCACGAACGATACACGAAGTGGTAGTTTTGCATACGATGTTGATGCGAATGGTATGCGAAGGCTTGACGATGTCGTGAAGCCATCGTGAAGCCATCGTGAGGTGTAAAATGTATTCCCGAAAGTGTCCCGAAGGCATAACGACACTTCCCGATGTTATGTAAAAATCAATTAATGAGACTAAAAAGTGATGTTGAGAAAACATCAGCTTTGTCAGTTTCTTTCTTTACAAAATAAAATTGGAAATGCCAGCGAAACCAGGAAGAGGGCGTGGGAAGAAGATTGCGCCTGTCAGCTCCACCCAAGGTTCCACTCCAATACTCCAGTCTATGACTCCACTCAAAAACTCCAATCCATAAATATTGTAGGCGGGAGATTAAACGAGACCCTTTCATTCGCGTACAAACATGGTCTCTTTTGAGAAGGTACATTGTATTTCATTTGTATGATTTCGTTGTTGACGTCCACGTTAAAATGTATTGTCAGTTACTTTACAACACTGTTCAAATTTCTCGGTGACAGTTTGGATGTATTTCAATCTATCTTTCGCATGAAACTGACACAAAACTGTTCTGGTCGTTATAGTAGATGTAGATAAAAGACTCGTTTGTCCAAAACTGCAGTGGGTACTGCTCTACTAGAAAGAAAACAGAGTGCTGCTTGAAAGACAACATAATAATAAACAAACCAAATACCTGTAAGAGATGGTGTTGCTCCTGCAAGATGATTTTATCATTTTCCATTTGCGTGTAAAGAAGCAGTGCTGTGCAAGTCTTCTTCTTCCTGTTTGTCTTGTCTTCGAAATACACCATGATTTTTGTCAGAATAGAATCAACAGTACTGAACTTAAGATTTTCTCAGGAAAAGGCCGCGTGTGTGTGGATGCTGATTTTTGTATGTCAACGTTACCTTGGGATATATTGGAAACGCAGAAAATGCAGTTTTGGTTAATATCGTGTGTGTTTCCATAATCGGGATGCCATCGTGTTCTAATTTTTGTTAGATACGATGCTTATACGATGGCGTTGCGAGGGCTATACGATGTCGTGTTGCTTTCGTAACACAATCGGGCAGCATCGCGTCTCCATCGTATTGCCTTCGTGTAGCAAAACTTAGCCGATGGTGCCGATGACCACACGACAGAAGTACGATGTAGTCCCGATGTCATACGATGGCCTCACGATGGCTTTGCAAAGGCCACGATGCACTCGCGAATTCAACACGAAATTGAACCATCGTGTGTCCTTCCTGTAGTTTTTTGGCATGTCAAAGATTTTGGTGCCGATGGCTTAAAAAGTCTCCCGATGGACATACGATGGGTAGCGATGCACTCACGAATGGCCCGATGTCTTCACGATCCCCGCCGAAATTGAATCTTTTCATAATCGTGTGTCCATCGCGTGTTAAAATCGGCTAAGTATGACGCCGGTATTACGCAATACCATTTTCACATTGCGCACGTGACCTACACATTAAAACTCCTACCATTTTATGAACTATAATGTAATTCCATTCAAACTGCCTACAACAAATCGTTTAAAACCATATATGTAGAAACATTTTTTCCATCAGAATTCATTGACGACAAATAAATATACTCTTGAACGTAATACACACCCTCTGCCTCTGTAAATGATTTTAAAATGTAAACTAGATTATATCAATCAAAAGTTGAAAATACATATTATATTCTATTAATGACATTTCTGAACTTCGATATCTTTGATGAAAGAATTATACATCTTTCTTAAATATGTCAAGGTATATCAGTCTGTTCCATCTTCTGTCTGAGAAGAAATATTGAAGTTTAAAATAATCTACTTGTATAAGCTGTCTTAAATTACCTGTGACCTCTTGTCATGTCTCCAAAAGCATACATTTTGTCAACGAACATATACAACTCAATAAAATTAGCGGTTTTGATTTGCTGCTTTTGTGACTGGTGGACCAACGTGACCTTGTCCACTGACTGCATAAAACGTCATCGGGTAGCTTAACTACGTCATTGAGTTTATTACGTATTAACATTTTCTACTACTAATACGTAACACTGACATCAAACGGGAAAAACAGATACGGTACTAAGTTTTGGGTATACATGTATGTTATGCTGTTCTCTTCTAACTCTAATTAAATTTTAACATTTTGTCCTGATGTTATCTCTAACGGCAAAGTATATAAGAAAATGTCACTCAAGAATGTCACGAAACGCTATACATGAAAAAGCTCCATAATAGCTCTAATTGCTTCGGACTAAGTGAAAGAAGTATTTGACATTGGAAAAGTTGTTAGTCCCTTGTTTTTTCTACTATGTTAAAGGTAATTATTTTATGCCTGACCGACTGAAATAAATCCTGTTATAAAGATGCATGTCAGAATATTTTATACACTTGAGACAACGCTTTCTAGACCAATGTATATCGGTTTGCAATGTTCAATGCAATGTTCAAAAATGGTAGTTTCCCTTTAAAAACGTTTAAAGTGATGCTTTTTGTAGTCTGAGCCATTTTATTTACACATATGCCAGCATTCGAAATTGCCTGATATATTTAAATTTTTCCTAGTAGAAAGTAATTCGGTAAATTATGGCCCTGCTTCAGCAATTTGTTTTTAATATTTATTCGAAACAAGTTGACAAGCACGAAGTAATGTTGACGTTTTTCTCCACTAAATAATTAACTATTTACGTTTCAGATCATTCTAATAGCCAAGGTTTTATGGCTAGCCAAATGCTCAGAAAACACTGACTGCGTAAATCACCCCAACACGCGACTGCTAGATAACCAAGTACGACGTCTACACTGGCATTTCAATTCTCGCCACGACACATTAAACGTCACACTGGACTCTTACGTCGACGACTACCTTTGCAACCAGGAGCCCGTCACGGACACCACGCTGCACAACTACCGCGCACTGTGTCCTTGGACGTATGTGACAGATACCGACGAGAACCGGTACCCGATGAGACTTGTAGTTGCAAAGTGTCGTTGCTCGCGTTGTACCGATAATTTTGAATGTAAACCAGTGTTTTATTCGATCCCAGTATTGAAGAAAGAATGTCGACATGGCATAAATCGCTGGGTACAAAAACTGCAATATTTTCCAGTGTCGTGCTACTGTTCAAGAGCCGTGACTAGAAACATTCGAAGTATTTCCGCAGTTGGCACAGGGCGCAATGTAACACAACTAAGCAATAGTCAGCTGTAAAGTGACAATAATTGAGCCACCACATGCGAAAACCAACAATGTGGTTTCCGAACAGGTCCGACACAAACCGGGCTGTACAGTCACAGAAAAGGGCTAGAAGCTTGAAATTTCGGATTTATGTAGAAGAGGAACTGTACTATCCGAGTGGCGAAAACAAAGGCGCTGATCAGCTTCGCAGTTACTGCGAAGCTGATCTGCGCCTTTGTTTTCGCCTATGCAGATTGTTGGTTTTCCTATGGGGCGGCTCAATTATTTAGGAAATTAAAAATATAAGAAAATTCGTATTTTGGATCATACAATATGATGTGGGCACGCGATAGATTGTGGGTGTATGGGTTATCTTCCCCTTTTTTTTTTTTGGAGGAAAAGTAAGAAATGGTTTATATCTATACCACACTTTATTTACTTATCTTTACCTACTTTATCTTTGCCTATTTTTTACCTCCGTCTAAACATTCTAACATGCCTAAACTTGCATGTACGTATGAAACGCGCTTTGCATTTTTCACTAACGGCTGTTGGGGGAAAACATAATTATCGCTTTGTGAAACACACGACACACGGTTCGGGTAAAAGTGTCTTGTGTTATAAGTTAAGTACGAGACTTTCAGTCGAGGGGAATGACAGATACACAAATTGCATAGACAAATGAGTCTTTCACATCTTAACGTTTTAAAATTGTAAATTACCAAGCTATTTTTATTAATTAATTTGATGAAACGTAATTGCCCTCATTCGATTAAAGCCGAAATAATTGTAGTATTTATCCTTCAATTGTTTTTCTGAGTGTTCACACGAGAACTAGGACAGTGTCTAAATATACATTGTATAGTCTTACAAAACATTAAAACGTCTGACATATATAGCCAAACCTTAATTTCTTAGAAAACGCCACCACAAACGTGCCTCGCCTGGACAAACAGTGCTGAGCTTAGATAAAAAAGAACAGCCAACCATGAGATCTGACCAGCATCATATGGGCTTTTGGTCTAGAGAGTTGTAAAACACTTGTTATTATTGTATTAGTTGTTTATTCGGCATAGTGTCTGTGGCAGGTGTGTTGCCGTCATACCTGTTCCATAGACTAGAAGTCACTTTTCTCCAGTCATAGCATTAAAGGCCATCCTAGATCTTTATAGTCGTCTTGACTTAATGTCTTGCATCCGGTTCCAGGCTTCCGGTTCCTACTATTACGAAAACATGTCTATGCAATGTATACCCCCTTAATCCCCACTCTTATAATAGTAAAACTGGGGTATACAGGGGTATACCTATTTTTCGTAATATTGATCCAAAAGATAAATTGTGGGTACTCGTTAGAACTGCCTCGGCGTGGCGGTTCTAACGTGTATCCACAATGTATGTTTGCAGCAAAAATAAGAAAAATATCAAATTTTTAAGAAAAATCTGTTTATTACATGCTATATGGGCTTGTTTTCGTAATGCGTAGTAATGGCGAAAGACAAGATCCTGTGGCTAGTTCCCTCTACGTCACAACTACGTGGTAGTAGATGAAACGGTTTGTTGTGGTGAAAATGATCCGGTGCCAATGTCATTAACGACCATACTTTATGTATATTTGTATCAGTTATGATATACATGAATACTATGAGAGGTTGCTGTAACAACTTATTAGATCAGCTGGCTAACCTGCACTCCGATACACTTCGTGACCTCGCTCCTCTCTCGTGACATGGAGAGGTCTATCTAACGGAATACCGATGGAAATATTCCGTCTTACAACTTATCTGTAAATAATGTGTTCATTCAAATTTATGAATATGCAAATTAAATATAATTTATACAATATCACTAATTCATGCAAGGCAGGCGTATAGCTCTAAATTGATACCACCTTCAGTGGTCTACTATAAGTAAAAGCTGAGATATGATCAATTTTCTCCTATTTCTCCTATATTGAAATTGTTTTGAATGGATCACGACCTTTGGCCCAGTCGTTCCTATGAGAAAGGTCATACACACATTTTATCATTATTTTCATCACATCATTGTTACTCGTTTCGGTTGAGGGCCATTTTGGGCCCTTAATGCACGTAGTCCTTTCGTATCAATATAATGAGTACTATGAGAGCAAAAGTCTTCTCTAGATTCAATTAAGGTTGCAATTAATATCAAGCATAACGGCTGCAGTAATAATAAATAAAATATAACTGTAAGATCCTCTGGAAGCAGTAAAACTATCAAAAAGCGAACGTGGTCCATATTCTGCAATTTCGGGTGAAGAAGCCTTATCAGTGACCCTTTACTAATTGGTAACGAAAGCCAGACACTTGTGCTGCAGTTTCAACCCACGTTCAAGCAAAGGTGACTCAACAGTGCTTTAAGGCATGCTTACCTCATGAAGTAGCCCACTAGCAAGCTTTCTTTGTACAACCGTCCTTGTGGAATATTAGTTTTCTTACAAAATAACACTGACATCGTGGGTCAAGTTTATATTGAAACAACCGCTTTACCATGAAATTCTAAAATGCACAGTGAAAGGAAATTACCCCGGGAGCTAATTTGACCTACCTTGCACCCCCCCCCCCCCCAGGACAATTTTTCATGGGTGCCAAATCGTTCATTGGGACCCCAGAAATGCAAAGAATTTTTGTCCTCAAAGATAAACTCAATTGCACTATGAAAAAATGCATGGTTTCCATGGCAACCATTAACACGATTCTTAAGCATGGGGTTGGTCATAGAAAATTGACCATATCCCGACTGTTACTTATCCTAGACCACTGAAATTGGTCTCATTTTAAAGCGTAGACATAGCCCTTTTATCCTGTAGTAAGTAATACAAATTTTCGAATTGGAATATTCATGAATTTTAATGAAAACATTAAAAATGACAGAAAAATCGTTAAAAACCCATAAATAAACTAATTTCAGACCCAAACTGTCATTCTGACACTTTTTTATTGAACCAGTAATATCATATGGGAAATTTATTGATGATCATTATCTCATTTGCATATTCATGAATATTAATGAAATTGATAGAAATTGAGGAAAAACGAGGGAAATATATCTCCATTGCAAGGTATTGGATAGGTTATAAGGTCTATCTTTCATCCCTGGGACAAATTCTGAATGCTGCCAGTGTGGTCAGAGGGACCACCCTAAATGCCATAAAATATTGTCCTAAATGATAAACATGTTTGCATGATGTAAAATGACATAGTCTCCACAACCACCCCTAGTGTGATTCTACAGAATAGGGTGTACCTACAAAAATACATCACACCAATAGCGTGCTCTAGGATACTATAATTGGTCTGATAGTGATGCATGAACCTAACAATTTAACCTTGATACCTTATATTTTAATCACTGAATTTGCTTATTCATGAAAATTAATAAAAAATACATTAAAAATGGAGAAATATCGTGGAAAAAATAGGGGGCATACATACAAAATCACTTGTACCAGAGCTATTAATAAACCCAAGATGCTGAAATAGGTTTCAAATGAACGTTATTGCCATGTACTATGACCCTGAAGTATGATTTAAGAATAATCTGATTTTCAGTTTCATGAATTTTCATGAAAACTTAAGAAATTTAAGGGAAAAAGTTAAAAACTTTTATGGGTTAACCTACAAAATGACTTGCATCTCAGCAGTCAAAAGCCCTATAGTGCTAAAAATGTATCAAATGGTTTTTATGGCAATATTAAACCATCCTTAACTACAATATTTGAGCTATTTGATATTTTATTTGAAGAATATTATCACAACTTTTTGAATTTAGTGAAAAAATACAGAAAAATAATGGGGGTATACGTAGAAAAACGCACATATCTTGGCTACTGATAGACCTAGAGAGCTATAAATGGTATCAACTGATTGCTAGAACAATGTTCTATGACCATGTAATCAGCAATATATAACATCAGCTATTGTTGTTGTATGGATATTAATGAGATTGTCATAAATAAGAGAAAAATCAATAAAAAATGACGGGGTACACCAACCAAATCGCTAATATCTCATTTACCAATAGCCATAGAGAACTCGAAAATGGCATCAGTTTATTGCTAGGACAATGTATTATTGCCAGGTGTTCAGATATTTTCATCTTCGCTGGCAAGCAAGATTTAATAAATTTTGTTTAAGCACAACCTTCAATTTTCTGTTATTTTCACAATTTTTCAAAACTTTATGTAACATTCAGAAAATTTTATAACATTTTGAATAACTATCAGACCACATGGCTGTAGTGCATTCTCCTAGCTATCTAGTGGTACCATTTTCAGCACTCTACGGATATTAGCAGTTGAGATATAAGCAATTTTGTTGGTGTACCCCTTCATTTATCGTTGATTTTTCTCTTATTTATGACAATCTCTTTAATATACATACACCAACAATAGTTGATGTTTATATTGCTGATTACATGGTTATAGAACATTGTTCTAGCAATCATTTGATACCAAATCTAGCTCTCTATGTCTTTCAGTAGCCAAGATATGTCCGTTTTTCTACGTATACCCTCATTATTTTTCCATATTTTTTCACTCAATTCAAAAGGTTTTGTTAATATTCTTCAAACAAAAAAATCAAATGACTTAAATACTGTAGTACAGGATGGTATGATATTGCCATAGCCACCATTTGATACCATTTTCAGCACTATAGGGTTTTTTTTATTGCTGAGATGCAAGTCAGTTTGTAGGTTTACCCATATTAGTTTTTAACTTTTTCTCTCAAATTTCTTATGTTTTCATTAAAATTAATGAAATTGAAATTCAGATTATTCTTATATCATACTTCAGGGTCACAGTACATTGCAATAGCCTTCATTTGAAACCTCTTTCAGTATTCTGGGTTTATTAATAGCTCTTGTACAAACGATTTTGCATGTACACCCCTATTTTTTCCACAATTTTTCTCCAATTGAGAATTTGTTTTTATTAATTTTCATGAATAAGCAAATTCTATGATATAAATATAAGGTAGCAAGGTTAAATTGTTAGGTTCATGCGTCACTATCAGACCAATTATAGTATCCTAGAGCATGCTATTGGTGGGATGTGGGTATTTTTGTAAGTACCTCCTATTCTTTAGAATCGCACGAGGGGTGGGTGAAGACTGTCATTTTTTCATCATGCAAATGTGTTCATCATTGAGAACAATATTTTATGCCATTTATGTGGTCCCTCTGACCACACTGGCAGCCATGGGAATTGGTTAAATGGATGCAAGATAGACCTTATAACCTATCCAAATCCTTGCAATGGATATAGTTTTTCCCTTGTTTTTCCTCATTTTTTTGACATTTTTATTAATATTCATGAATATGCAAATGAGATAATTTTCATATAGGCCCAGATCATCCATTAATTTGGCATATAATATTACTGGTTCAATAACAAAGTGTCAGAATGACAGTTTGGGCCTGAAATTAGTTTATTTATGGATTTTTAATGCTTTTTCTGTCATTTTTAAAGTTTTCATTAAAATTCATGAATATGCAAATTCGAAAACTTGCATTACTCACTGTAGGATAAAAGGGCTATATCTAAGCTTTAAAATGAGACCAATTTCAGTGGTCTAGGATAAGCAACAATGGAATTGTGGTCAATTTTCTATGTACACCCCCATGCTCAAGAATCGCTTTAACGGTTGCCATGGAAACCATGCATTTTTTCATAGTGCAATTGAGTTTATCTTTGAGGACAAAAATTCTTTGCATTTCTGGGGTCCCAATGAACGATTTGGCACCCATGAAAAATTGTCCTGGGGGGGGGGGGGGTGCAAGGTAGGTCAAATTAGCTCCCGGGGTAAATCAGGGTGTAACTTTGTCAATAGTGCTCATAAGGCCAAACTTTCAGCCGTAGTATTATACAAAAACGGTTATTCGTTCATCAATTACAAATAAAAACAAAAACCATTAACCATGGTTCCTTGTGGAGTCTTTAAAACTCGAATATCAGCAAAAAATTGAATCTGTGAGTCCTCGTTTTTGATTCATCATGGTGGTTATCATGATTTTTTTGTTTGTCCTTGATGATTCATTGACTCGATAGAGATTCGCCACGAGGACCGAACAACTAACTAAATGTTGTAAACCACTGCAGAAGATGAGGGTGAGGTTAGGCGCCTGTAAAACCGGTTTAAGCCCCCAGTAATTTTATACTACTGATATTTCCAAGGCGATACTTCTGTTGTGGTTCCGTTTGTTTAGTGTTTTGGAGTCGAATGTTTGTGCTGTTTGAACATTATGCATAACTTCATATTTTTATTTAAGTTCGGGTAACTGAGTGGCCACCTATTGGGAAATAGCTGCTCACTCGGCTAACGATATGTTTTCTAAGTATAAGTACTTAATTGTCAATTTAGTTTTCCCACCTCGGTTTTCGGAGTGGGAGTTTCTTTCTGATTGCGCCTTTTCCTGGTCATTGCCTGCTTGTAACTTTCCATATGTTATATAATCAATTTAGGCATACAGCATCACAAGATCTGAAAGTTTTATATACAAGGTTAATATTTACACTCATTAAAATTGGGCAAACAGGTTACTGTATAGATGGTTACTTTAATATTCATATCTGGGCTAGTCCATCTGTTTAAGTAGGGAGATTATAGAAAATTCGGACTCAGTCAGCCTGGACCGCTGTCACATATTTACCGTTGGAAATCAGCTACCTGTATTTTGTCCAATCAAGTGAATTAGACAAACTCGTATTTCATTCTTATTTTCTAATGGAAAATATGTGATTTGAATCTTTTACTGTAAACCTATAGCTTTTACCTAAGTCAAAGGTAGACCATACCCAATAACGTATGCATGAGGTAACGCCCATACACTGACCTATTAGCCGAATAATACTTATTAATCGTTCGTTCATAGATCTAAGGAAACCGTTATAAAGAAAGAATATCGACTCTTCCGCGTCTTAGGTTTACAAGTATGTCGTATTTACTGCAAACGTTTGAAAATTATTGCTTATTTCAAAAGTTAGCCTCTACTGATTGCATTTATTTACCGTTATTTACCTGTTCGTGCGAACAAATGGTATAACCTTTTTACCATGCATCTATGAAATGACTGCAACAAAACATATAAACAAATTCCAAATATGTGACAGCTGTCCATTTCTTGTCAGTGACAATTGTTCAAAAACAAGAAGAGTTGTCAATTTATTTCTAAATTTTGCCAGAGTATATTAATAACTGAACGCAGCTGTAGTCATTGCCACCTGTTTATGCAGAAATGACCCTGTCGGTCACTACTTATAGAAATCATAAGGGCTCTGTGTTCTATTTCTTTTTACTGATGGGCCCCTATGATTCCTATAGGGCTGTCTGTTTCTAGAACTGGCAAGTCTTTTACATGTAGACCAGATTACTGATGAAAGTTTTTTTCCTGGGCGAGACCAGTAGTAGTGGTAGTAGAAGTAGTAGTAGTAGTAGGAAGTGGGCTTTTAAAGTCTTCCCGCGCTGAACAGACTTAATCCAACTTGAAGGTTCCACCTCAAGGACGAGACCCGAAGGCTCAATGGGGAGGTTGATTTTTATTGTTTTTGGAGAATCCCGGGATCGAACCTGATCGAACCTGCGACCCCTGGTTTACAAGGCGAGTGACTCAACCACTGCACCACAGAGGCTTCTCTAATGATGACTATTTTCAAACTTTCGTAGCCTTCCCTTGAAGTAACTTGATAAACCGTGTATGTTATGAAGCTTATGACTGCTTGGCCCAATCATGTTACACTAAAATTTCATGGTACATTTGTAATTATTATTTCATCAGTGTAATTGGTCATAATTGTATTTTATCCAATTGCTTAAGAAAACGTCTTATGGCAAAATAGGTGACAGATGTAATTGCAATGAATATAGTGACAAAATATAGAAGCGGGATTGTTACATGTAGTTCTTTATGAACACAATTTCATAGAAAACACCATCAATTTTGATACTGGTTGTTGTTGTTGAAATGTAATTTTTTTCAGTTTGGATTAATATAATGTTGGGGCGTCGTTTTACTAGCAAAACCAGATTAGTTATATTATTGATATGTCTTTTCTCCATTTATAATCTGTGGCTTGGGAATTATTCTACAGTAAGTCAAGAGAGAAAAGAAAGAGTCTGGCAAACATTAAAAGTTTCAGGTTCGAGGAATACAAATGGGCCGTTAACGGATATGAACAGTTCCACGTACGACGAACCTAGAATGAAACTAAATCCGAAACGTGCAACTCCGAGTGTCATTTACAATAAACCCATTAAGAAGAGAATAGTGTCCAATCTTACTACTATTTTTAGTGAGGATTATATTCCCCGTGAATATTCAACGATAAAAATTGAAAAAAGCACAATACACTTCTGTCAAATTGTTGCTAAAACTGAATACGCGCTCGAAGTGGAAATGTTTGTAAAATCTGTTATTCTTCATGCCAGGCGATCGGACGTCTTCTTTCATTTTATTGCAGCTGAAGGAGCAGAAAAGTCACTGCCAAAGATATTCGATACAATAACTCACGCCTTTGTAGAAGTTAGGTATGAGATAATTCACGTACCTAACTTAACTGGTTACTTGAATGACAAATTCGATAATAAAGTAAAGTTTATTCATCCGTGGTCGGGAATTTATGGTACTGGCAAGATATTCATGTATGACTTGATGCGCCATGTCGATTCATGTATAGTGATAGATTCTGATACATTATTTGGAGTAGATCCTGCTTTCCTTTGGAACGAGGCAAAACAACAGCTTAAGCTACCCGTTGTCTTGGCTGCCACGTGGTCACCCACACCAGAACATTTTAATTCAGGGGTCATGGTTCATGATTTGGCGCGTATGCGAGAATTACAGTTTTCTCGCTTCATATCAACGAATTGTTGCCAAGAAATTCGGTTTAATGGGAAAACGACATTTCGGTGTCAGCATGACCAACAACTCATATTACAAATGCTGAATGACCACCGGGAATTGTTTTATCTCTTAAGCGTCTCATGGAACCTTGACAAGTGTTCTTCATATAAAGAACTAACCTTTGATTCTTTCCGTGACCACGAGCCTGTCCGTGATGTCCATGTGGATAATGTTAATGTCCGTGAGAATTATTTTACTGTCCGTGATGATCATGTTAATATCCTTGATGATTACACGAGTGATGATAATATGACTGTCCGTGATGCTCACATAACGGACTTTTTCTTTGGTGTGGTGCATTTCTGCTGTTCACCGAAGCAACTTAGGCACGTTTATGAAAGAGGGACCCAGTACATCAACAACACGGGTCTTGTTAATTATTTCAATTACTTGAAGGAATTGGATTTCACTCGAATTGGTGAAAAAGAAGTACACAGTGTCACAATTAAAGCATAAAATTTGCAAGTGATTTGTTACTTCTCAACAGCCAAGTTCTATTTCTTGTTATACAAATAAGGTTGCGTGTTTTTTTCTCTGTGCTCGTACAAACAATACATACAGGTCTTTATGATAAAATAGAGGCTCATATGTGAGAGTGGCAATAAGCTACGTTCGTAAATACATGCATGTTATCCTATTGCAATAAAGGCATTATGATAATAAAATCTGCAGTTTCCATTAGTAGGGAAATATCAATACTGTGACAGCACCCAAGCCATTCACAAAAGTCTCGTCAGTGACGGTCCATTGGACCGTTATCAATAATTCTAGCCCATTTGAAGTCCGGGCCGAGCGTGGTTGCCTAAGCGGAGTCAACTTGCATCTGTGTCCGATGAGTTGTAATCAGCTGTGCCCTTGAGCAAGGCACATTTACTCCTTTGGCCAAAGATGCAAAGATACACGTTTCAGACGTATATGTTATAACTTGAATGTTATGCGACAGTCTGCATGCTTAGTTTTTAACCCAATCATGGTTGATAACTATGCTGCCTTCTTTAATTGCACGCCGATGGGTCGGGCGTCAGACTCTATGATGGTCCCGACTTAAAGCTATTCATTTTAGTTGGTTGAGACCGGAGCTTCTTGTCTGTTGCTTGGCCCACCGGGGTCCAACTGGTGTTTTTCTTTTGTTCTGGAGTAGTAGGTTATTCGGCGCCCAGGGATCTCCATCGTCGGGCAGCTTACTCAATCTGTGTGTCCTGGTTTTCGATTCATCAGGATGTTTATCGTGATTTATTTGTTTGTTCCTGATGATTCATAGTTAGTGATTCACCACGAGGTCCGAAGAACTAACTAAATGTTATGAACCACTGCAGAAGCTGAGGGTGAGGTTATGGACATGTAAAACCGGTTTAAGCCCGCCAGTAACTTTGTGTTACTGATCGTTCCAAGGCGATACTTCCGTGGTGGCTCTTTTTGTTTTATGTCTTGGTGTTTAAAATGTTTGTGCTGCTGGCGTCTTATGTATGTTTTCATATTTTTAGTTAAGTTTAGGTAACTGAGTGGCCACCTATTGGGAAAATAGCTGCTCATTCGGCTTACGATATGTTTTCATGGTATAGGTACCTGATTGTTAGTTTGGTTTTTCCCCACCTCGGTTTTTTGGAGTGGGAATCTTTTTCTGATTGCGCCTTGTCCTGATCTTTGCCTATTTGTACCTTTGTCTAGACCCGGACTCTGTTGTTCTCACTTTCCCATTTGTTCATCTAGGCAACCACGTTCATACGAAAGGGGACACAGGAAATCGTTTTGGTGGAGGATCATTTTACTTTTATGTTCACATTTCTTCTGGTGGTTTGTGACACTGTATACACGTATACTATAGTATATTTTAGTGATATTCTGACTGGTGGAGGCGTTCACGTACACTTGTAAAGTTCAGTAGATCTAATAAGCTTTCTATGCTGATGGGACAGCATTTCTTTTGGGGTTTTGTGTTATGTCCTTTGGAAAAGTTTTTACTGAGCGACTGTAGACCAATTATGTTGCTTTTTTCTTTTATATGACTGTAGGACAATAACCTTCTAACGAGTTAAGTGATTGAATGCATTCAGTTCTGTGTCCCATCAATATATTTTCAAGTATACGAACATCTGGGTTAAAAGGCTATTAACCAGGATAACACACTTACTTCCGCTTCATATTTTAAAGAAAACAACCACATACATGTACCCCCTATAGGCAATTCATTAAAATGATGACTATTTTTATATTTTCTCTTTTTAAAACTTTGACACAGTCTGGGCTGTATTCTGTCAATAACAAAGCATTAAGTTTTGAAAAGATTAAGTAAAAATGTGCAAAAATGCATTATAGCAACAATTACTGAGCCACCTCGTGGGAAAACCAACAATCTGCATAGGCGAAAACAAAGACGCAGATCAGCTTCGCGGTAACCGCGAAGCTGATCAGCGCCTTTGTTTTCGCTACTCGGATAGTACAATTCCTCTTCTACTTAAGTCCGAAATTTCAAGCTGCTAGCTCCTTTCTGTGCTTGTACAGGTCAGTTTGTGTCGAACCTGTTCGGAAACCACATTGTTGGTTTTCCCACTAGGCGGCTCAATTATTTACTGTTCATCAAAGACAACTGTCCACCATGGACAATTGTCGTCGCGGCCGCAACAACTACTGTTCAACAGCTAAATGGACAATAATCGTTGAGCATGTATGAATAAAATTTACTTTCAACGATTACTGTTCATTTTCTTAGAGCATCGCGAAAAAAATGGCTTATTACTGTTTAAACGTTTCTGTAAGTATATACCTTGACACCCATGTACGCTTGGCACATAAGCACACTTTATGGATGGCATGGTTCCAAGGTCCTTGAACCCAAACCTATAGAGTACATGCTGCCCGGTAAGCGGTTGTGAAGATATAAAGACTACTGTAATATTTTGCATCTTGCTCTTATGTTTTAAGAAGGTTTTATCAGAAATGGACAGGTATCGTTGAAACTGCAGGTCATATCAACCACAGCAACGATTAATGTCCACAATGGACAGAAACGGACTTTAGAAAAATCAACAATTACCGTCTTAGGGACAATTGTCGAACGCAACGACAATTGTCCATGTTTGTGGACAGTTATCGGCGCTACAATGTAGGTACAGTTTAAAACACACAAATTTGCCCATAACTTTATTTCTGAGCTTTCAAACATTTTGTTGTTTCTCAGCAGCCAACCTATATTTCTTAAAATAAAAAAAAAATAATGATCGTCTTTGATATTTTGCTTTTTTAAGGCCTCGTCATACATTAGCAAAAGTCCCTCAACGCAGGCTTGCGCAGACTTGCGTAATGAGTAAATATGTCTTCCTTTGCCATTTCTGTTTGAGGATGTGTTATAAAAATAATCTTTTAAACGAACGGAACACAAATGATATCGATTTAGTCCAGGAATCGCATGGCAAGATATGAATTTTACGCAAGTCTGCGTCAAAATGACTTTCGCTATGGTGTGACTAGGCATTTATATAATTATATATAATTCATTTAGCGCGGTACTAGTTCCGTCATTTTGTAAACTCTTCAAAAACACATCATCATTCCTTCTAGTTCAGACGAGGCCTCATCATGATCTCTATAGTATTTGACGCTTTGAGTTGTAATAAAAAAAGAAGTTTTTTGTTATTACACCGCTTTCGCTGACGCTCATGTAGCAAAATCTTTTTGACGTCAACGTCTCTAATGCTTTCGGGTACTATTGATGAAACAATTCACTAGCGGTGCCGTAATATTCGGATGAACGCCTTTAGACTATTTTCATAACGGAGTCGCATTTAGTTGAATAGCCAAGAAAAGACAATGACATTCTGACGCTTATTTCCCTAGACGTCAAAACATGTTATCCGTAAGGACATTCGTTTCACGTTTGAAAGGCAGCAAAAGTATCAAAAATCAGTCTCTGCTAAATAGCCACGCCATGATATACTTTGAAAACAGTTTTTGACCATTTGGCAGCGATTACCATTTAAGCATAGAACATTAGTTGCAGTGACCTCAGTAACGATAAAGTACAAAAAAGTACAAGTATGCAAAGATCAGGAAAAGGCGCAATCGGAAAAAGATTCCCACTCCAAAAATCGAGGTGGGAAAAAACTAAATTAACAATAGGTACTTATACCATGAAAACATATCGTAAGCCGAATGAGCAGCTATTTTCCCAATAGGTGGCCACTCAGTTACCTAAACTTAACTAAAAATATGAAAACATACATAAGGCGCCAACAGCACAAAAATTTTAAACAGCAAGACATAAAACAAAAAGAACCACCACAGAATGACTACCCCAGTTTTACTATATAAAAGTGGGGTTTAAGGGGGTAAACATATTACGGACTTGTTTTCCTGATGATTTGGCGTTGCGTACAGAGACAAAATCGCCTTGGAACGATCAGTAACACAAAGATACTGGCGGGCTTAAACCGGTTTTACATGGCCTTAACCTCACCCTCAGCTTCTGCAGTGGTTCATAACATTTAGTTAGTTCTTCGGTCCTCGTGGTGAATCTCTAACTAGTCAATGAATCATCAAGAACAAACAAATAAATCACGATAAACATCCTGATGAATAAAAAACCAGGACTCACAGATTGAGTAAGCTGCCCGACAATGGTGATCCCTGGACGCCGAATAACCTACTAACTCCGGAGCAAATGGACCCCGGTGGCCCAAGCAACGGACAAGAAGCTCCGGCCCCACAAAGTTTATTTTTCAAAAAACAAAATGTGTTGCAACATATGGATATCCCACTCTATGACTTATTCGCTGGTATTGTGAAGGAGACTTTCTGTAGCCTAAGGAAGCGATGCCCGATAGACCGGTTCCTAAACAGAATGTGCTTTTTGCAATGGGTGTAATGCTTTCGACGGTATGCCATTTATCAGTCATTTGTCTGAAATATTTCATTTCAGTATTCAAGTTCGACTGCGCAAAATGTTAGCTAAAATATGATCAATCATATTTGTTTATCTTGGCTTTATGATATTTCAAACTTGACTGGGGCGTTTTTGTTGACGTCAGTAGAGCATAGCGTTTGTCACCGTGATCTATGCGCAGCATAGGCATGATAGATAAATGGATGGAAGCTATTTGTTAACTTCACTCATTGAAAGATCTAATGTACATCATTTTTAAATAGTTTTAAAATATTTCGTGTTATTTCGAATCTGATAATTCATATGGTGGTACCGCTTTTGTACCCATAGCTGTCATTTCGATTGGTAGAAATAACTCAAAAGCATTGTACCTGTATAGTAAAAGGTAAAAGTAAACAATGATCAGGAAATTTAACCACTCCAAAAGCAAGGCGAAAAAAAATGACAATCAGGTACTAACACAAAGAGAACCTATCATATCCGGTAAGCTGAATGATCAGCTATTTCTTAATAGGTGACCACTAAGTAACACGGACTAAACATATGCCTATTGCAAAATAGCTGCTCATTCATCTCACGATATAATCTCTTTCTTGTATGTGCATCCGATTGTCAATTACTTTTTTTCCTACCTCTGTTTTTGGAAAGGTACAAGCAGGCAAAGATCAGGAAAAGGCGCAATCAGAAAAAGATTCCCACTTCAAAAACCGAGGTGGGAAAAAACCAAACTAACAATCAGGTACTTATACCATGAAAACATATCGTAAGCCGAATGAGCAACTATTTTCCCAATAGGTCGCCACTCAGTTACCTAAACTTAACTAAAAATATGAAAACATACATAAGGCGCCAACAGCACAAAATTTTAAACACCAAGACGGAGTCGGAGTCGGTATTACTTTCTGATTATGCCATTTCCTAATACTGGATATATCTATATTTTTTCATGTTTCATGTTTTAAAACAGTTTTCAAAGCCTTAACTTGCAATTTAAACTATCTAATAACAAGTAACGTAACAACGTTTCCTACGTTATAATATTTCTTTCCTGTCAATTATGCTGCTATTTTTCATTTTATATAAAAAGGGAATATAAAATATTTGGGATCGAACTTAGCCACTCCAAAAGCAAGGCGAAAAAAATGATAATCAGGTACTAACACAAAGAGAACCTATCATATCCGGTAAGCTGAATGATCAGCTATTTCTTAATAGGTGACCACTAAGTAACACGGACTAAACATATGCCTATTGCAAAATAGCTGCTCATTCATCTCACGATATAATCTCTTTTCTTGTATGTGCATCCGATTGTCAATTACTTTTTTTCCTACCTCTGTTTTTGGAAAGGTACAAGTAGGCAAAGATCAAGAAAAGGCGCAATCAGAAAAAGATTCCCACTTCAAAAACCGAGGTGGGAAAAAACCAAACTAACAATCAGGTACTTATACCATGAAAACATATCGTAAGCCGAATTAGCAACTATTTTCCCAATAGGTGGCCACTCAGTTACCTAAACTTAACTAAAAATATGAAAACATACATAAGGCGCCAACAGCACAAAAATTTTAAACACCAAGACGGAGTCGGAGTCGGTATTACTTTCTGATTGTGCCATTTCCTAATACTGGATATATCTATTTTTTTTTCATGTTTCATGTTTTAAAACAGTTTTCAAAGCCTTAACTTGCAATTTAAACTATCTAATAACAAGTAACTTAACAACGTTTCCTACGTTATAATATTTCTTTCCTGTCAATTATGCTGCTATTTTTCATTTTATATAAAAAGGGAATATAAAATATTTGGGATCGAACTTAGCCACTCCAAAAGCAAGGCGAAAAAAAAAATGATAATCAGGTACTAACACAAAGAGAACCTATCATATCCGGTAAGCTGAATGATCAGCTATTTCTTAATAGGTGACCACTAAGTAACACGGACTAAACATATGCCTATTGCAAAATAGCTGCTCATTCATCTCACGATATAATCTCTTTCTTGTATGTGCATCCGATTGTCAATTACTTTTTTCCTACCTCTGTTTTTGGAAAGGTACAAAAAGGTACAAGTAGGCAAAGATCAGGAAAAGGCGCAATCAGAAAAAGATTCCCACTCCAAAAACCGAGGTGGGAAAAAACCAAACTAACAATCAGGTACTTATACCATGAAACATATCGTAAGCCGAATGAGCAGCTATTTTCCCAATAGGTGGCCACTCAGTTACCTTAACTTAACTAAAAATATGAAAACATACATAAGGCGCCAACAGCACAAAAAAAACTTTAAACACCAAGACATAAAACAAAAAGAACCACCACAGAAGTATCGACTTGGAACGATCAGTAACACAAAGTCACTGGCGGGCTTAAACCGGTTTTACATGGCCATAACCTCACCCTCGGCTTCTGCAGTGGTTCATAACATTTAGTTAGTTATTCGGTCCTCGTGGTGAATCTCTAACTAGTCAATGAATCATCAAGAACAAACAAATAAATCATGATAAACATCCTGATGAATCAAAAACCAGGACTCACAGACTGAGTAAGCTGCCCGACGATGGTGATCCCTGGGCGCCGAATAACCTACTAACTCCGGAGCAAAAGAAAAACACCAGTTGGACCCCGGTGGGCCAAGCAACAGACAAGAAGCTCCGGCCCCAACCAACTAAAATGAATAGCTTTATGTCGGGGCCATCATAGAGTCTGACGCCCGACCCACCGGCGTGCAATTAAAGAAGGCAGCATAGTTATCAACCATGATTGGGTTAAAAACTAAGCATGCAGACTGTCGCATAACATTCAAGTTATAACCTATACGTCTGTAACGTGTTATGATTTTTCTGAACTGAAAAGAAAAATCATTAATTCCTTTAAGTTTCTTAAATTTGTAAACCAAGTCACCATAAAATTCAGGTTCCGAAAGGCCCTCACTTAAGTAGGCAAAGATCAAGAAAAGGCGCAATCAGAAAAAGATTCCCACTTCAAAAACCGAGGTGGGAAAAAACCAAACTAACAATCAGGTACTTATACCATGAAAACATATCGTAAGCCGAATGAGCAACTATTTTCCCAATAGGTGGCCACTCAGTTACCTAAACTTAACTAAAAATATGAAAACATACATAAGGCGCCAACAGCACAAAAATTTCAAACACCAAGACGGAGTCGGAGTCGGTATTACTTTCTGATTGTGCCATTTCCTAATACTGGATATATCTATAATTTTTTTCATGTTTCATGTTTTAAAACAGTTTTCAAAGCCGTAACTTGCAATTTAAACTATCTAATAACAAGTAACGTAACAACGTTTCCTACGTTATAATATTTCTTTCCTGTCAATTATGCTGCTATTTTTCATTTTATATAAAAAGGGAATATAAAATATTTGGGATCGAACTTTGAACAGGAAACGATGTTTCCACTAACCACTTTTCAAATTTGGTGGTTGGCGCTTGCTTTTAAAAAAATATTTTCTTGAGAATATCGTTTTTCTTCTGAGAAATCAGAAATTTATCATCGGTCAAGTTTCAGTTTCTTACCAATGCTTAATATATTTGGTCCCATTTATATAATACTAGTCTTTGTATCGAATATCCTGTTGAAAGTTGTAAAATTTTCAGTTATTGTCTTTGGCTCCATGTTGCCAAATCTGAAGGGTCACTGACGAGACTTCAATAGTCGAAACCGCGGTATGGCCCATCCCCTTTCTCATTAACGTGTTCACTGCTCTTAAAGGATCTCAGTTTTAATTTTTATTCATTCTTTCGTCTCTCAGCAAGTGTGAATTATTGTTTTCAATTTCGGGAAAAACTTCTGGATTGTGTGGGTTAAATGTTGTTACATATGGTGTTAAATTTTTATCATGTTTGGTTTCTTTGGTCTTCAATGTATCTTTTCTATCTAATGCCTTTACTTTTCTTATGCTATCTTCAATGAGTGCCGGGGATACTTTTGCCTCAATAGGAAGGTTTTGAGTGCTTCAAGTCTTGTAATTAATATTGTTTCATCAGACACTATCATTTTCAGCCTTCTGGCTAAATTGTAAGGTATGCTATTTCTAATGTGTTTAGGGTGGCATGAGATGTAAAGCAGGTATTGTTTTGAGTAGGTCCTTTTATAGTAAATATCAGTAAGAAGTGTTCCATTCTGGTTGGTGACTTGTGGGTCCAGAAAGGAAAGGCGGGTTCTACTTTTTTCAATTGCGAATTTTATGCTTGGGTGGAGTGTGTTCAATAGAGCGTGAAACCCTTTCAACTCTTCTTCTGATTTGGTGAATATTATAAAGCAGTCATCAAGAGACCTTTTGAAATTATCTTCTAGGTATATTCTAAAATCTGGGTCGAATTCTTGCTCTGCTTGATTATATAGTTTTTCTTCCAGGTATGCCAAAACGAGGGTAGCGTAAATTGAAGCGACCTTTGTATCCATGGCTGTACCTTTTGTTTGTGTAGATAGTGAGTGTCATTGAAACAAAAGCAGTTGTTTTCTAATATAATATTAGTTTTATTCCGTCTATAACAAAGTCTTTGCTGATTCTATTTGGTAGTTCTTCTGGATACTTATTTAGCCAAAAATGAAATAGCTTCTACCCCAAGGTCATGTGGAATGTTTGAATATAAGTTTACAATGTCAAAGGAAACTAGCACGCTTTGCGTGTCCACTTGTTCTGGTAATTTATTTAAAAAATCTTGTGTATATTTAAATTTTCGTCGAGTTGCTTGTAGTAGTCATTGGCTTGAAGCATTTTGTCTATCTATATACCGTATTCGTTCTAATTAGCGCACAGTGCGCTTAACTTTTCAAAAAACAAAATATCGTTCTAATAAGCGCACACTATAAAGGCGGAAACAACCGAGTAAAGTGCCGAAACTACCATGTCAAATCTAACAATGTCGATGTCAATAAAGTGTTCCAATCGTTGCAAAACAGTGTTTGGTCATCTAAACTTTAGTTGTAATGCAGTTAGTGCAGTAAAAATGTGTAAAATATGTATAAAATACCATTATGCCTGTCAAGCATTGTGCGCTTATGCACATGATTTTCGGAAACGACCATGGTGTGCGCTTGTTGGAGCATGTGCGCTAATTAGAACGAATACGGTATTCAATCTAATTTTGTTTCGGAAATGCTCAGCAGGCCCCATTTCCTAAACCCCTTTATATCATCAGGAAAACTTTTCCGTGCCATATATACCCCCTTAAACCCCACTTTTATATAGTAAAACTCGGCAATGCAGGGGTATACATATTCTTCTTATTTTGATCTAAAATATACACTTACCGTAGTGCACATATTAATGTCAAACATAAATGGTAACACATCACTGGTACTCTAGACGAAGTGCGTACGTGCCTATAAGTCAGTGCATAGCATCTGATGACAAGAACGATAGATGTTAAGATATTCTATAAAAAGTACAAGTAGGCAAAGATCAGGAAAAGGCGCAATCAGAAAAAGACTCCCACTCCAAAAACCAAGGCGGGAAAAAACCAAACCAACAATCAGGCACTTATACCATGAAAACATTTCGTAAGCCGAATGAGCAGCTATTTTCCCAATAGGTGGCCACTCAGTTACCTTAACTTAACTAAAATATGCAAACATACATAAGGCGCCAACAGCACAAAAAAAAACTTTAAATCGATTTTACACGGCCGTAACCTCACCCTCAGCTTCTGCAGTGGTTCATAACATTTAGTTAGTTCTTCGGTCCTCGTGGTGAATCTCTAACTAGTAAATGAATCATCAAGAACAAACAAATAAATCATGATAAACATCCTGATGAATCAAAAACCAGGACTCACAGACTGAGTGAGCTGCCCGACGATGGAGATCCCTGGGCGCCAAATAACTTACTAACTCCGGAGCTAAAGAAAAACATCAGTTGGACTCCGGTGGACCAAGCAACAGACAAGAAGCTCCGGCCCCAACCAACTAAAATGAATAGCTTTAAGTCGGGGCCATCATAGAGTCTGACGCCCGACCCACCGGCGTGCAACTAAAGAAGGCAGCATAGTTATCAACCGTGATTGGGTTAAAAACTAAGCATGCAGACTGTCGCATAACATTCAAGTTATAACCTATACGTCTGTAACGTGTTGTGATTTTTCTAAACTGAAAAGAAAAATCATTACTTCCTATAAGTTTCTTAAATTTGTAAACCAAGTCACCATAAAATTCTGGTTCCGAAAGACCCTCACTTAAAAGCGTCTTTAACCCAACATTATATTTGGAAATCAATTCATAGTGTCTACGATAAAATTTAGAAAAGGTTTTTCGAAGTTTATGATACCGATAGCCCTGTTGGAGAAGTTTGGCCGTTAAAGATTTATTTCGAGCGTTGAAGTCTGTAACATGATTGCAGACTCTAGCAAACCTAATAAGTTGCGAAATGTATACACCATAAGAAGCACGACGAGGAACGTCACCATCCAAAAACGGAAAATTTACTATATCAAAATCAAAGTCATCGCGCTTATCATAAATTTTAGAAGAAACAAATCCATTTGCAATAGAAAGATGTACATCTAAAAAGGGGGCTTCGGTATCCGAGATATTGGCTTTGTTCAACTGTAGTTCAGATGGATAAATTTGATTGACCATACCTTCAAAACATCGAAAGACGGCCAAGGGCGGAAATGACCATATTTCTCCAAATGACGCTCGCTTCTTAGCATACCTAAATCATATCAAAAGGCGGCGATCGTAGTGCACATATTAATGTCAAACATAAATGGTAACACATCACTGGTACTCTAGACGAGCTGCGTACGTGCCTATAACTCAATGCATAGCACGATAGATGTTAAGATATTCTATAAAAAACATCTGTCTTTTTTATTATTAAATTACAATCTGAGCCACGCAATGTACATAGTACATACATACTCTTTGCATATGACAATTACAAAGATCAGAAATCTACGCAGCTGGTTTCGCCTCATGCAGTTTATAAAGGACCAACCCTACTCACAGAGCAACAGCCGCTTAAATTGTGTTGGACCGAGTTGCCTAGAAATCATCAAAAGAGAGCATGTTTTAGCGCGGCTGATATTATGAATTTTTCACGATTTTTTAGTATGAATATCACTGAGAGAGGAAATTGTAGGCAGTCTGTTAATAGTAAATTTGTTAATAAAATGAAACAAGAAGCTGTGACGGTAAATTATGACGGTTAATTGCCCAATCCTTTTAAACTTGGGTATAAATACGAGTTATTTAAACCTCAGCATCATTAAAATACAATAAGGAATCAACTAGAAAACTACATGAGTAAGCAGTTTAACGGAACGTGTGCTTGGGCAAATGACATTTCCCCCTCTGCTTATGAAGGTATGTATTTATTTAAATATGGGATAACATGATGGGTATCTTACTGGGCCCAGAATAATTAGATATTTCGCTATTGTCTTGAATGATAGCTTTTTTTCCGAAATACAAAGCAAGATGTGGTTAGCAAAATTATAGTTTTACGTTTTCATTATTTGCTGCAATTCCTTGGCATCCTTTTCATACTTTGTGGTATTTCTTAGATTTCTAAATTAATTAAATTCTAAATTAGTTGGCTGCATCATTATACCACAGAATCGCGCTGTAGTATCAATATGCTAAAGCATGATAAATATATGCAATTTCAATACGGCATTGAAATGCTTATGAAATATTTTCTTGTTTGTTTGTTTTTTTTTTTTTGTTTTTTTGTTTTTTTTTTTTTTTTTTTTTTTTTTGTTTCAGTAGTTCCATGGCTTTAACGTGCGTTTCTGTCATATATTATTGCATCTGCCGTAGCAGGTAACTGCGAAGCTAATCAGCGCCTTCGATTGCACAACTCCTCCTTTACTTATGCCCAAAACTTGAAGATTCTAGCTTACTGTGTTGTGGGTGTATAGGCCGGTTTGTGTCGGACCCGAAGGTCGCGGCTCGTATACTCTCGGAATTTAAAAACGCAACACTTGCATATTACTGATTCTTCCTCTCAGAATACAGGACTTTATTGAACTGAAAAGCACAATCAGTCTGCTTAACTTCCATACAAAAAGCGAAATACCAGTGTCCGTGATTAAAGTCATACAGTATGACTTAACGTTATCTAAAATTCAACAAAAATAAAATGCATAAAAATGATAAAAGATCAATGGAGCCCAAAAAAATCTTAAGGTCCAACACCAAAAAACGCCGAAACCCAAACGAATGCTGTTGGTTGGCTTTCATTTGCATTAAATACGCGTTAAAAACGTCAGTTTAACGCGTACGTTTATCAAGAGAACTTATTTTTTGGCTTGTAAAATTGACACAAATTCAAAACTTTTCGTACACAATATTTAAGCACGGGACTAAGATAAGATTAAGTTTTGCCGCTAAATTCGAATGCCTCTGTGGTTTTTTATGCTTCAGTTTAACTTTAAATCAGTTTTAAGCAAATGATAACCAATGTAAAGCAGGCTTGGGCAAAGTAATGCATTGTCATTAGCATTAAAACTAATTTGGAGCATTGGTATTAGCGTTGACATTAGCATTATTTGACAAAATAATGCATTGCCATTGGCATTGGTTTTCAGGTTATTTTGCGATAGGGAACTGAACCAGTGCAATGATGGGTTGTACATGTATCTTCATTGAACATTGTATCTTCATTGAACATTTTATCAACTATCATACATTGCCGATTCTGGTACTTAAAAGTTATTTAACACATTCATGATAAAGATGATCAACTCAGTATTATAAGATCAAGAAATGATGTATCAAATTATGAATCCATCACTGTTCAACTTCAAAACCTAGTTTCCATATTGAAACATATTATAATTCTTATGGCTGTACAGTTATAATCTTAAATTCTTTTATTGTGAAATGGTGCTGTTCAGTAACATGCCTCAATGGATGTGTTCACCTGACAAAAATATTCATAAAAGGACACAGGCGTAACACCAGTAAACCATTCAGATTCAGTAGATTATTAAGTAAGTAAGTAAGTAATAGTTTATTAAAGTGTCACATATCAACTGTACAAGAATATCACAATTTACACAATAAAACGGTTGATACCCAGCCAATAATTGGCTTACGAGACACTGTTTGTACATAAAATACATCTATATAATATATTAAAGTTTAAAACAATACATAGTTCAAATACTTTTCACTACAGTACTTATAAAACTCGTGATTTAAACTTTGAGAATCGTGGGCAAAAATAAGAAAAGTTCGACAAAAAAAATCAAATTTACAACAATAATGAGGCAAAATTGAACATAAGAGTAGTATTAAAATGTAGTCAAGTTAGGAAGGTTCGCTTATCATATAGTACTATATAGAGCTAAGATATATGTGAACAGTTTACTGACGAGGGTAAGCCGCAGGCACTGTATGGCGGAAACCAATGTCCAGACAGCACTGCACCTGCCGCCCACCGTCGTCCCCCTAAAAGTGACTAAAAGAAATATGAAGTAACAGACAATGAATCAATATCACAGACATCTATAAAATTCACAAATTTAAAATTTGGTTCACCATTCACTAAGCTGGTGGGCAGACACCTGACCCAAGTGACGGGGACTGTCCCTAACTACAAGTGACACGAGTCCGGACACCAGCTCACAAAAAATACAAATAATTGACGACGGTAGGCCGCAGACATTGTGTGGCGGAAACCAATGTCCAGACAGCACAGCACCCACCGCCCACCCGCGTCCTCCTCCGTAGAAAGACCTTGACTACATATTGCGGCAATAAAAATTGAGACTGAATTAAAAACAATAAAACAAAATCACAAAAATACAAATGATTGGCAAGGGTAAACCCTAGGTACTGTGTGGCGGAAACCAATGTCCAGACAGCCCACCGTCGCCCCCTTAAATGACATAAATTGCTTTTTGGTTTGCAATAAAAATCTAATTTGAAGAAGCAAAGAATTACAATATTATTTTGTAAAAATCTATATAGTGCAAAAATTAAACATCTCATTCAATATAAGAATTGAGAAAATGATACAAAAGGTTAATGACAGAATTTACATACAAAGCTCATCAAACACGATTTTGTAGGTGTGCTAAATTTCTTCGCCTGATCATTTTCTGCAAACATGTTGCAAGCTTTATTTGTAAATCTGGGCACTGCATGATAAAAAATTATTTTTCACTTGGTGACATATCCGTAAAATCATGTTTAATCTGGGATGCGCATTGGAATAATTCATACCTTATATCGTCGTAGAAATTGCATAAAATTAATAAGTGTGTTTCATCTTCTATCGTATTCGAACTACAGTATTTACATACGCGATCGTTCAGCGGGGTTTTAGGACGAGTGTAGCGGCCTTTTTCTATTTCTAATGGCAGGTTACAGCTTCTAAATTTTGCTTCCGTTGGTCCCTACTCATGTTAACCTTAACGTAATGTTCAGTTTGAAATTCTGTTTTATATGTTCGATTTGTTCTAAGTTTGTTACCGTTTTGGTCATTACCGTCATGCATAAGTTTATTTTTCCATTTCTCGATTTCTGCATGTCTCAGGCGTTCTTTTGCAAGATTCATACATCTAGTTTTTTCAGGCTTATCAGTTAACATAGCGTCAACCAAGTCAAACTCGTTAATGAATGATAAGTGGCCTTGTTTGTAACACACACAATACTGCTTGGTAATAGCCAAAGGCAAAAAAAAAAAAACAACTCCTCAACTAACAATATGTATTAAAGTAGCAGTTTATCGCACCTTTGGAAATAGTTTGTAAACAGGGTCCTATACCTAATTAATGAATTTAGACAAAGTCATAGAAAAACGTTTTGTAGCTAATGCCCAATATAATGTTAATGCATTAGCAAAATTAGCAAAAATAATGCATTTGAATCAGCATTGTTCTAATGCCAAAATAAATATTGGCATTAGCATTAGTTGAGAAATACCTAATGCATTGGTATGCATTGGCATTAATGTAATGCATTGCCCAAGTCTGATGTAAAGTGTTGAGTTATTTAAGTCCGACAGTATATGTGAAATGGTACACAAATGATCTCAAATGAGATAGCAAATGACATTACAGATAAATCAGACAAAGCATTTGAACTGTGGCTTATATATCTATATTTGTGATTTTCTTTATTCTTATCAATATACTTAGCACGACGAAGATGAATAAAATACTCTAGCCTTGAATCGCCTGTGTGTCGCAGCTCATTATTATTTCTAAACAACTGGAACCTGGAAAGCTTTACTTTTAAAAGTGGATTTAAAACCCTATTCACTCGTATATCCTATAGAAAAAGTTCTCTAACAACAATGACATAAACCTGTTCTTTGGTAATTTCTATTATTTTGTAAAAAAAAAAAAAAAATAAATAAAAAAAGAAAAAAAAAATCGTCTACAATATGAAGAATTTTCTAGTGTCCCGTCCCTTATTCAGTGAAAACCTAGTGACATCTAATCATTTGCATCAGATCATAATTAATAATATGCCTTTTCAAAAGCTATGCACAACATCGAGCACAACATATTCCATCTCGGCCCTTATCACTTCGGTCTATATATATAATATACTTTTTGGGCGTTTAGTCTTTCCTCTATACCCACCTTTAACTTCATAAGATTTATCGCTATTGAATGCCTTATTGCCATCAGTCTTCTCGGAAAGTTTACGTTAATGTAAATATATGTTTGGAGTCAACTTTTGGTTTATTGGTTTGAAAACGAACAGAAGTTCACGGTTTCTATAAATCGTTTAACGATCTAAGAAAACCGTTATAAACAAACAATATCGACTCACCCGCGTTTTAGGGTTTATTACAGGTATGGCGTATTTAAACTTTTAGATATTATTACTTGTTTCAATGTGCAACGCTATCCCAAATTTTAGAGTTCACCTCTACAGATTGCATTTATTTCCCGTTATTTATCTGTTCGTGCGAAAAATGGTATAGCCTTTTTACTATGCATCTTTGAATTATCAGTACACGTGCCATTTGTTTCAGACACAGCTTCTGGTATCCAGCTTCTTTGTATGTTTTGCTCATATCGCCATGGCGACGGCGGAGAACGGAACCAGTCACTGCGTCAATTCACCATACACGTCACTTATCGACAGTGAGATCCAACAATTACGTTTCTTTGACGTCACTCACTACGACTACGTTAACGCTACACTGAGCGCTTTCGTTGATGGCTCAATGTGTTATGCTATACCCGTTACACAACACACACTGTTCAACTACAGAAGCATGTGTCCCTGGAAGTACGTCCCAGATATTGACCACAATCGCTTTCCTGTCAGACTCAACATGGCGAAATGCATGTGCACCACGTGCGCCCATAACTATCAGTGTAAACCAGTGTTATATACTATACCAGTTCTAAAGAAACAGTGTGAAAATGGCGTCAATCACTGGGTTCAAAAGATGCAGTTGATCTCAGTTTCGTGCTACTGTTCTAGACCACCAATGCAACGTGTTAGCAAGCGTGTCGGTCTATTACATATCTTAAAAAGAACATTTGAATATCAAATATTTGATGATGGCGTAAAAATTGCGTACTAACATTGATTTCGTAGCAAAATTCGTTCCAGGTCCTTTGAACCACATTGGCTTAAACTTTCTTATTTGAATTCTTACAATTAAATAAGCTACAATCACATTCAAAGAACTTCTATTAATAGCAAGCACACGTGTTTGCTTTCGGATGTACATGTACAATGTTACTCACTTAGCTAGAAGTTCAAACCGGGTGGTATAAGCTGTCGACGACCATTTTTGTCGACCGGATGGGCTCTTCAGATGTCGGGAAATTTGTACTTTATTTTTTATTTCTTGACTATACATTTTTCTTTGTGAAACGTACTTCCATACGTCATATTTCAGATCAAATTTGTTTACAAAACTGTGAAAAAATATTAAAAACAAAATTTACAAATTCAGACGACGATCTCTGTTTGTACATGTAAAGATCCCATATCTATGATGATCGCCCATGGGAATATTTCGTTTCGGTCGCGTGAATTATTTCGGTCTTTAGACCGCTCCCATGCGCATGTGTCGGATTTAAAAATCCAATGACACAATCCAATGGCTGAAACCATGGAAATCAAGAATCAATGTACAAGTTGGTGGCTGGCTGGAGTGTGACTGGCAATAAACTCGCTCAGCATACCAGGCTATTCGGTCTTCAGTGGATCAGCTGGCTAACTGTCACTCCGCTCCACTTCGGTACCTCGTGGTTTAACGGAATACCGATCGTCGGCTGAGTGCTATAGTGTTCTATCTCCATCTTAAATTTTCCATTTTCTATCTCCACCTTAAAACTGAGTTCAAAGGTTTGAGACCCTCAAATAAGGTCAAAATGTTCATATTTAGAGTGAACATGCATTATGAACATGCTTTCTGTCTAAATGAGCTCAATTCAAAAAACTATCGGTGAAAATAAAGTAATTTTGGAAAAAAATAGGAATTTTGTGTTTGGACATTTTTTTCATGACCCGAAGATAGAACATTTTGGTGACCCAGATTCCATAGCAAGCAATGCAGCATTTTCTCTTGTTTATAAGTGCAATAAAAATATATAATAATTATCCAAAGTAAGCCTTAAAGGCTGAATACTAATTATTAATCTATTTATCTCAACGTACCCTTAAATGTCTTCATTGTATGTATCATAGATATCATAAAATACGTCCAATACCTACAGTATGGCATAGTAGCATTTGACCATGTGACCCAAAATGTCATGTGACTGAATTACTCCGAATGCAGGCATCTAATTGATCGAAATGGAGATAGAACAGTATACAGTGTAGCATTACAATTTCGGGCCATTTTGGACATAGAACATAAAAGAACTGTCAATAACATAAAATCTAGGCAGAAATGTCTACATCTGACTACACTAGGAGATAGAACTTTTGATTCCGATTCCAACGGTATATCGCACTTGATATGACCCAAATACGGAGATAGAACAGTATAGCACTCAGCCGACGCGATGGAAATATTCCGTCTAGGTCTTCAGCTGCTCGGAAGAGCAAGGTAGACTGATGTAGGAGTAAGGTAGGGGGTATAGGTAGGATAGGGTAGTAGGTGGGGATGGGTAGGGTGTGCTGGTGGTAAGGATAAGGGATAAGACTGAGTGGGAGATGGTAGGGCAGGGCAGGGTAGGAGGTGGGGGTAAGGTAGGGCAGTGAATAGTGGTGGTGATAGGGATGTGTAGGAGGAGAACGGTGGAGGACAGTGGGATGTGTATGGGAAGGTGGAAGGTAGGGGTATGGTAGGATAGGGCAGGAGGGGGTGGTTAGGGGGTTGTGTGGTGGTAGTAGTGGTAGGGGTGTGTAGGGAGGGATTGGGTGGTGGGTGTTGATGTGTAGAGAGTAGGGCTGGGGAAGGGTAGGAGGTATGTTATGATACAGTATGAAGTGGGAGTAAGGTAGGTAGAGGTGAGGTGGTTGGGTAGTGGTGGGTAGGGTAGGGGAGGTGGCTGGTTAGTGGTGGGTAGGGTAGGGTAGGTTAGGATGGGGTGGTGGTAGGGTCATGGAGGGAGGGGTCGGTATGGTCGTTTCGGTCCCGGGTCATTTCGATTACGGGTAATTTCGGTTCCCGGGTCGTTTCAGTCCCGGGTCATTTCAGTCCCGTGTCGTTTCGGACCGGGTCATTTCGGTCCCAGGTCGTTCCGGACCAGAGTCATTTCTGTCCAAGGTGATTACGGTTAAGGGTCGTTTCGGTCCCGGGTCGTTTCGATCCCGGTTAATTTCGGTCCCGGGTCGTTCCGGACCGGGTCAAATCGGTCCCGGGTCATTTCGGTCCCGTTTTGTTTAGGTCCCGGGTCGTTTCGGTCCCGAGTCACGATACCAGGTCGTTTCGGTACCGGGTCGATTTGGAGCGGGGTCGTTTCGGTCCCAGGTCATGGATTTATATGTGCTACCGACCTACCTCTACAAGAGACTTGTAGATCATTTTGGTACATAGTCTGGCATTCTCCCACTGGACAGCTGGATACTCTCGACGGTAACGATTATGTTTATCATAAAAAGATTCTAGCGTAATGATTACCATGTGTGTTTGCAGATAAGGCAGTGTGCCTTTATTTCATATTAACATAATAAATTTTGTTTGTTTGTTTAAATTGATGTCTAACGTTCCAGTCAACTGCTAAGGTCATATCGGGACGTTGCCTCCATATTATGGAATTTTACCCAAATTGACATCCAACAAGTGCTTTAAATATAACCATCCAAGTAAGCTACAAAGCCCTGACTTGAACCACTTTTCCTGTGCAGGCTCAAACCAGAGCAGTTTAACAGTAATCAGATGGCCAGCCAGTAGCGTAAAAGTTTTGCCTGGAGACACAAGCAGCCTATCTATTTCTTTAGGCCCCAATGGGCGGGGGCCACATAAGATGATAAAAGCACTATTGTAACCGTAGATCTACTGGCACAATTTCGAACTGACAAACTTGGCAAATAATGCAGACTCAGCACTACATGTTTTATTTCAACAGAGGTCGTCTCAACAGTACATTATGGAAACAAGTCCATGCAATATATTTTTTTTTTCAGCTGTAAAAATAAAAATTCATTGGAAAAATGATATTTTAAAAATTTATGCTCAAAACATCGATTGTGGGTAAACGTTAGAGCCCCCTTGCCGAGGCGGTTCTAAAGAGTACAAACAATCTATGTTTAGGATCAAAATAAGAAAAATTGCATACCCCTGTATTCTCCAGTTTTACTACTTAAATGTTGCGATATAATGGGGTATACATTATACGAACATGTTATCGTGATGACGTTTATTGTTGTCAACGCCTTTGCACTGTTCCATATTGGGATGGTACTTAAATTTTCCACATGTGCTCAAACTTCGAAATTGGTCAAGCACGTGAATATTATCTGTAAAAGGATAATTATGATTTAAATGACAATTCCTATTATCACAAATATGCTATCACAGCAAATTTCAGTTGGCGTTGGCGTCTTAATATTCTCAAGCCTACAGTACATGCTATATTATTTTAGTGTACATGTAGGATGCAGAAATGCTAAAGTAGTTGAACTCTGCAAACTTGACAAAGTAGTCGAAATAAGAATAAGTTTCTAACGAAAACCAGCAGTCTATACTATAATGTTATTAATCAAGTTATTTCGTATTGGACTAGTTACAGGTCCGAGGTTAGCTGTATTGGACCGAGGCCGAAGGCCGAGGTACAATACAGCTGACTGAGGACCTGTAACTGGTCCAATACGAAATAACTTGATTAATGAGATTTTTATTAATTAACTGTCAAAAGTCCATATCAGAATCAGAATCAGAATCAGAATAGTTTACTGGTGAAACGTCAAACTGACAATACCACACCAGGGGGATGGGGCTTGACCGGAGGGGCTTAGTCCCGAGCTCTCACAAGAGAAGTAAATTTAGACACACAATCATCTGACAATTCAGCAGAGGAGATCAGAGAATCAGGGAGTTCATTCCAATCTCTAATGGTCTGGGGGAGGGGGGGGGGGGAGAAACTGTGTAAATAGGCATTTGTACTTGCTGAAGGTATCTGAAATGCCAAGGAGTGTTGATTCCTACAACGCCTATTTTTTTTGGGGATAAGGTCATCCGTGGGTATTTTTGCTCTCCCTTTTAGACCTTTGTAAAGCAATATAATTCTATTATCCTTCCTTCTTTTCTGCAGGGATTCCCATTTTAGTTTTTTAAGGATGTCAGTCATACTACCTTTTTCATATGTGTAGTTCCTAGTTACAAACCTAGCCGCACGCTTTTGCACTTTCTCCAAATCATCTATCAGACCTTCATAATGAGGGTCCCAAACTGAGCTACCATATTCAAGAATAGGTCTCACCAGACCTTTATAGGCAGCTTCTCTCACATCTTGGGGTGAGGAAAACAGATTTCGTCTCAAAAAACCAAGGGTCCTATTGGCTTTGGTGCACACATTGCTGATGTGAGTATTCCATTTTAAATACTTAGTTATTGTTACACCAAGATATTTGATACTCTCAACATTTTCCAACACAGTACCCTCAAGCTTGTAAGAAGCCTGAATTTTACTAGTACGTTTATTTGTCAGCTGCATCATGTTGCACTTGACAGGTTGAAATCTCATACCCCATTTTCTGGCCCAACTACCTAATCGATCAATATCCTTCTGAAGTTTCACTGTATCCTCCACATTCTTAATTTCACGATAACAAATACAATCATCAGCAAAGAGTCTGATATCCGATTCAATATCTGAGGTGATATCATTTATATGCAACGAAAACAACAAGGGACCAAGAACGGTGCCCTGTGGGACACCAGATACAACAGGAGCCCAGTCTGATTTAACGTCATTAACCACAACTCTTTGTTGTCTATAGCAAAGGAAGGCATCAATCCATTTAATTGTCTTTCCACCAATTCCATAACTGAACAATTTGCTTTTAAGGAGTTCATGTGGAGGAGTGTCAAAAACTTTTTCAAAATCCAAGATAAATGTATCAACCTGACCTTGATTGTCTAAGATTTTTGCCCAGTCATCAATCACTGTAGCTAACTGGGTTTCACAACTATGGGATTTCCTGAATGCATGTTGCCTGTCTGACAAAAGCTTATGATGATCCAAATGAGACATGATATTAGAACACACTATATGTTCCAGAAGTTTGCAGGGTACGCAGGTCAAGGAAACTGGACGATAGTTGCAAGCAAGAGATTTGTCAGCCTTCTTGAATAGGGGACAAATGTTTGCTAAAGACCATTCTTTGGGGATTTCACCCGAGTCTATTGACTGTTGAAAAAGATGTGCAAAAACAGGACCTAGCTCACATGCCAATTCCTTAAGGACTCTAGGATGAAGCTCATCAGGACCTAAAGCTTTCGACGGGTTCAAACCTTTCAGAAGTTTTGTGACACCTTCTTTGGATACCACTATGTCCTCCATAAACGGGGCTTTTCTATTCAAAAGAGGGACCTGACTATGTTCAGTTTTGGTGAACACATCCGTAAACTGACCATTGAATTCACTAGCCTTTTCAAAATCTGATTCAGCAAGACCACTTCCATTTCGCTTTTTCAAAGGGGGGATACCTTGAACATCTTTTTTTCTGACTATTTATGTACCGATAAAAATCTCTTGGATTAGCCTTAACATCACCAACCAAGTTATTTACATACAACACATGCTGTTTTCTGATATCTGCTTTGATTTCTCTTCTCAAAGTTTCAAATTTTGTTCTAAATTTTGCACTCCCAGTTTTCTTCGCTTTAGCATGAGTTGCATTTTTTCTACGAATCTTTCTTCTTATTTCAGAAGTTAACAATGGGACTGAGGAAACTGAGCGACTAGTCTTTGATGGGATATGTTTATCCACTGAATCCTGGATAAAAGATGTGATCAAATTAAAGTTTTCTTGAACCGACCGTGTGCCAGAGTAACCGTTGAAATATTTCTCCTTTGCAAATTTAAGGGCATCACCTTTCATAGATTCATAATCACCTTTCTGATATTTATACACCTTTCTCTTAGGTTTCTTGATGGGGGGAATAACTATTTTCAAAGTTCCAGAGACAATGTCATGATCACTAAGCCTGTCCGGGGAATGAATATCAACAAATTGTCCGGGAAGTGAAGTAATAATCAAATCCAATGTGTTTTGTCCTCTTGTGGGGAAGTGCACTACCTGTTCCAATTCATGGTCACTTATAAGTTCTACCAACTTTGCACCTTCAGACATGCTCACCCATATCACACCCATATCATCCGCTAGGACCTCAAGCATACCTTCGCCATTCTTAGAGCCCATGTCTGACATTCTTTTCAAAGATGCTGACATGACTTTTGCTTGTTTGTTCACTATTTCACTCGATCGGCTGAATCGCCGCCATTGTTTTTGTTTCAACACATTCAACGCGGCGCGTGACCTTGCACGTGAATTTTGACCAATCAGGTGTAGGGATTTCCATATAGATAGCAGGTAAATCCATATAGATACGAGGTCAACCGTATTAGAGCGAGGTCAGCTGTATTAGGTCGAGGTGAAATCCAGTATAGACTATACAAAAAAAGAAACATCACCAGTATGACACAGACCAAATTCTCTGTATAAGTACCATATACTAATAAGTTAATTAATAAATTACGAAAACATGAGCATGCAATATACGTAGATTTTTATAGCTAAAAAAATGAAAATTTTCAGCTGACAAAAAATGATATTTTTCTTATTTTTGCTCAAAACATAGATTGTGGGTGCACGCTAGAACCGCCTCACTGAGTCGGTTCTATATAGATAACGTATACCCACAAACAATGTTTTGGAGCCAAAGTAAGAAAAATAGGTATACCACTGCATACCCCAGTTTGCTACATAAAAGTGTGGTATAATTTGGGACAGTACATGGACATGTTATTCTGATGCTTTTGAGCAGGTAAAGGCAAACGAATACCAATTCATGTTTCAACTAATTTGTGCTCTACATATATATTTAACTTTAAAAGAATAAACTCAACATCCATGTATTCTATTTCATTCATAAGTACTTCCATATCTATAAGTTAAATGGTTGTTGTGTCAAAAGTTTTATTAAAATCCACAATGATTGTATCAGCCTTTTTCTTATTGTCTACGCGCCAGCGCGTAGACTACTCTAAAGTTTGAGATTGACCTACTTAAAAGACAACTCATACACCTCGCTACAACTGCAACTGCACGTTTGAGTCTAGTGGCTTGATCATCGTGTTAGTAGGATTTCGTGTCGTTTCGCCAAGGACCGTGTAAACACCCAAAACACCCATGCAAACCTCCCTTTGGTTGGTAACATTTGTACCGATGGTGCAGTAGGTACCAAAAATGGGGCAAATTGTTAAATTCGTGGAACTGTGCATGATTGCATTCTATCTAAGCAACAACGGAATGTAATGAACCGACGGTATTGTGACGCTATATGGTCAGGTATGAAAGCTTTGACCGCGCCCCGCCTGCCGAGTAGCCAATTACATTCTATCCAAGCCACAATGGAATGAAATGAACCGACAGTATTGTGACGGTCGATTGTCAGGTATGAATGCTTTGACCGTGCAGCGTTTTATTTCTGTTCAGTCACATGAACCACGATGAAATGGGAGTACGGTCAGATTCTTTGACATTCTAGTTTATATATGCGAAGCGTAGACCAAGCTTTTTGTTAAAGCTTATACTTGTCATCGTTGTAATTTACAGGAAAATGGACAAGGTGTTATAGGTTTTCCTAATAACAGGTTTTGGGAAAAGCAGAAACAAACTAAAAGAAATCAAAAGTCTGAGAGCACTTTATTTTGATAACTTATATACTATACACATGCAATTACATCTCAAAATACTCACACACCATCTGCATGGCAACAGACCGTTAGTTCAGGTACATGTATGTCATCTTAAAAAAAAAAAAAAAAAAAAAAAAAAAAAAAAAAAATCGGATCCAAGCATCCAAATACGGCTCGTACACATGCCCCACGAGTTATGCATACAGGTTAATCTGAAAGAGATTTTGAAGAAGCCAAAGTTGTGCCACTGTTTATTGGGTTTGTAAACCCTGCTGGTTAAATATGGTCGAGACATTACAGGAAACATATAATGAGAAGAATTATATGCTCCTGCAGGTGACTATCTTAGAGGACTCTGAAGGATAGTTGTAATTGTTTGATGTAGAAGAAGAAGAAGAAGAAGAAGAAGAAGAAGAAGAAGAAGACGAAGAAGAATATGATGATGATGATGATGATGATGATGAAGAAGAAGAAGAAGAAGAAGAAGAAGAAGAAGAAGAAGAAGAAGAAGAAGAAGAAGAAGAAGAAGAAGAAGATGATGATGATGATGATGATGATGATGATGATGATGATGCTGATGGTGCTGCTGCTGGTGATGATGATGATGATGATGATGATGATGATGATGATGATGATGATGATGATGATGATGATGATGATGATGATGATGATGATGATGGGGAATATCAAGAAAATTACCATGGGCAGAAATGACAATCAGGTAATGGTGATGGTAAGGGAATGAATAATAATAATAATAATAATAATAATAATAATAATAATAATAATGATAATAATGGAAAGAAGAAGAAGAAGAAGAAGAAGAAGAAGAAGTAGAAGAAGAAGAAGAAGAAGAAGAAGAAGAAGATGATGATGATGATGATGATGATGATGATGATGATGATGATGAAGGGGAGGAGGAGGTGACCTCCTTAACATCATTGACGATGATTTTACCGGTCTAAAACATAAGTTCCGGGTTTTATTCAACGTAAAATTCAAACGGCGTACACCAGTTTGCTATTAAACAACACTATCGTAAGCAACTGTGAAAGATGGCGGGAAAATGAATTTTTATCAATTTGCTGATTATTCTAGCCACAATCACTATGCCGATGGCATTTTCAACACAGCCGGGCTTAGAAGACACCCAGTATCTTTTGTTGGCAAAGATTGATAATGCCAGAAATGTGTCGAACATCTTGAAAGCCATTCATTTTAAAGACGTAATGTGATTTTTATCGCACCTGCTTATAGCAGGGTGCGATATAGGAGTTCAAATTTCCGTCCGTCCGTACGTTCGTCCGTTCGTCCGTCAACATTTACGTCGAAGTTTTGTCAACATTTACGTCGAAGTTTGGTTTTCTCGACATCAGAGGTAGCTGCAAGTCTGAAACCTTGCATAGTAATTGTCCTTGGCATACCCTTCAAGCACGCACCTTAACCCGGTGCCCTTGACCTATATTTCACGGTCCACTGACTTTGAAAATTTTTACGTCGAAGTTTGGTTTTCTCGACATCAGAGATAGCTGCAAGTCTGAAACCTTGCATAGTAATTGTCCTTGACATACCCTTCAAACACGCACCTTAACCCGGTGCCCTTGACCTATATTTCACGGTCCACTGACTTTGAAAATTTTTACGTCGAAGTTTGGTTTTCTCGACATCTGAGATAGCTGCAAGTCTGAAACCTTGCATAGTAATTGTCCTTGACATACCCTTCAAGCACGCACCTTGACCCGGTGCCCTTGACCTATATTTCACGGTCCACTGACTTTGAAAATTTTTACGTCGAAGTTTGGTTTTCTCAACATCAGAGATAGCTGCAAGTCTGAAACCTTGCATAGTAATTGTCCTTGACATACCCTTCAAGCACGCACCTAAACCCGGTGCCCTTGACCTATATTTCACGGTCCACTGACTTTGAAAATTTTTAAGTCGAAGTTTGGTTTTCTGGACATCAGAGATAGCTGCGAGTCTGAAACCTTGCATAGTAATTGTCCTTGACATGCCCTTCAAGCACGCACCTTGACCCGGTGCCCTTCAACTATATTTCACGGTCTATTGACTTTGCCCGTTGCAGGTGCGATATCGACCTCCGCGGAGTTCTTGTTTTTATTTATCAGCAGCTCAGCTGTTAATCTTTTTTGTATTACTGCACTGTCAATATTTTCATCTGTCAGTGCTTTTAAGTATTTGCTCAACGTCCCTGTAAACAATTTTTCCATAACTGCCCTATAAATTAGTATCACTTCTGCAGTTCTGCACCCTCCTAGAGATACAGTATGTGCTGTAGTGGCTGGGGTGCCACAGGTATATCAGACACATATACATACATATACAGCCTTGCTGTATGAGCTAGCTTTTACAGCGACGCGTAGTGTGTCTGGATATTGTTGCAAGTTAAGCAACGTTGAGCTTGGTTAGTGGCTGGATGGGTGACCCAAGTTGGAGCATGGACGACTGGGTAGTCGGCCCGGTAGTCGGGTGCTCATGGTGGGGTACCATCAGTTACTTTACTGGCGATGAGGTAATTGACGAGCTCATGCGAGGATATGCTTCGCTCCTTCGGGAAAAAGGAGGGAGTAGTGTAGTGGCTGGGGTGCCACAGGTATATCAGACACATATACAGCCTTGCTGTATGAGCTAGCTTTTACAGCGACGCGTAGTGTGTCTGGATATTGTTGCAAGTTAAGCAACGTTGAGCTTGGTTAGTGGCTGGATGGGTGACCCAAGTTGGAGCATGGACGACTGGGTAGTCGGGTGCTCATGGTGGGGTACCATCAGTTACTTCAGTGCCAAACAAATGCCCATAACGTTGAAAACTCGTTTATATATTTAATTATTTTTTTTATACAGGTACTGAGTCGATCAATTTTTTACCATTACCCCAGGAGCTGTGGAAACGCGACTTGCTCAAGGTCACAACGAAAGGCGCCCCTGCTGTAGCTAGTTCAGATGATTTACTGTGCTGCCACCATGCAAACTTGACCCCTAAAAATCTAGATTGCCTAAAAGAATGAAGAGCTAGCTAAACATTACGAAAACACGCCCATGCAATATACAGAGATTTTTTAAGTTGTAAAAATTGAAAATTTTCGGTAGAATTTTTTCAATATTTTTCTTATGTTTGCTCAAAACATAGATTGCGGGTACACGTTAGAACCGCCTCGCCGAGGCGGTTCTAACGAGTACCCACAATCTATGTTTTGGAGCAAAAATAAGAAAAATAGGTATACCCCTGCATACCCCAGTTTTACTATATAAAAGTGGGGTTTAAAGGGGTAATCATTGCACGGACATGTTTTCCTGATGAATATTACAGTCAAGATTTGTAAAGGAAAAATTTATGGCTTAGAAGAAAGTTAAATTTACCAGCTAGTTTTGTCATTAAATTTGCAAAAAAACTGTTTCAAAATGACCTAAATTTGTGATTTATGTATACTGGTTTACTAGCTTACCGCGGCACTAATGGTTCAATGGCTCACTAAAAATACGCAAGATAGTCTATCTTTTGTTCACACCCTGTTCGATTTTTATCATTACCTCCTACGTTTTTCTAAAAAGAAAAAACAAAATTTTCATTTGTTTTCATTTTGCAAATTCATTCTTATTGCCGTCATATCGTTCAAGGTCGGTCAGTTTTTGTTTCCTATATTACCGCGGAGTTCATCTTAATGGAAAACTGATCAGTTTGAGATGTCCTTACGATGTGGGAAAGTTATAGATTAGAAGAACAGATATTTCTCAAACAACATTTAAGGTCATCAACATCTTCGAAATTATTTTAGAGATTTAGGCAACATAAACATTTTCATGTTTGGACTTTTCATAGCTGTTAGTTTTTTTTCACTAATTATTACCGAGCAATGCACAAAGGGCAACTGAATTCATGGCTATATTTTAACAAAAAGCATGATAAATTATGTTGTTTACACAGAAAATAAATGTTTGTCTAGGTTTCTGATAAAAATAACGCAAAATCGCGGTCTAAATACATGTATGCGTAATTATTGTTCTGTTCTATTCTATTCCTACTATACGATGAACTCATCTATACTTTTGCGGGTTTCCCTTAAAACTTATGGACATTTCCGAATCGTTTGCGGATACTTCCAAATAAGGCGATAATGTGACCTATGCTGCATTCGTATTGTGATAGACCCTGCCGACATTTCTGGTATAAAAATAAAATACAAACATCTATTTTAAGAATAATAGAGGAAGTTTAGGGGTAGAGGGGGTCTTGATTATGGGTAAAATCTATGTTTTCATATGACTTTGACAAAAATATCATTTTAATAACCAGTTATCTAGACATATGTAACCAAAAAGGCCTCAAACTCGGGTTTAGGTTTGCGTTGTAGGATCTTGAATGTAAAAAGCCGCTAGGGCCCGAAGCACACTAGAAATCACGAGATATGCAAATACGTCGGTAACGTAGCATCCGCGGTAACGTAGGGTCGGAGTATAATGTGTATTGCGCGACACCATTTTGGATTTATTGGATTGGGTCATGTTTTGGGTGCTAATTTTAAACATGGATTTAAAAATTTTATCCAATGAAACAATTTGTTTACGATTTTATTCAAAAGGGGGCTGATATATTTAGAAATTACATCATAATAAAAAATGGGACATTTTCGGCCGATCACATGTTAAAAATGACGGCTAAAGACTGGTCAACTTTGGTGCGAATTTTCTCCGTAATCTATGGGGGCCCCCTGTTATAACCAATACCAATGGAATCTTCAGGGTCTCTTTCATATGTTACTAAATTTAACATAGATTCTCAAAGCGCATTTAAGCGCAAGCCAGCTAAAATACCTACACTGTACTTTAAGCATTGGCTACTATGATAAAGACCGAGTAATAGGATATTCCCAATGTATAAGTTCGTTTATTGGTTTTTCAGAATTGACATGAAAATGGCTGACAGATTTGTTGTTGGTACATGTAGCAATATTTAACAAAGCATAACTTCTTTATTTGTGGACCGATTTTAATAATTTTTTCACCACTGTTTTTCTAAAGAATTAATTTTTTAAATATATCTTCAGTGGCCTACAAGATAAGCTTTTAAACTGAACTGGGAGCAAATGATATGTTGACTTTCTAAAGCATAAAATGTATTGTACAGACAGACCTGTCAACTCTCCCGGGTATCCCGTTATTCTAACGGTTTTGCCATGGACTTACGACCTCCCGTCCGATTTCAATTTAAAACGCCAAACTAACGGATTTCGGGCTGTCTACCGGTTAATTTTAACATCCGAAACAAAAAAGAAACATATCCCGGTTTTTCCGTGTTTACACAAACAAAGTCAAGGTCATTGCAAATTTCCGGTTGAGTTCGGGAATTTTCGATCGTTCCGACTTCCATTTTTAGCCTATTCGGCAAGTCTCGGGTGTAGAGGTTCTCCGATCTATTTTAAGAATGAAATCGATGAAAGATAAAACAATCTTTGTGATTGGCCATTAACTTTTTAGGCTGATTTCGGAACCAATCAGATTGCATGTAATAAATGATCGTTGGGAAAACTACCAATATGGCCGTGCCCTTGGTAGAAATAATGTCGAAACTGATTTTTCGATCGAATTTCATCGTTTCTTCGCGGTTTTTGCATCATAGGCTTTATAGAAAATTGCACAAGCGAATTTTCAATACCTAAGGTATGACCCGTCTCAATTTTTCCTTGTTTTATGGGTTTAGTATCGGTAAATACTAGCGGTATACTCCTTTTTTTTGCCAATAACAAGTATTGTCTTTTTGAAAAGCTGCAAAAAAATCTCCCTCCTGAAGAAAAAATCTCCCCCCTTGAAATTTTATAGGTCTTAAAGCGCGCGCGTAAGTTGCATGCTAATTTGGTCGAAACATCGCTGTTTCGCTCAATCTCCCTCTTAGAATTTTCAGGAGGTTGACAGGTCTGTGTACAGATACAATGTCAAACACAAGAACCTATCACTTATGAATTTAATACGCCACCACCAAGGAGTGGTTGACATAGGTCTATAGGTTAAGGAGTATATTTTCCATATATTCTAATATTCTCAAATTTGGCATTTGTTGCCATCCCTAGCGAAAACAAAGGCTTAGATAATTTCACTACACAGATAGTACAATTCCTCTACTGTCTAAATCCAAAACTTTCAGCCACTAGCCATCTTCTTTGACTGCACAGACCAGTTTTTGTCAAACCTGTTGGGAAACCACATTGTTGGTTTTCTTGTGTTGTGGCTCATATATTAGGGATGTGTCAGTTTGACAGTGTAAAATATCTTGCTGCAACATCGCTTGAACAGCCAATAATCCTTCAAAATCCATCGTTAGAGGTGTGAAAACCACAGTGGTGTTAAAGTCATGCTTTTATAACGACTGAATATCACACCTTCATCTGACGACCAGTGGTGTATTTATCATCAATTATCATGTCGTTTTTGCATGAAATATTAGATATGCATATTTGGCCAAAAAGTGGAAAATTGTTTTCAGAAAATGAAAAGTTGTGATACTCCCCAAGCCATTTTTGGACCAAAAATGTTGTCAGCCATTGCAAGACTTGCCACAGCCAACAAGGGCCTTATAAAAAATGAATTGCAAAATGTAGGAAGCTGTTACTCTGAGCTAGGGACATGCTATCTCCATACGAGCTGTGTCACGAATAAACAACAATTTTGCCTATGCAAAAACAGGTGAAGTTCAGCTGTGCAGTAACTGCACAGCTGATTGATGCCTTTCAGGCTTTGTTTTAGAAACTCAGAATGTACAATTAGTCTTCTTCCTAAATCTAAAATTTTCAGCTTCTAGCCTTTTTCTGTGGTGACTGTACAGGCAGGTGTGTGTCAGACCTATTTGGAATCCCTGAAGACATTTTTCTTGTGTCATGGCTCATACTAATATGAGCCGCCTCATGGGAAAACCAACAATGTGGTTTTCGAACAGGTCTGACACAAACCGGTCTGTACAAGCACAGAAAAGAGCTAGAAGCTTGAAATTTCGGATTAAAGTAGAAGAGGAATTGTACTATCCGAGTAGCGAAAACAAAGGCACTGATCAGCTTCGCGGTTACCGCGAAGCTGATCTGCGCCTTTGTTTTCGCCTATGCAGATTGTTGGTTTTCCCATGTGGCGGCTCATTTATCTTGCATGACAGCTCATACTAATATATTTCTAGACAGCCACTGTGTTTGCCAGTGCCATGGGGTTAAAGGTCACGGTAGAAGACGCCAAGTGTATACAAGCTAATGCCTTCATACAAGAGGGAATCTTCCAAGAATATGCTATTAAGGAGGAGCAGATCACGTTCAAAATCAACCTAACAGTGCTTCTGGTATGTTTGACATCAGGAAAACATGTCCATGTAATGTACATCCCCTTATACCCCACTTTTATATAGCAAAATTGGGGGATGCAGGGGTATACATGTTTTTCTTATTTTTGCTCCAAAACATAGATTGTGGGTACTCGTTAGAACCGCCTCAGCGAGGCGGTTCTAACATGTACCCACAATCTATGTTTTCAGCAAAATAAGAAAAATATCAACATTTTTCAGCAGAAATTTTTCAATTTTTAAAGCTCAAAATATCTCTATGTATTGCAAGTAACTAATGGGGAAGTTTTCGTAATCCTTAAAAAGTTCTTGCAGAAAACCTGGTACAATCATATTGCATAAAATCACATTTTTCAGCCATCTACATGACACTAAATGTTGGGTACATGATACTACAATGTAGTATTGATGTAAAATCAATCATTAGGGTAACCTCAGGCTCATTACATAGGTGAAAATACAAAGATAGCAGAGATCATGAAGCAGATACAATGTTTTATGTCAAATTTTCTGTCTTTTTCCCCCATAAAAATAATGATTATATGAAACTAGAAGAAATGTTGATTTCAGATTTTTCTTTAAACAGGGAATAACCTACAGGGCAACTAGGAAGAAAAAGTCTCCCTAAATGAACAAACTTCTCCCTATTTTAAGCTGAGGGAGATGTGAAAATGTAAAGAATATATAGGCAAACCTGAAATTCAGGTCCAGACTTCTCTCAAATTTAGAGAGAGAAGAAATTTCTCCCTAAAATTCATAGTTAGGTTGAACCCTGTTAAAATCAGCACCCAATATTGATTTAAGTGTAGAAACATAATTCATTTGTCCAGAATTTTGGAAGTTTTACAAGGATTTACATGCTCTTTGACAGAAATTTGACCATTTTCAGGAATGTTTGACCATCTTTGGTGGGAGTCCAGTGTCCGGTGTCAGTACCAATCTCAAGATGTGCTATGGAGGATATGGAAGCCCACTCATGCTCATGTAAGAATCAAATAATATTTGTCAAATTTCGAGATAAGGGCTAAGGGCAAAATGTTGTGTTGGTTGGTAGGCAGCAAACCAAAATAGTTTTAAGGTTCTAAATTTCTTACAGCGCAGGTTGATGCAACATCTTATGGCACATGCCGAACTGGAGTGCATAGATTGGTAGCTGGATCAATTGGGCAGCAACTTACTGATTGAACAGTGGAATATTGATCAAGATTGTTCCATAAATTTTCTTCTCTTAATTTGAAAAGTAAAACTATCCCAAAACCAGGAAGTGAGAAAAAAGCCAGACATTTTATATCTGTATGCATCCAAACATTGATTTAAAATGAGCCGCCGCATGGCAAAACAAGCGATTTAGGTTCTGACCAGGTCTGACAAACCAGCCTGTACAGTCACAGAAGCAGGCTAGAAGGTTGAAATTTCGGATTTAAGAAGAAGGATTGTACTATACGTGCAGCGAAAACAAAGGCGCTGATCAGCTGTGCAGTTACTGCACAGCTGATCTGTGGCGGGCTTTGTTTTCGCATATGCAAATTGTTGGTTTTCTTATGCAGCGGCTCAAATCTCAGAATAGATGCATCACAGCATCCTGTGAACAGAATTTGTCTGATCTTTTGAATAAGAATGCACTATAAGTGTATAAATGAAGAATGTTGTGTAGTTTATTGCAAGATATTTTCATATTTGAACCGTTAAGTGAACTAGTAAATCATGCATGAAGCTCTTTGCGAAAAACAAGCTTAGTCACAAGAAAGAGGATTTTGAAACTATGATTTGAGCCTTTGCATGAAAAAAAAGCAACAATTTGGGTTTCCGAACAGGCCAGACACAAACTGAGCTGTACAAGCACAGAAGATGGCTAGAGGCTTGAAATTTTGGATTTAGAATGTAGACGAATTGCACTGTCCGTGTAGCGAAAAAGGAAGGCACTGATTAGCTGTGCAGTTACTGTTTTTGTTTTCGCATATGCAAATTGTTGGTTTTCTGACGCAGGGGCTCATTTGTTATGAACGTCATTGATCTTTTCTTATACACTTCATTGCATTGGATAAGAACCCAGAATGGGAGGGCTGAGAATGCTCCCAACATGACTTAAAAAAGTTGACTGGGATGCTTCATTACGAAAACTTGCCCATGCAATATACAGTGAATTTTTTCAGCTTAAAAAAGTGAAAATTTCATTGGAAAAATTTGGATATTTTTCTTATTTTTGCTCAAAACATAGATTGTGGATACACGTTAGAACCGCCTCGCCCCACAATCTATGTTTTGGAGCAAAAATAAGAAAAATAGGTATACCCCTGCAAACCCCAGTTTTAATATATAAAAGTGGGGTTTGAGGGGGTATACTTTACACGGACATGTTTCCATGATGTAAACCTTGAAACAAATAAAATAAGGGGCCGCATGGGAAAACCAACAATCTGCATAGGCAAAAACAAAGGCGCAGATCATCTTCACAGTAACTACTTTCTAAATTTAAAATTTCCAGCCTCTAACCATCTTCTGTAACCGTACAGCCCGGTTTGGTTCAGGCCTTGTCGGAACCGAAATTGTTGATTTTCTCATGCACAGGCTCAAATCTGTTTGGTCTGCTTTTGTTTTTAGCCTTGAAGAAGATGGTGTACTAACAGATTGTTCCATAAAAACTCTAGAACCAGATGAGGTCTTAGACTTCAATTTCTGCAGCACAAATGTGGTGAATAAAATAATAATGAAGGTAAGTAGAGGCTTAAATCATTTTTTCTTGACAGTAGGGCCTGGATAATGAAGTGTTTAATGATAATGATAATGAAGACTTTGGTCTAGGTTCGAATCTAGGTCAATACATGTGATGGGGCTTTTCCCGGATTTGCCGTTGTCCTGTCTTCCGCCTTGTACAACCACACAGAGCCAACATCCATGCCTTTAAGGCATGTAAAAAAGTTTCATGAGTTTTCTGTATGGTCGTAGAAGAATAAATTACAAAATGTGTGGCAGTTGTTGAAGTAAGTTATCTTAAAACTTCGAAAAATAAAAGACGGAATGACACTTTACCTATGGGTTTTGGTCTGCCAGCTTGAATTGAGGAGCAGGGAACAACCTGGGCGTCGTTAGTTAACGTTTCGTTAAAATTTCAAACATTAATATTACAAATACACTGTTATTTTTAGCTCACCTGAGCCGAAGGCTCACAGGTGAGCTTATAGTATACCCATGCTCCGGCGTCCGTCCGTTGTCCGTCGTCCGTCGTCCACCATTTTCAAAGATCTTCTCCTCTGAAACCACTTGGCCAATCAAAGCCAAACTTCATGTGGAGCATCCTTAGGAAGGGGGAACGAAAGTTTATATAAATGGTCCAGGTCACATGACCAAGATGGCCGCCATGGCTATAAATAGCAAAAACCTTTAAAAATCTTCTTCTCCAGAACCAGTGGGCCGATTTCCACGAAACTTGGTATGTAGCATCGGAGATGCGGGCCCATCATAGTTTATATAAATCATGACCCTAGGATGACCTTGACCTATTTTATGGCAAGGTCAACTTAGGTCGCCAATGCATTTGAATGGGAAAAAATGGTAAAATGCTATTTAATGGGTAAAACTTACTGGGAATAGGCAAATGGACAGATGATTAATGTTAATGGAAAATTTTAGCCCCTGGGGGATTGTCTGCCCCTGCCCTGGGGCTATATACATGTATATGACCATAATATTCAAACATCTTCTCCCGTGAAACCGCTAGGCCAATCAAAGCCAAACTTCATGTGGAGCATCCTTGGGAAGGGGGAAAGAAAGTTTATATAAATGGTCAAGGTCACATGATCAAGATGGCCGCCATGGCTATAAATAGAAAAAACCTTTAAAAATCTTCTTCTCCAGAACCAGAAGGCCAATGATTTTGAAACTTGGTGTGAAGCATCAGTGACTGGAGCTCTACAAAGTTTATATAAATCATGACCCTGGGATGACCTTGACCTATTTTACGGCAAGGTCAACATAGGTCGCTCATACATTTGAATGGGGAAAAGTGTTAAAATGTCATTTGTAGGAAAAAACTTGCAGGAAATGGGCAAATGGACTTATGATTGATGATTCTGAAAAAATGTGGACCCCAGGGGTCTGTCTGCCCCCACCCCGGGGCAATATACATGTGTATGACCAAATTATTCAAACATCTTTTTCTCTGAAACCGCTTGGCCAATCAAAGCGAAACTTTATGTGGAGCATTCTTAGGAAGAGTGAATGAAAGTCTGTATAAATGGTCAAGGTCACATGATCAAGATGGCCGCCATGATAATAAATAGCAAAAACCTTTAAAAATCTTCTTCTCCAGAACCAGAAGGCCTATGATTTTGAAACTTGGCATGAAGCATCAAGCAATGGAGCTCTACAAAGTTTATATAAATCATGACCCTGGGATGACCTTGACCTTTTTTACAGCAAGGTCAACTTAGGCCGCCCATGCAATTGAATTGGAAAAAATAAGAAAATGTCAATTAATGGCAAAAACTTGCTAGGAATGAGAAAATGGACAGAATATTCATGTTTATGAAAATGTTTTTGGCCCAGAGGGTTGTCTGCCCCTGCCCAGGGGCTTTATACATGTGTATGACCATAATGTTCAAACATCTTCTTCTCTGAAACCGCTTGGCCAATCAAAGCCAAACTTTATGAGGAGAATTCTTAGGAAGAGTAAATGAAAGTTTGTCAAGTTGGTCAAGGTCACATGACCAAGATGGCCACCATGGCTATAAATAGCAAAAACCTTTAAAAATCTTCTTCTCCAGAACCAGAAGGCCTATGATTTTGAAACTTGGCATGAAGCATCAAGCAATGGAGATCTACAAAGTTTGTTTAAATCATGACCCTGAGATGACCTTGACCTTTTTTACGGCAAGGTCAACTTAGGTTGCCCATGCATTTGCATGGGGAAAATTGTTACAATGTCATTTGAAGGGCAAAACTTGCAATAAATTGGCAAATGGACTGATCATGAATCTTTATGATTTAAAAAAGAAATTGACTCCAGACGTTGCTCTGACCCTGCCCTGGGGTTATATACATGTATATTACCATTCTAGTCAAACAAGTTTATTGGTATATATCTCAGGTCTCAGGTGAGCGTTTACAGGTTTGTTGAAAAAATGTGAGAATCCTTTGCACTGAGAATCCTTTGCACTGCAAAGGATTCTCACATTTTTTCAACAAAAAATAACAGTGTATTTGTTACGTTTGCTGATATTTGCTGAACAAATTCATGTCTTAACGATATCGTTAAGCTAACGATGCTTTGAACAACTGGGTCCAGAGTACTAAACCCTATGTTTCCCATATGAAAGCAGACCAATTTCATGGATATTGTTGGTTTATACTGAAAGGGGCCATTTTGAAAATTAAAGTGCACCTTTGCCCATGGCCCTTCCAAAATTATCCCTGCAATTTATACAGTCATTTTGCCTAGACTCTCTACAAATCACTACAGCTGACAAATGAAATCTTTGAATTTTCATGCAAAATATGTATTGCAATTAATATTTGATGAGATGCACAAATCTCAAATTAGAACAACCATTTATGGACTTAATATTATATAGCAAACAAATTCATGAAAAAAAAATCATGATATATTTCTAATTCTGTTCATAGGAAGTACAATAAACTGTCTGGATGCATTCAATCTGATATGTATTGTAACGAGCAGCCAAGCCAAGTCACAGCAAACCCTGTCGGTAGAAAAGCATGCTCATCCACCAAGGGTGGTTTACCGCGCTATATACTCAACACTTACTCAATTCACAAAGTCTCGAGTTTGAAATTTACATATTTCCAAGGGAGGCTATCCCGTCACAGTATGAGGTTAAGAGGCATGTTGGCCCAGTAGTAAAGTGATGGACCTTACCAGAATAGAGGTTGGGGTTTGAAGCCACCAGAACCAAGTCTTGCCCTTGAGTTAGACACGTTCCCAGCGGGCACATGACGTGAAAATGACGTCATATCAACGTCGATGCGACGTCTTGACGTCGCATCGACGTCGATCTGACGTCATTTTGACGTCATGTGCCTGCTGGGTTGAGTCTCCATAGCACTGGTCAGTTCTGAGGAAATATGAGCCGCCACATGGGAAAATCAACAATCTGCATAGGCGAAAACAAAGGTGCAGATCAGCTTCGTAGTAATCTGCGAAGCTGATCAGCTCCTTTGTTTTTTGCTACACCTCTACTTTCTAAATCCGAAATTGCCAGCCTCTAACCATCTTCTGTGCCTGTACAGCCCGGTTTGTGTCAGACCTGGTGGGAACTCAAATTGTTGGTTTTCTCACGCACAGGCTCATATTTCTTTCATCCCACCAAGAGGACTGAAAACTTGTTTTTGTGTGGTTGTTTGTTTTGAGGTTTAACATCCCAGCGAACAATTTTTAGTCATGTTGGGACAGAGGTATCATCCAGTACTTTAGAGAGTAAATGTCTCCAGCTCAAGGACATGGCATCCTAGGAGGGTTTCAACCCAAGATCTCTTGATTCGCTGTCTGACGACACTCCTTTGAATGTGAGAAATCAATATTCGGACAAGATTTGAGCCTTTGCATGAGAAAATCAACAATTTGGGTTCTGACCAGGTCCGACACAAACCAGGCTGTACAGTCACAGAATGTGGTTAGAGGCTGGAAATTCTGGAATTAGAAAGTAGAGGAATTGTACTATCTGTCTAGCGAAAACAAAGGCACTGATCAGCTTCGCAGTTACTGCGAAGCTGATCTGCGCCTTTGTTTTCGCCTATGCAGATTGTTTGTTTTCCCATGTGGCGGCTCATTTATTCAGGGATTATTGTGCATCATTATTGCAGTTCTGTTAGACATTTCCTTTTGCCTTTTTTATGGGCAAACATTTTTGAAATTTCAGTCCGAGTGTTTGAAAGAAGCGTTCAATGAGCTAGATATGACGAGTGACGTACTACAATTCTTGATGTCACCGGACGCTCCCCACTTCAGACTCTCCACCTTTGGTAACGCTGGTAGCACTCATGTAAGTTCCATTGTCTTTTCATTCAAACATATGCCTATGAAATGCATAGTGATATTTTTCTGCTGAAAAATATATTAAAAATTTTGAAATAGTTCTTTTTTTTTTTTTTGTTCTTTGCTCAAAACACAGATCTTATGTACCGGTACATGTTGAAATCTTAGTGGTTCTAACATCATCATCCACCAACACTTCATACCATGATTTTCTTGGCTTGCCTAATCTTTCCTGTGCAACTACGTTTAGCTTGTATATTTTAGCAATCCAGCCTTTGCTGTGCTCTACGTGTACATACCATTTAATCCTGCTGGACCAGAGATGGTATGGACACATAGGGTGCAGCAAAGACTGGATACAAGTACCCAGGGTATAAATCAGCCGCATCATGAGAAAATCAAGAAACAGTACTGTACTATCCATGTAGCGAAAACAAAGGCACTGATCGGCTTCGCAGTTGCTGCAAAGCTGTTCTGTGCCTTTGGTTTCGCATATGCAGATTGTTGGTTTTCTCATGAGGCGACTCAAATAAGTATTCTGTAGTAAAGCTCGGTGAAAGAACTTGACAATTTTGTATTTTAATTCCAGTCTGATTTCCCAAAGGACTCGGATATGGTTGAATCCTTCCAATGCACACAGACTCAAACTAACAGGTAGCTATACTTCTTACTCCTTTTTTTCTGTTACTCCATACTCATACTCCTGTACACCAATTAGAATCCATGTCATGACTACTGATGTGATATGTGGGAAAGGACATTGGAAACATTACGAAAATGTGCCCATGCAGTATACAGAGATTTTTAAATTTGTAAAAAAATGAAAATTTTCAGTAGAATTCTTTTTATAATTTTCTTATTTTTGCTCAAAACATTGATTGTGGGTACTTGTTAGAAATGCCTGTACCCACAATCTATAAATTTTTCACTGAAAATTTTCAGTTTTTACATCTTAGAAAAATCTGTATATTATATGGGCGTGTTTTCGTAATGAACAACTCCTTTACTTTGATTGCTACCAGTAGGCTAGAAAGGACATTGGAAAGGTTAAAGTAAGAAATTATCAGGAAATGGCCCTGTCAGAACAAAAGTCATACTCTGAAAAACAAGGTAACTACTGGTTAACAATGAGTCATCAGGGAAACTTTATTTTATGAGGTGCCCCAAGAAACTTTCAAAAGCTTATGTACCGCCATGATACTGATATTACATAAAAGCTTGATATTTTTTCAGATACAAAATTTCTCTCCTTAAACCATCAGTGAAAGCTCTGGCATTATCAACTAGAGTTTCAATACGAACAGACAACAGAGGCTTTATATCACTACAATACATGATCAAAAATGAAGATGGTCAAGTGTGCTTTGTGGAATATTATGTAAGTCATTCCACTTTATATGATATGAGCTGCCAGAAAACCGGCTTTTTGCATATTCAAAAACAAAGACGCAGATCAGCTGTGCAGTTACTGCACAGCTGATCAATGCCTTTGTTTTACCTACATGGATAGTACAATTCCTGTTCTACTTGCACCCAAAAATTCAAAATTGTAGCCTGCTTCTTTGACTGTGCAGGCCGGTTTGTGTCAGACCTGGTCGGAAACCCTGAAGACCGGTTTTGTGGCATCGCAGCTCATATCAAGTCATTGTTTTTGTGGTAATGGGTCTCATGTGCTCTTTGGCCTAGTGGTAGAGTGTGGAACTCCATATCATTGAAGCCGGGTTTGTGTTTTTGAGCAAGACACATTAACTCCCAATACTAGTGGCTCAGTCTTGACACTACTGAAAATTGTTGTGTCATAAAACCTGCATGTGCGTGGTTTCTGATGTTTTATTAGCTCACCTGAGCTGAAGGCTCACAAGGTGAGCTAATAGGATAGCCATGATCCGGCGTCCGTCCGTCCGTCCGTCCGTCGTCGTCGTCCACAATTTCAAAGAACTTCTTCTCTGAAACTGCTTGGCCGATCGAGTTGAAATTTTATGTGGAGCCTCCTTGGGTAGTGGCATTTCAAGTTTGATCGCGAAATCCAGGTCACATGACCAAGATGGCCGCCACGCCCATATATGGTAAAAACCGCTCAAAAATCTTCTCCAGAACCGGTGGGCTGATTTCCACGAAACTTGGTATGTAGCATCGGGGACTTCAGCCCATCATAGTTTGATAAAATGATGACCCTTGGATGACCTTGACCTATTTTACGGCAAGGTCAATTTTGGAAACAGGCTTTTACATGGGAAAAAGTGAAAACTATGGATTTTTTGAAAACTATTGCAGCCTGAGGCCTGAAAAGTGGTAGATGCAAACAACTAATGGAGTAGATGAAAGTATATGATTAATATAGGTCAAGGCCATCTCTTGACCTTGGCCAGTCTGTCGTCCATACACACTTTTCAAAGATCTTCTTCTCTGAAACTGCTTGGCCAATCAAAGTGAAATTTTATGTGGAGCATCCATGGATAGGGGAGACAAAAGTTGGATCGCGAAATCAAGGTCACATGACCAAGATGGCCGCCACGCCCATATATGGTAAAAACCACTCAAAAATCTTCTTCTCCAGAACTGGTGGGCCGATTTCCACGAAACTTAGTATGTAGCATTGAGGACCTCAGCCCATCATAGTTTGATAAAATGATGACCCTTGGATGACCTCGACCTATTTTACGGCAAGGTCAAATTTGGAAACATAGGCTTTTACATAGGAAAAAGTGAAAACTATGGATTTTTTGAAAACTATTGCAGCCTGAGGCCTGAAAAGTGGTAGATGCAAACAACTAATGGAGTAGATAAAGGTATGTGATTAATATAGGTCAAGGTCATCTCTTGACCTTGGCCAGTCTGTTGTCCATACACACTTTTCAAAGATCTTCTTCTCTGAAACTGCGCGGCCAATCAAAGTGAAATTTTATGTGGAGCATCCATGGGTAGGGGCGACGAAAGTTTGATCGCGAAATCCAGGTCACATGACCAAGATGGCCGCCACGCCCATATATGGAAAAACCACTCAAAGATCTTCTCCAGAACCGGTGGGTCGATTTCCACGAAACTTGGTATGTAGCATCAAAGACCTCAGCCCATAATAGTTTGATAAAATGATGACCCTTGGATGACCTTGACCTATTTTACGGCAAGGTCAAATTTGGAAACATAGGCTTTTACATAGGAAAAAGTGAAAACTATGGATTTTTAGCTCACCTGAGCCGTTAGGCTCACAAGGTGAGCTTATAGGATGGCCATGATCCGGCGTCCGTCCGTCGTCCACCATTTTCAAAGATCTTCTTCTCTGAAACCGCTTGGCCAATCAAAGCCAAATTTTAAATGAAGCATCTATAGGAAAGGGGAACCAATGTATTTATAAATGATCCAGGTCACATGACCAAGATGGCCGCCATGACCATATATGGTAAAAACCCTTCAAAATTCTTCTTCTCCGGAACCACTGGACCGATTTCAACGAAACTTGGCATGAAGCATTGGGGACTAGAGTACTACAATGTGTTTATAAATTATAACCTTTGGATGACCTTGACCTATTTTATGGCAAGGTCAACATGGGTCGCCCATGCATTTGAATGGGAAAAATTGTTAAAATGTCATTTGAAAGGCAAATCTTGCAGGAAATGGGCAAATGGACTGAAGGTAGGTAATTCTGAAAAAAATTTGGACCCTAGGGGTGGGTCTGCCCCCACCCTGGGGCAATATACATGTATATTACAAAAATATTCAAAGCTCTTCTTCTCTGAAACCACTTGGCCAATCAAAGCCAAATTTTATAGGAAGCATCAATGAGAAGGGGGAATCAATGTGTTTATAAATAATCCAGGTCACATGACCAAGATGGCCGCCATGCCCATATATGGTAAAAACCGTTCAAAATTCATCTTCTCCTGAACCAATGGACAAATTTCAACAAAACTTGGCATGAAGCATCGGGGACTGAAGTACTACAATGTGTTTGTAAATTATGACCTTTGGATGACCTTGACCAATTTTACAGCAAGGTCAACATAGGTCGACAATGCACTTGAATGGGGAAAACTTTTAAAATGTCATTTAAAGTGAACGTCTTGCAGGAAATGGGCAGTAGGACTGAATATTAATGATTCTGAAAAAAACTGGACACCAGGGGCTCATTTGCCCCAGCCCCGGGGCATTATACATGTATATTACCATAATATTCAAACATCTTCTCCTCTGAAACCGCTTGGCCAATCAAAGCCAAATTTCATGTGAAGCATCCATAGAATAAGGGAATCAGTGTATATTTAAATAATCAAGGTCACATGACCAAGATGGCCGCCATGCCCATATATGGTAAAAACCCTTCAAAAATCTTCTTCTCCGGAACCGGTGGACTGATTTCGAAGAAACTTGGCATGAAGCATGGATGACTCAAGTACTACAATGTATATATAACTCATGACCCTGTGATGACCTTGACCTATTTTAAGGCAAGGTCAACATGGGTTGCCTATGTATTGGAATGGGTAAACTGTTAAAATGTTAAAATGTCATTTGAAGGGAAAAACTTGTATGGACAGTATATTGATTATTCTGAAAAAATAATATCCCAAGGGCTTCACCTGCCCCTATACTGGGACTATTTTCTATAACATTCGTATATACAGCAGATCTCAGGTGAGCGTTTAAAGGACCATTGGTCCTCTGGTTTGAAAACTATTGCAGCCTGAGGCCTGAAAAGTGGTAGATGCAAACAACTAATGGAGAAGGTGAAGGTATGTGATTAATATAGGTCAAGGTCATCTCTTGACCTTGGCCAGTCTGTTGTCCATACACACTTTTCAAAGATCTTCTTCTCTGAAACTGCGCGGCCAATCAAAGTGAAATTTTATGTGGAGCATCCATGGGTAATGGAGACAAAAGTTGGATCGCGAAATCCAGGTCACATGACCAAGATGGCCGCCACGCCCATATATGGTAAAAACCACTCAAAAATCTTCTTCTCCAGAACCAGTGGGCCGATTTCCACGAAACTTGGTATGTAACTTCGGGGCCCTCAGCCCATCATAGTTTGATAAAATGATGACCCTTGGATGTCATGGTAAAATGATGACCCTTGGATGACCATGACCTATTTTATGGCAAGGTCAAATTGGAAACATAGGCTTTTACAAAGGAAGAAGTGAAAACTATGGATTTTTTGAAAACTATTGCAGCCCAAGGCCTGAAAAGTGGTAGATGCAAACAACTAATGGAGTAGATGAAGGTATGTGATTAATATAGGTCAAGGTCATCTCTTGACCTTGGCCAGTCTGTTGTTCATACACACTTTTCAAAGATCTTCTTCTCTGAAACTGCTTGGCCAATCAAAGCGAAATTTTATGTAGAGCATCCATGGGTAGGGGAGACAAAAGTTTATAAGCGAAATCCAGGTCACATGACCAAGATGGCCGCCAGGCCCATATATGGTAAAAACCACTCAAAAATCTTCTTCTCCAGAACCGGCAGGCCAATTTTCATGAAACTTGGTATGTAGCATTTGGGACTCCAGCCCATCATAGTTTGTTGAAATGATGACCCTATGATGACCTTGACCTATTTTACGGCAAGGTCAATTTTGGAAACATAGGCTTTTACATGGGAAAAGGCAAAAACAAACTGTTGCAGCCTGAGACCTGAAAGTTGCTAGATGCAGACAACTAATGGAGTCAATGAAGGTAAGTAATTACTGAAAGCCAAGGTCATGTCTTGACCTTGGCCCAAGGTCATTTAAATATCAAAATTTAAATTATGGTTTTCTCAGAAATCACTAGATTTGGAAACTATTGCAGCCTGAGACCAGAAACTTCGCAGATGCAGACAACTTATGAAGTCAATAAAGGTGTGTGAGTATTCAAGGTCAAGGTCATTTCATTATGACTTAATACTCCAAGATCAGACTTCAGGTGAGCGTTTTCAGGACCAATGGTCCTCTGGTATAAACTATATTTGGTATTTGCCTAAAAAAAGAGAAAATATCTGAATCTGCCAAGTACTCCAAACACCTCATACACAGAGTATTACATGGAGCTCCCATCATTGAAGTTATCTTTTTGAGAGAAGAGAAGCCAGTGCTTGCCTTATTAATGCTGAGCGCCAAGCAAGGTAGCCAATGGTACCATTTTTAACGTCTTTGGTATGACACGGCCCGGATTAGAACCCGCGCCTCCCGCTTCCGAAGCAAACGCTCTAACCATTACGCTATCGGGACCGGTCAAAATATCCTCTATACTGTTTTCATTCTAAGCAGTCCACATGCTCTAATATGCGCACACTCTGCTCATTTCCAAAAACGTGCATAAGCGCACAATGCTTGTCTAGGATATTGGTATTTTGCACCAATTTTACACATTAATACCGTGTACACAGCATTAAAACTTAATCTCAAATGATCAAACACTATTTTTGAATGATCTGAACACTTAAATAATATGAGCCGCATCGTGAGAAAACGGGATTATTGCCTATGCGAAAACAAAGGCGCAGATCAGCTTCGCGGTAACCGCGAAGCTGATCAGTGCCTTTGTTTTCGCTACTCGGATAGTACAATTCCTCTTCTACTTAAATCCGAAATTTCAAGCTTCTAGCTCTTTTCTGAGCTTGTACAGGCCGGTTTGTGTCGGACCTGGTCGGAAACCCCGAACACCGGTTTTCTCGCGTCGCGGCTCATATCATCATTGATATTTTGACATGGTTATTCCAGCAGTTTGTGATGTTTTCCTTTGTAGTATTAGTTTGAAAAGTTAGCGCACGGTGTGCGAATTAGAACATAATGATATAACTTCATGTTTGATCTGAAGATGTATGATAAAATGAGCTGCATCATGAGAAAAACAACATTTTGCAGACGCGAAAACAAAGACACAGATCAGCTTTGCGGTAACCAGCGAAGCTGATCAGCGCCTTTGTTTTTGCTAGACTGATAGTAAAATTCCTTCACTTTCTAAATCCAAAATTTACAACCTCCAGCTATCTTCTGGCTGAACAGCCTTGTTTGTGTTGGACTTTGTCGGAAAGTTTAACTCAAATGGTTGGTTTTCTCATGTGAAGGCTCATTTAAATATTCATGAATTGAATATTCATTTTCTACATTTTTTCTATTTTTTACAGTGTGCTCCAGATGAAGACATTGATGAGCCAGGACACTGATCCTAGAACATTGACTAGTCATTTTTAACTTCACGGATCACAGATCATTTAAAATGCATATCTTGGAACGGAACACAGAGACCTAGTGTTAGAGCATCAGACTCCTAATCAAGAGGTTCTGAGTTCAAATGGCGCCCTGTCGTGTCATTGAGCGAGACACATTTACTTCCTTGAGTACTGCTTAACACCCGGGAAGTGATTGCTCTGTCTCAATATGACTGTAGAATTGTTGAATGGGACATTAATCTTCAATACAAAAGAACAAGCAAATCATAGCTTGAAAATAATTGAGTATCAATGAAAATAATTGAGTATCAATGAAAATAATTGAGTATCAATGAAAATAATTGTGTATCAATATCAGAGGTTACCTCAGAAGGGTGAAAGAAACCAGACTAGACTGATGTCATAGTCTGCTAGAATATCATATGAGCCACCGCATGGGAAAACCAACAATCTGCATAGGCGAAAACAAAGCCGCAGATCAGCTGTGCAGTAAGTGCACAGCTGATCAGCGTATTTGTTTTCGCTACATGGATAGTACAATTCCTCTTCTTTCTAAATTCATAATTTCCAGCCTCTAGCCATCTTCTGTGCTTGTACAGGCAGGTTTGTGTCTAACCTGTTCGGACTCCAATTGTTGGCTTTCCCAAGTACAGGCTCATTTGAATTCCTGTCTGGTGTGGGCCCAAGATGAGAAAAGTAATTTTGACAGTCAAGTGATTTGCCCAACAATTGTTGGCTTTCCCACGTACAGGCTCATTTGAATTCCTGTCTGGTGTGGGCCCAAGATGAGAAAAGTAATTTTGACAGTCAAGTGATTTGCCCAACAAGAAAATAAAATGAGCCGCCGCATGGGAAACCAAATAATGTGGTTTTCGAACAGGTCAGACATAAACCAAGCTGTACAAGCGCAGAAGATGGTTAGAGGCTGGAAATTTTGGCTTTAGAAAGTAGAGGAATTGTACTATACTTGTAGTGAAAACAATGGCGCTGATCAACTGCGAAGCTGATCTGAGCCCTTGTTTTCTCCTATGCAGATTGTTGGTTTTCCCATGCGGCGGCTCAAATCTGTTTCGGTATTGTATGCTTAGTGGGTTTGGTAATGATCAGCAAAGAAAAATTTTCTCATTAAGTATTTTAATTGTTGAAACAAAATAAAGACAAAACAAAATTGTTCAATTTATAATAATAGAATCTCTCTTGTAAAATAAGGTAAAAGGTCATGTATAAATGAGCAAGTTAAAAGGTCACACGAGTCTTTAGTTACTGGTGAAGATCAACTGAGTCACTGTGCCCTGCACTTTAGCGCGGCTATCCCCCACCCTTCCCCATAGGTGGGGTGGGGGGAGGGGCAGTGGTTACAAATGACTGGTGCATTATGCACAGATGCCATTTTAGACACATTGTCGATGATTGTGTAATGCATATTATCTGTAATAGAACTTTCTAGTTTTATACAGACAATGCTAAGGGACAATGCTTTTCTTTGTTCTAACCATTGAAAATGCATTAAAATGTTAGAACAGTTCTCAAAATTATGATCGCACCCAAATTTCAAGGAAGCTTGCTTGGTGCTGTGGTTATGTCACACCTTGTAAACTATTGGTCCTAGGTTTGATCCCTGGCTTCTCCAGTCTGTCGGATGAGACTATAAACAGTGATGTAGATAATTATTTTTCACAATGCGTACTGTACGCATCGAAATAAATGTTCAGTGCGTACCGACAATACAACCGTGTACAAGTTTTCTGAGGATTCTTATTCTAACCTCTCATTTAGAATCAAACTCATAAAGGTACACGTATGGATAAGACCATTTAATGAAGTATGAAAATTCAAGTAAACTGGTTAAAAGTCCTGTAATAACATGTCATTCTATCATTTGGGCATGTTAAACTATACTTTTGTCCCGTGCATAGATAATAAGAGAAAAAAAAATGAGGAAAACATTAAAGACTGTGATGGCTGTAGAACATGGATATACCAAGTTTTAAATTGAAAACAATAACCAGAAATCATTCAATAAACCAAATTGACCGACTTTTGATAAACAATTTGTCTGGCCAAGTTACTAAACGGAGAGTACGTATATGGTATAACAACTGAAGATACATACCATATTGCATGATATGTAATATAAAACGATCAAAAGCTGCATTAATATTGAACCTACTTTTCGATTGTTGACAGAGCAGCCATATACAACTAGTTGAAAAATTGTCATATTGTGACAATTTTAAAAGTATTTTTATCTGAGTACGCATAAAACCCAAAACTTTTCGCGTACCGCTGATTTTTACTGCGTACATGGTACGCACAGGTCTGAATTTTTAATGCGTACAGAGCGAAAAATCGTACGTACATACGCAGTACGCATCGTTATCTATTTCGCTGTATAAACGGAGGTCCCATCTCTATATGACCTTAGCTGTTGGTGGGATGTTAACCAAATGTTAAAATATGCTTAATTTTAAGTCAACAGTAAAAATGGACAAAACACAAGAGAAACATTACATACAATATCTAGACATTCACTAAAATGAAGAGTATGCTTAAATGAGCCGCCTCATGAGAAACCCAACAATCTGCATATGCGAAAACAAAGCCACAGATCAGCTTCGCGGTAACCGCGAAGCTGATCAGCGCCTTTGTTTTCGCTACTCGGATAGTACAATTCCTCCCCTACATAAATCCGAAATTTCAAGCTTCTAGCTCTTTTCTGTGCTTGTACAGCCCGGTTTGTGTCGGACCTGTTCGGAAACCACTGTTGGTTTTCCCACGAGGAGGCTCAAATTATTGCTCCCATAATTATGAACCCCTACCAGTGAAAAACTGAACATTTCTTCTTAACAATAAGATCATATTACAAGTTAAAATTGACTCGAGTATGTCTAGTGATAATAAGCAACTAAAAAAGGCCAAGAACTTGAAGATTAAGATGTGAAAATAAATAGCCACGAAAACATTAACAATATTTGAGCAGCCTTAGGGAAAACCAATAATCTGCATATGTGAAACCAAAGGCGCAGATCAGCTTTGCAGTAACTGAAAACCTGATCAGTGCATTTGCTTTTGCTACACAGATAGTACAATTCCTCTTCTTCTTATATACAAAAATTCAAGCTTCTAGCCTGCTTCTATGCCTGTACAGGCTGGTTTGCGTCCGACCTGGTCAGAAGCCCAAACTGTTGGTTTTCTCAAGCAGAGGCCCTATTTCAATATCCTTCTAGTTCCTTAATATTATAATACTGCTGAAGACAATCTGGGTTTGCCAGAGCTCCTTTCTGTGGGACGTCCTGACCCATTATGGCACGCTTCACTGCTACTTCCACTTTCTTGCCATTTATTGTGTACTGAAATAGATAGAAAATTTAAGCAGCCCGGATAAAGCAAGTATCAAATATCAAAATAAACTTTGGTATTTGAAAACAAACTACAATTTTGAAATGAACTTTGGCATTTGAAAGCTACACAACTAGTTTGCCAATTTGTTTTTGCATTTGCACAAAAACAAGTTTTCCCATGACATGGCTCAAATATCTCGGATTCCTACTTGAAATGATACCCATGTTAACCAAGACCTACAAAGAGATGTCTGGCCCTGAGGTTATAAAACTTTTTTCAAGCTCAGCTCAGATGAGCATGAAATTTCAACTGCTCATAAATACTGAAATAACCCAAATATATTGAAACTGAAGTTTTAGAACTCCAATGTCTGTAGTTTATCCTGCTAATAAATGTTAAAATGCCAACAATTGTTGGCATTTTAACATTTATGAGCAGGATAAATTTTAGTCTCAGCTGAGCTGAGCATGAAAAAAGTTTTATAACCTTGAGGCCTGGTCTACACTGTTTGACAAGGGCCAACTTAAGTATAGGTACTGACGGAGCTGACCAGGGTATCAGTGATCTGTGATAGCTTACAGGAATATCATTGATAGGTAGCTTTAAACTGGGAATATCACTGATAGGTAACACTAAACTGGGAACATGTCTGTCCAACAGATACTGCCTAATACACATCTTGACAGAGCTGACCAGGGAATCATTGAGCTGATATGATAACTTACAGGAATATCATTGGAGCTGCGACGCAAGAAAACCATCTTCGGGGTTTCCGACCAGGTCTGACACAAACCGACCTGTACAGTCATAAAAGCAGGCTAGAAGCTTGAAATTTCGGTTTTAAGAAGGAGAGAAATTGTACTATCAGTGTAGCGAAAACAAAGGCGCAGATCAGCTTCGCAGTTACTGCAAAGCTGATCTGCGCCTTCGTTTTCGCATAGGCAAAAATCCGGTTTTCTCATGATGTGGCTCATTGACTGGGAACATGTCTGGCTAAAAGATACTACTGTATAGATACTGAAGAGGCTGACCAGGGTATCATTGACCTGATATGATAACTTACAGGTATATCATTAATAGGTAGCACTAAACTGGGAACATGTCTGGCGGAAAGGTACTGCCGTATACACATCTTGACGGAGCTGGCTAGGGTATCGGTGAACTCTGACCCTGGGGCGACTCGCAGGAACAGTATAACCCTCTCCTCGGACCCATCTTTCTTCACTTGTGATACACATACACTGTCTTGAATCTCTTTGAATGTTTCAACTGAAATATTATTTCAGATAAATCACCACCAGGATATCATTTCTGTGTAATGTATACTCCCTTATACCCCACTTTTTTATGGCAAAACTGGGGTATCCAGGGGTACACCTATTTTTCTTATTTTTGATCCAAAACATTGACTGTGTGTACTCGTTAGAACCGCCTCGGCGAAGCTGTTCTAACATTCCCACAATCAATGTTTTGTGAATAAATATTTAGAATATCAAAATTTTTCCAATGAAATTTTCAATTTTTGCAGCTGAATGAATCTTTGTATATTGCATGGGCATGTTTTTGTAATGCCATTCAGGTCATTATGGTATCATGTATTTCCTATTAAAGTTGATTAATTACTTTAAAAATAATGAAATAGAATCATGTTTGAAACTTCATGACGCCTAATTTAGGTAGAAAGAATTATATTTATGGCAAAACTGGGGTATGCAGGGGTACACCTATTTTTAGCTCACCCGAGCCGTTAGGCTCACAAGGTGAGCTTATAGGATGGCCATGATCCGGGGTCCGTCCGCCTTCCGTCCACAATTTCACAGATCTTCTCTGAAACCGCTTGGCCAACCAAAGCCAAATTTTATATGAAGCATCTATAGGAAGGGGGAACCAACGTGTATATAAGAAATCCAGGTCACTTGACCAAGATGGCCGCCATGCCCAAATAATGGTAAAAACCCTTAAAAAATCTTCTTCTCCAGAACCGGTGGACCGATTTCAATGAAACTTAGCATGAAGCATCAATGGCTCAAGCACTACAATGTGCAACTAGAGGACCATTGGTCCTGTAGCTCACCTGAGAGATTATCACATTGTAAGCTCATGAGATTTAAATTAATTGAGAATCGACCAATGAAAGTCTATGCATGGACACTATTGACCCCCGGGGCATGGCCAAATTTGACCCAGGGGCATGACTGGCACAATTTATAATGGGGACTACCAAACATTGCTACATACAAAATATAGAAGCTCTGGGCCTTTTGGTTTCAGAGAAGAAGATTTTTGTTAGTTTTTCCCATTGTAGGTCTATGGAGACTATCTACCCCCGGGGCGTGGCCAAATTTGACCCCAGGGGCATGAATGGCACAATTTATGTAGAGGACCATTAGCCATTGCTACATACCAAATATCAAAGCTGTGGGCCTAGTGGTTTCAGAGAAGTTTTTCCTATTGTAGGTCTATGGAGACTATCGACCCCCGGGGCGTAGCCAAATTTGACCCCCGGGACATGATTGGCACAATTTATGTAGAGGACCATTAGCCATTGCCACATACAAAATATCAAAGCTGTGGGCCCTGTGGTTTCAGAGAAGAAGATTTTTTTATTTTTTTCCCATAGTAAGTCTATGGAGACTATCAACCCCCGGGGCGTGGCCAAATTTGACCCCAGGGGCATGAATGGCACAATTTATGTAGAGGACCATTAGCCATTGCTACATACCAAATATCAAAGCTGTTGGCCTAGTGGTTTCAGAGAAGAAGATTTTTTAATTTTTTTCCCATAGTAAGTCTATGGAGACTATCAACCCCCGGGGCGTGGCCAAATTTGACCCCAGGGGCATGAATGGCACAATTTATGTAGAGGACCATTAGCCATTGCTACATACCAAATATCAAAGCTGTGGGCCTAGTGGTTTCAGAGAAGAAGATTTTTTTAGTTTTTCCAATTGTAAGTCTATGGAGACTATCGACCCCCGGGGCGTGGCCAAATTTGACCCCAGGGGCATGGCTGGCACAATTTATGTAGAGGACCATTAGCCATTGCCACATACCAAATATCAAAGCTGTGGGCCCTGTGGTTTCAGAGAAGAAGATTTTTTAATTTTTTTCCCATAGAAGTCTATGGAGACTATCGACCCCCCGGGGCGTGGCCAAATTTGACCCCAGGGGCACGAATGGCACAATTTATGTAGAAGACCATTAGCCATTGCTACATACCAAATATCAAAGCTGTGGGCCTAGTGGTTTCAGAGAAGAAGATTTTTTTAGTTTTTCCCATTGTAAGTCTATGGGACCTATCTGTTGCCATGGAAACCACAATTTTGATACAATCTGCTCCAAAACCTAATGCCATCAATCCCCCAACCCAATTATGGTTCACATTAAATTTGATCAAGATCGGCCTACTAGCTTCAGAAATATTCTTCTTTGAAATTGTGGACGGACGACGGACGACAGACGACGGACGGACGGACGACGACGGACGACGGATGCCTGCCTATCCTATAAGCTCACCTGTGAGCCTTCGGCTCAGGTGAGCTAAAAATGGGGTATGCAGGGGTACACCTATTTTTCCTATTTTTGATCCAAAATATAGACTGTGGGTACTCTTTAGAACCGCCTCGCCGAGGCGGTTCTAACATGTACCCACAATCAATGTTTTGAGCATGAGTATTAGAATATCAAAATTTTTCCAATGAAATTTTCAATTTTTGCAGCTGAACATAATCTTTGTAAATTGCATGAGCATGTTTTTGTAATGCCATTCAGGGGCCAGTTGTTCAAAGCATCGTTAGCTTAATGATATCGTTAATTCATAAATTTGTTAAGCAAATATCAGCTAAAGTAACAAATACACTGTTATTTTTTGTTGAAAAAATGAGAGAATCCTTTGCAGTGCAAAGGATTCTCACATTTTTTCAACAAAAAATAACAGTGTATTTGTAATATTCATGTTTAAAATTTTAACGAAACGTTAACTAACGACGTCGTTAGTTTTGAACGTCGTTAGTTTTGAACAATTGGGCCCAGGTCATTATGGTATCACCTATTTCCTTGATTAATTAGTTTAAAAATAATGAAATAGAATCATGTTTGAAACCTCATGACAGCTAATTTAGATAGCAGAATTAAATCAATCTTTAAATGCTTACAATGTAGCATTAATATATTGTTGCATTATATCAAGATCTTTACATACCTAAGAAACTTGAAATTCTAAAGATTTATTCATGGTGGAATTAAGTGTTTAACCTCCCACTAACAGCTAGGTTCACACAGAGACCTGAGAAGGCTTGGATTTAACTTAAAACTCCAGGTTTACAAGGCAAGTGACACAACCAGTACACCACGGAGGCTTCGGAAATTTGTTCATGTATTTTATATATAACTGATTTTATTAATTCTTATCTACAATACCCTTGACTCACCAATTCTGTAAATGTCAGCTGAGCCGAATCTTATCCCACTTGGATTTAATGTTGCATCACTGTAAAGAAATACCAGAACCCTGACACTTAACCCAGTTATGATGAATGGACTTTCCCATTGTTATCATTTGGGTGAGTCCACTTTCATTTTTAGGGACATCAGGAGTGATTTAAATTTTGTAATCCATTTTTCGATTGAATTTCTTTAAGCAAATAGAACAGCCCCAGATTTGACGCCGCATTTTGCGGAGTCACATCTGGGGATATTCTGTTTGCCAATGTCCCAGGCTTAAATGAGTTCAGGTCCTCACTTGGGTTGTGTCTTTGAGAACTCCCATCTGAATCTGCCAAGTACTCCAAACACCTCATAAACAGAGTATTACATGGAGCTCCCATCATTGAAGTTATCTGTTTTTGAGAGAAGAGAAGCCAGTGCTTGCCTTATTAATGCTGAGCACCAAGCAAGGTAGCCACTGGTACCATTTTTAACGTCTTTGGTATGACGCGGCCCGGATTAGAACCCGCGCCTCCCGCTTCCGAAGCGAACGCTCTAACTATTACGCTATCGGGACCGGTTCATTGCACTGGCTAATACCAAAGAAGTGATGGCTCTGTCTTGACATGTCAGAAGACTTATTGACTGGGATGTGAAACCACTTAACAAGCAAACAATGGCCCGCAAACAATGCCTTGGCATGAAGCCTGAAAAAGTCAAGGTGAACAATCATGCAACTAAAATCAATTTTTGTGCACTAGTATTCGGACAATCAACCAATTGGATTTCTTAAAACTGAATAGAGTTTCAGTGGATCGTGTGCAAAGTGGCTGAACCGCAAAGGGGTTCATGTAAGCTAGTTGTCTTTAAGTTTCCACAAAACAGATTGTGAGTATGCATAAGTGGAAATACCTCGGTGAGGTGGTTCTGGCGGTGAGGTGGTTCTAACGTGTAATCATAATGTTTTAGTGCAAAAATGTTAAAAATACCAAACATTTTTCCTCAATCTTGCAGCTATAAAATTTTCTTTTTATTTCATGGGCAAGTTTTCATTATGATATTACCTTCTTCCTAACATGACAATACCCCCTGTCCTACTGTTTACCCTGCAGAAGTCTCCATGGGCCCATACACCTGGAACCAAGACAATAGTCAATGTCGAATGGGCACAAAAAATCGTCCCGTGGGAATTTTATGACGATTTGTGACGACCTACCTCAAATCAAACTTTGGGGCATATGCAACAATTTAAACCAGTTCGTCGCCCTGAGACCCGCGTCTGGGCTGAAATATGACGTCATCAAAATGGCGACCAGCGCATTTTTAAACAACCATTTTCATACTATGCTTTTCAGATAAAATTGATTTCCAGCTTCTCGCTGTTTTTAAATGGGTGGATTTTACCAATTGTATTTATAAAAGCTATTTTAGCTCAAAAGTGTCTCTCACAAGGAGCATAGCACTAAAATATGAGTCACGTGACGACAAAATCTGCATACAAAGTGCCAACTTACTATGCATAGTACACCGGGAGCTAATTTGACCTAGCTTGCATCCCCCAAGACATTTTTATGGGTGCCAATCATTTACTGACACCCCAGAAATGCAAACAAAAATGTTCCCAAAGATAAACTCATATGCACTATGAAAAAATGCACGGTTGCCATGGCAACCGTTAACGTGATTCTTGAGGATGGGGGTATACATACAAATTTGATCATAACTCCACTGTTACTTATCATAGATTATTGAACATGGTCTCATTTTAAAGCTTAGACCTAGCCCCTTCTTTTTGTGGTAAGTAATGCAAATTTTCTAATTAGCATATTCATTAATTTTTATGAAAACATGCAAAATGGCAGAAAAATCTTTAAAAATCCATAAATGAAGTAATTTCCGGCCCAAGCTGTCGTTGTGACACTTGGTTATTTAACCAGTAATATCATATGACGAGATTGATGACCTGGTCCTATATGAAAATCTCATTTGTATATTCATGAATATTAGTAAAATTGCCAAAAAGTGAGGAAAAACAAGAGAAAAAATATACCCATTGCAAATTATTGGATACGTTATAAGATCCAATCTATTTTGCATCCCTGGGATAAATTCTCAAGACTGTCAGTGTTTTCAGAGGGACAACCTTAATGCCATTAAATATTGTCATCAGCAATGAAAAAAAAATTGCATGATGTAAAATTACATAGTTTCCACACCACTCCTCACGCGATTCTAAAAAATAGGATGTTACGTCTACACCGGGCCACGTTCTCACTACGTCCTTACTACGTCCTAAAAAAATTAAGGACGTAGTGAGGACGTGGTACGGTCTTGTAGGACGTGGTAGGAACGTAGTAAGGACGTAGTGAGGTCTTGATGGACGCGGAGGTCTTGGTCAAATTTTGAACATGCTCAAAAGAAACGTGGCGAGGACGGGGTGGAATTAGAACGCAGTAAGGACGTAGTAAGGACGTGGTAAGGACGTAGTATGAACTTGTAGGACGTAGAAAGAACGTGGCGCAAACGTAGTGCGGTCTTCGTGGACGCGATGCAAATTTGTTGCAGACCATCAAGACCTCGCTACGCTTCTACTACGTCCTCGCTACGTCCTCGCTACGTCCATCAAGTTCTCGACAAGACCATACCACGCTTCTTGTACGTCCTTACCGCGTCCTAGAAGACTGCACTGCGTTCTTATCACGTCCTAGCGGTTCCTAACACGTCCTTAGTAGGTTCTTATCACGTTCACACCAGGTTCGAACTACGTCCTCCACGTTTTATTAATTTTGTTTTAATTGTCCCGTACCCTCAAGCAATTGCTTTCGCTTTTATTTAAATCATATCGAAAACGAAACATGAACAGAGAAGTACTCTTGTAACTTGCTCTCCTTCAAGGACATCATGCCTTACTTGGTGCACAGGCTGCACTTGTGCTATTTCACAGGAGGAGGAATAGAAGGGCAAGATCTTGTTGGGTGCGCCCTTGGCTATCAGCTGAAAGGAGGCTTCAGTATGGGCATTACGACCGACTACTAGCGGAGTTGAGGATAGAGGCATTCTTCAATTTCATGCGAATACCACCGGAAATGTTGTCCGCCCGTCATTTTCTTACTGCAATTTCAAGCTGTTTCGCAACTTATCTGACTCTTAATACACGACTGATTAATATATTTACAGTTAGAACGTACTGGAAACGTAGTTCGCGCGTGGTATGAACTGCTTGGTCTTTGTGAGGACGTAGCAAGGACGTAGTGGAAACGGGATGAACTTGGTGAGCGCGTATTGAGGACGTAGTGGAAACGTGAAGGACGTAGTAAGGACGTGGTGCGGACGTAATAAGAACGTGGCGGGGACGTAGTAAGGACGTAGTGGGAACTTAGAAATCCGAAATTGTTTCATTTTGACCCCGTCCTCGCCACGTTCTTGAATTTTTAGAACGTGGTAAGGACGTAGTGAGAACGTGGTCCAGTGTAGACGTAACATAAAATACTTATATCCTACCAAAAGAATGCTCTAGAGTACAATGTTCTATAATTGGTATGATAGTGATACATGAACCAAACAATTTAGCCTACAAAATGACTCGTATCTCGGCAATCAAAAGTCATATGGTGCTGAAAAATGACATCAAATGTTTTATCATCCTGTACTATAAAGTATGGGTCATTTGTGTTTTAGTTTTAAGAATATTAACAAAACGTTTTGAATTTAGAAAAAAGATATAGAACAATTAAGGGGTATGCGTAGAAAAACGCACGTGTCCGGGTTACTGGAAGACCTAGGGAGCTATAATTGGTAATAAATAGTTGCTAGGACAATGTTCTGTAACAATATAATCCGATATATAAAGTAAGAAAAAGAGTAGAACTGAGATCCTTGAATAGCAGTTAACATATAAATGAGAAATATGGGTCATACCGCGGTTTCCTGCTATTTTTCTTGTAGATCTATTGATATTAATGAGATCTTAATAAACAATAGCAACTTCAATGAAAAATGAAGGTACACCAACAACATTGCTTATATATCAGCTGCCAATAGCCGTGGAGAACTCAAAATGGCCTCAATTTATTGCTAGGACAATGTTTTATTGTCATGTGCTCATATGTATAAGTCATGCTTCCTTGCAAGCAAGATTTATTAAACAGTCTTCAATTTTCATATTTTTCGAAACTTTATGTAACTTTCAGAAAATTGAATAACACGTGGTTAAGCTATCGTACTGCATGGCATTATTGCATTCTCCCATCATTCTAATGGAACCATTTTCAGCATTCTAATGATATTGTCAGCTGAGATATGAGCGATTTTCTTTGGTGTACCCGTTTTTCTCTTATTTATGAAGATCTCAGTAATATCCATACAACAACAATAGCCGATTATATCGTTACAGAACATTGTACTAGCAATCATTTGATGCCAATTATAGCTCTTCTACGTATACCCCCTTAATCTTTTTCGTATTCCCAACCTACTAAATTCAAAAGTTTTTGTTGATATTCTTAAAACTCATGAAACTAACACCAAATGACTCGTAAATTGTAGTTCAGGATGTAATAATATTGTCCTAGACACCATTTGATGCCATTTTCAACACTATAAGACTTTTGATTGCCATAATACAAGTTATTTTGCAGGTTAACCCATTTTTTCATTGTCTTTTCTCTAAACTTTCTTTAGTTTTCATTAAAATTCATGATATTGGAAATCAGAGTATTCTTATATAATACTTCAGGGCCATATAACATTACCATAGCATTCATTGAACACCTCTTTCAGCATCCTGGGTTGATGAACAGCTCTGGAATAAGCGATTTTTGCACATATACTCCCTATTGTTCCACAATTCTTCCCCATTTTAATGTTTTTATTTTTATTTATCTATTCTTTTAATGTATTTTTTCAATTTTGTTTATTTTCATGAATAAGTGAATTCAGTGCTTTAAATATGAGGTATAAAGGTTGAATTGTTCAGTTCATGCATCACTATCAGACTAATTATAGTATTTTAGAGCATTCTATTGGTGGAATATGAGTATTTTTTTTAAGTACACCCTATTCTTTAGAATCGCATGAGAGGTGTAGTAAAAACTAAGTAATTTTACATCATGCAAATGATTTTGTTGCTGAGGACAATATTTGATGGCATTAAGGTGGTCCCTCTTACAACACTAACAGCCTTGAGAATTTGTCCCAGAGATGCAAGTTAGGCCATATAACATATGCAACAAGCAAATTCAGAGAATTTATGTCCCCCGCCTTAATTGTTTAGTACACAAATATATCTGACAATAATGTATATCCAAATCACATGCGTTTACTTCATGTCACAGTGTCAAACATTAATCTGAGGATTATATTCAAACCACATGCAAATCTTCAAATCATGGTCAGGACATCTGTACAGTTTGAAAAGAATCAGAATAAAACTGAGGGAGGAGTTTGCACACAAGGTACACAATGTCCATTCACTTTCATTGTATAAATGCCTGAAAAACGACTGAGTTCAAATTGCGAAAAAGTGTCAAAAATTAACCTGAGGATTATATCCAAAGCACATGCATATCTTCAAAGCATCATCAAGACATCCGTAAAGTTTCAAAAGAATCTGAATTAAAAACTGAAGGAGGAGTTGCGCACACAAGGCATCCACTGTCCATTCACTTTCATTGTCAAAATACCGAAAAACGACTAAGTTCAATTTGCAAAAAAAGTGTCAAAAATTAATCTGAGGATTATATCCAAACCACATGCACATCTTCAAAGTATGATGAAGACATCTGTAAAGTTTCAAAATAATCGGAATAAAACTGTAGGAGGAATTGCGCACACAAGGTACCCTTTGTCTATTCACTTTCATTATCAAAATGCCCAATAAATGACTAAGTTCAAATTGCAAAAAATGTGTCAAAAATTAATCTGAGGATTATATCCAAACCACATGCACATCTTCAAAGCATGATGAAGACATCTGTAAAGTTTCAAAAGAATTGGAATAAAACTGTAGGAGGAGTTGCGCACACAAGGTACCCACTGTCTATTCACTTTCATTATCAAAATGCCCGAAAAATGACTAAGTTCAAATTGCGAAAAAAGGGTCAAAAATTAATCTGAGGATTATATCCAAACCACATGCACATCTTCAAAGCATGATGAAGACATCTATAAAGTTTCAAAAGAATCGGAATAAAACTGTAGGAGGAGTTGCGCACACAAGGTACATACTCCTATAGGGGGACGGAAGGACGGAAGGACGGACAGACGGACGGAAGGACGGAAGGACGGACGGACGGAAGGACGGACGGACGGACGGAAGGACGGAAAGCCAAAAACTATGTCCCTCCGCTTTTCTTCGAAAAGGCGGGGGACAATAACTTGCATTGGTTATAGTTTTTTCCCTCGTTTTTCCTCACTTTTTGACATTTTATTAATATTATGAATATGCAAATGAGATAATCTTCATATAGGGCCAGTTCATTGATAAATTTGTCATATGATATTACTGGTTCAATAACAAAGTGTCACAATGACAGTTTGGGCCTGAAATTAGTTAATTTATGGATTGCTATTTTTATATTTTCATTAAAATTAATAAATATGCAACTTAGACAATTTGCATTACTTACCATAAACAGGGGCTATGTCTAAGCTTTAAAATGAGACCAAGTACAGAAGTCTATGATAAGTAACAATGGAGATATGATCAAATCTCGCTACGGTTGCCATGGAAACCATGCATTTTTTCATAGTGAAATTGAGTTTATCTTTGAGGACAAAAATTCTTTGTATTTCTGGGGTCCCAGGGAATGATTTGGCAACCATGAAAAATTGTCCTGGGGGTGCATCAAATTAGCCCCCAGGGTCTTTAAGTTGTGGGCGTTTTTGAAGAAAAACGTATGTCCAACGTATGCACGAACAAACGGATGACTGGATAAAGCAATATACTTTAACCCATCGACTTAATTCGTCTATAGTGTGTATAATCAGATGCATTTCATACAGTTTCTTCGCAAAAAAGGCAATAATGCGATTCAATTGATTTTGATGGATATACGAATAATTCACATATAGTCAGATAGCCGCCATATTGATGACGTCATAAATCGACTTTGACGCGGCTGTAAGTGCGACGAACAGGTTTAATGTTATACATGTACCCCATAGATAAGTTTTATATAGGTCGTCATAAATCGTCAAGAAAATCGCACGAGATTCCCATTCGACATTGACTACAATTGTTTCATCACACTATTATAAGAATTCCCATCAGGATATCATGTTCTTGAAATGTATACCCCCTTAAACCCCAACTTTAAAAAGTGAAAATGGGGTTTGCAGGGGTATACCTAGTTTTCTTATTTTTTTGCTCCAAAACATAGATTGTGGGTACTTGTTACCCACAATCTATGTTTTGAGCAAAAGTAAGAAAAATATTAAAACATCAGTCTATTATTGCATAAATACCCGTGTCACACGATATCAACAGCCATTTATTAATGAAAAGAAAGCCATGCATTAATATTGCAATTCACGCGCGCACGTGCTGTTAATACATGGCTTTTACTTATGCTCGTTACCGGGAGCCAGGCAAAGCACGTGCTAGTAATGAGAAACTGAAGTCCGCCCGGAACGAGCATAAAAACGAATGCTTTTACGCGTATGAAAATGTGATGAGGCTGTAAAATATAGTTCACCATATTTCTTTCGTTTCTGCACCTTATTTCTTTCGTTTCTGCAGAATTTATGCAATAATAGCGATCAAAAATGATTTTGTCATTCATTAACATTCGCTAGGTCCCTCGGGGAATGTTGAAAACCGAGGGCTACGCCCTCGGTTTTCAACACTCCCCTCGGGACCTAGCGAATGTTAATGAATGGAAAATCATGTTTGATCCCTATATTGAAAATTTTCAATTTTTACAACATAAGAAAAATCTGTATTTTATATGGGCATGTTTTTGTAATGAGACCATATTTTTATCACACTATTGTTAGAATTTCCATGTCTGTTACTTCACACATTATGACATGAGAAACCCAACAATGTGGTTTTTGACCAGGTCTGACACAAACCATGCTGTACAAGCACAGAAGATGGCTAGATGCTGGAAATTTTGGATTTAGAAAGCAGAGGAATTGTACTATCCATGTAGCGAAAACAAAGGCGCAGTAACTGCGAAGCTGATCTGCGGCTTTGTTTTCGCATAATATGCTGATTGTTGGTTTTCTCATGACGTGTTTCATATGTTATATGTTCATAAGCTTAATGTTTTTAAGCTGCTCTGCTTAAAACAGATGTAAAGCATTTCAAACAGGCTGAGCAATACATTTTGTCTTACTCCGACTGAAAAGCAGACATATTTATGACTTAAAGACATCTACACATAGCTGCAAAGGCTGTGTATGATCTTGTGTATAATCTTGTAAATTGACCCGAGAATTCACTTTCTAATATTAAGCCTCGTATGGAAAAAGTTTACCAGTAAATCTGGAAGCCTCACCATTATATACACTGAAATATGCCTTTTTGTACTTGATTCCCTGAGGGTCGTTCCAAAAGAACACAGGCATAGAGGGGAATGGTTTCAAACATACAAGCTCACCATCTTCATCTTCTACTGCTTTGCCTAAAAATTAAATCATTTTTATGAAAGAACGTGCCTTTAATATACAATAACTTACTTAAAAAGAGATGCTTATTTATTTCCTTATTTTTGGTCTAAATCATAGAGTGTGGTTACTTATTAGAACCACCCCATTAAGGCAGATCCAACGAGTAATCGCTCTATATTCTATATAAGCCAACTTCAAAATAAAAATAAAACTTAGGGTCACATGTTAGAATTACATGCATGTGCAGTCACCATCAGAAAATAACGTTTTCTTTGCCCTTGAGCAAAATACTAAGCTGCACATAGTACTGGCAAATACTCAAGAAATGTTGGCTCCATCCTAGCATGACTGAATAAATTTTGAATGGCATGTAAAGCCATAACCAAAATCTTTTTTCATCTACATTAAAACATTTCATGCAGCAACCACTGAGCTGTCCTGTTCTGATAGGTTGGTGCTCATTAAATAAATCGCTTATGCAATATACAACAATTTTGCACCTTCAAAGATGATGAAAACTAGAAAATGTGTTTATGAAACACTATGCCCCCAACTGGTAAGCCACTTTCAAGATGTAAAAACGTCCAAAAAATGACTAAGTTCAAATTGTAAAAAAGTGACAAAAATTAATCTGAGGAGTATATCCCAACCACATGCATATCTTCAAAGCATGGTCACAATGTCTGCAAAGTTCTAAAAGTATCGGTATTAAATTGTAGGAGGAGTTGCGCACACAAGGTACCCTCTATCCATTCACTAAAATGCCCGAAAAAATGACTAAGTTCAAATTGTGAAAAAAAATGACAAAAAAATAATCCAAGGATTATATCCAAACCACATGTAGTCCAGTTGCCAAACATGGATTTGGCCTGTGACCTGGAAATGTGTGCCGCATAAAATGTTTTTATGGATTTTACTTCTTGATACCTTTCAGATGAAGAATCCGAGTGATGCCACCTTGGCATCATTGAGCATTTTGAAATATTCAAAAATCCAAAATGGCCGTCAAATGGCGGAAAATATTGCAAAAATCAACATAATACATGTATGTGAAGCAAAAAGCCCACTTCTCTTATTATCCTTACTGTCTTCTTCTGGTTCATCAGACCATGCCAGTTCAAAAACGGCATCATGAATTGTTTGAAAAAAATCAAAAATCAAGATGGCGTCCCAAGATGGTTGGCATAAACAAGAAAACAGCATCCCAGATTTGCATATACTCAATGTTTTGTTTCTAGATGCTCATTTTATTGTTTCTATTAACAAAAAACACCATAATTTAGTTATGTTTATGTTTTGACGCCCAAATCATAACAAAAAGGCAAGATGGTTACCAAGATGGCCGCCTAAATAATAATATAGAGAACTTGATCTTTAATAAACTGTCTAAACTGTCTTGTTTTTGAATTTACTTTATTTTGTTAGCAGTTCAAGTTCGAGTTTAGTTCTGACCCAACATCATAAAAATGATGCAAGGTGGTGGTCAAAATAGCCGCCTTAATCTTAGTATGAGGGAAAATGGCCTCTGATTCAAAAAGCTTATCTAAATGTATATTTGGTAAGTTTTAAGTAAGCAGAATAAACATAGAGATGCAAATCTACATCATATAATGAAAGATAGAATAGGCATTTTATTCTAAAACCGTGATCAGGTATTCGTCTGTGTCAATTAGCAGATTAATCAGCTATATTGTTCAACTATTGCTACAATTGTTTCGTCAATTCATTTTCATTTTCAAAACACTGTACAGGCTCATTGATTTATGAAGCGCCTGTATTTTGATGATGAGCATGGTTGTTCAGAAGCATACCCACAGCAAATAATTCTACTTGAAGTATACTATCTTTTGCTGGAGCCACATTGTCGGCTGTTGTAATTGGCGCAAGCGCTAAAAACCCTTCAACATTATTTCGACCACCTGACTTAAGCTGGATAAGACAACACACCCTTGACCAAGCGTGGATTATCAAATGGATGTCTGGACATTGTGTTGGTTTCACATTGTGTTGGTAAACGACTGTGTATATGGTGATTATATGCATTAAGCTTGGGGGTGTTTATTAGCCTTTGCTTACCAGTTTTACATTAAACCATATATTTTACAGAAACAATTCTAAGTTGCTACAATAATACCCTCCAAATGCGATTATTCCCCTGATACCATCTGGTAAAGGCTTACTCAGTTTAAGCTTGTCAGGTATGAAACCCTTTGACATTGATTTCAGACTGGACTGCAAGATGGAAGCAGACTACGGTCTGATGTTTTACCACTTAACCCAATATTTACGGTCCTTCAAATGTCCCTTTTATATGGTCCATCCCCTTTCGCATTTATGCTTTCTCTGCTCTTAAAGGGACTTGGTTTCACTTTTTATTCTTTTTGGTTTACATTGATTGTAGATATTTAATCTTGAGCAAAACATAGACGTTCGTGTATGACGCTTACACATTTTCCTCAATTGTTCGCAACCATCTCACTTCTTGCTACTGTTACACTATGTTTCACCTGAAGAGCCTTAGCGTAAGGACTGAACACGATCAGCGAGTATGCTTTTGATAAGTCTGTGATATCACAGCCCTTCCTCAAAGTTGCATGCACAATCATGAAATACCTAAATCATGGTATCTTTTCAACAGTGGTTTTAAAGCTGTCATCTGCTGAGAAGTTTGAATAGTGTTGAGAGGATGCTAGTGCTTTTTGTTAAACCTTATGTCTTGCTGGAGAAGTTTTGGTTATGCTTTTACAGTCAAAGTAGCAATGGGTCGTCCACAGAATAGCACATCCCATCGGTGACGACTGTAACAGTCCAGCGCAGTGTATGTGGATTTCTCAACTAGTACAATTTGCTTCCAAACATATTTTGTGTTCGTGATCCTCTTGTCCCCCCTGTCCCCAAACATTGAAGAATGCTGGGAGCCAACTCCTGAGGGTATACCATGGCAAGGTAAATCTACATGTACCTGGAAGTGTCTTGAATAAATGATCTTTGCTTCAAATGTGTTTGTGGTTTTTACTTAAATGTGTTTTGCGTACCGCAGTTGTTATAGCCATAGAAGCGATCAAGCAGTAATCGTTTGGAAACTTTCCAGCCAACTTTTTCAAATTCACCCAGAAATTTAAATCCGCTAAGATGACTGGGTCAAGTTTTGCACATGTATTTATTTGGAATATGAAAACAGCAAATTGTATATAAAGTTGTGATGTTGTATTTCCCAATATTCAGAGTTTCTATGCATGTTTGAAATTTTTTCTGTTCGTAGCATTAGCGTCAGTTCGACTCTTCCTTTCTTCTTTGTGAACCAGCTTTATGTGCGGTTCTCAGTCTGTTACATCCTTTCCAAATATGCTACAGACCAAGCGCCTATTGTTTTATAGCCTTATAGCCTTCTTGAAGGATTCGCTAAATCATCTTTTAAAGAAAAAAAAGCAGTCATGTTTTCTTTTTTTTTATTATATTTAAACTATAAATGTTACAAGTACTCTTATTTAGTGGTGTAGATTGATTTGCTTCCCTCCTTTTATTCTGCTAAATCAATATGTAACACTTACATTAAACTGATGTTTTAATCAGTATAAAAAATCTCAGTCGTATTATAGTTTCGTAGGACACATATGCCCCAGTATCATTTTGCGGTGTCAAAACAAAACACGAACATTAAATTGCGATGTTTACAACATAAATTTTCAAATACAAGTCATTTAGTATTTGCAGCACTGGAATGCTGCTGTAGCCAGAGAACATTAAAGTATAAATATGGTGGTCCTCTCGGTCACCACCTTGTTTTATTGTTATCATGTTGGGTCAAATATTATACAAAACACTTCATTTGTCAACATAATTTGAACATTTGAATTACAAAACATTGAGCAAAGGCAGCACTGTAATGCTGATGCAATCAGAAATTTTGTACTCATATATTATGATTATGGCGGCCATCTTGGTTACCACCTTGGCTCATTTTTATAAAGTGGGAATAAACAATAATCCACGCTGCTCACAACATTAAATGAGCACTTCAAACGCATTACATTTAGTATATTCAGCACAGGAATGGTGTTTTAATCAGAGAACACAATCTTTTAAATTATAATTATGATGGCCATTTTGGTCGCCATCTTTTTTCGTTGTTATGATGTGGGGTCATAATTGAAACCCAAATACTTAAGTATAATGTGTACAACAAAAAATGGACTTTCAAGCACAATACACTGTTTTATGCAGCACTTGAATGCCGTTTTATTGCGAAATATTGCTTTTAGTATGATTGTGGCAGCCATCTTGTCCGCCATCTTGCCTCATAATAATAACATGGGGGTCAAAACATAGAATTATCTTTTTAATATTGTTTACAGCATAAATTGAGGATTTGAAACGCAGAGTAATGAGTATATTAACCCTTGGGTGCTGTTTTCTTGTTTATGGCGTCCATCTTGGACGCCATCTTGATTTTTCCAAAACGCTCAATGATGTCAGGGTGGCATCATGCAGTTTCTGAACTAGCATGGCCTAGTGAACTGGAAACCACAATAAAATTTCATGCGGCACCATCTTCCAGGTTATGCTGATGGCTACTGGACTAATGCACATCTTCATACCATGCCCATAACACACGTAAAGTTTTAAATGAATTGTCATGAAAACTGTAGGAGGAGTTGCGCACACAAGGTACCCACTGCCCATTCACTTTCATTGTGAAAATGCCTGAAAAAATAGCTAAGTTCAAATTGCGAAAAAAGTGACAAAAATTAATCTGAGGATTATATCCAAACCACATGCATATCTTCAAAGCATGGTCACAACATCTGTAAAGTTTCAAGAGAATCGGAATAAAACTGTAGGAGGAGTTGCGCACACAAGGTACCCTCTATCCATCCACTAAAATGCCCGAAAAAATGACTAAGTTCAAATTGTGAAAAAAATGACAAAAAAGAATCCAAGGATTATATCCAAACCACATGCATATCTTCAGACCATGCCCATAATACATGTAAAGTTTTAAATGAATTGGCATGAAACTGTAGGAGGAGTTGTGCACACAAGGTACCCACTGCCCATTCACTTTCACTGTCAAAATGCTCGAAAAATGGCTAAGTTCAAATTGCGAAAAAAGTGACAAAAATTAATCTGAGGATTATATCCAAACCACATGCATATCTTCAAAGCATGGTCACAACATCTGTAAAGTTTCAAGAGAATCGGAATAAAACTGTAGGAGAAGTTGCGCACACAAGGTATCCACTATCTATTCACTTTATCAAGAATTAAAAAGGGAAATAACTCTCACAGAATTGGCCCCTAGCCCCTTGAATTTACCTGAAAGAAAAAATATGGGTCCTTTTAATTTTCATATACAAACTACATAACAAATTTCAAGATCCTAGCTCTAACAGTTCCTGAACGAGTGCTCAAGCATCACAGACAGACAGACAGACAGACAGACAGACAGACTGACTGACTGACTGCACGGACAGACCCAAACCAATATGCCCCCTCAACTTCTTCGAAGTTGGGGGGCATAATTTCATGGAAAAAAGGGGTATACATTTCATGGACATGTTATCCTGATTAGGTTGAAGCTAAATGAGCACATAAACTGGATACCAGAATCAGGACGGGGGTGGGGTAAGTGGGGACAAACTTACCGTCAGTATTAAAACATTTCATGCAGCAACCCAGCTGAAACTGTTGTACCTCCCCACTGTAGACAGGAGTTTTCCAGTTCTGGCCTAGAAAGCATGCCACAATGTCGGTACCACCTGAAAAGGAGATGTAAGAAACAGATATATACATGAGCTGTGCCAGGAGTAGCCCTGTCTTCTGGGTTTATCACAGGTTTGACATAAACTGGCCTCTACCAATGTGAAATGGCAATCTACTGTTTTCCTGAAGTCAGCAAAACACTAGTGATCAGGATAACATGTCCGTGACATGTATACCCCCTTGAACCCCACTTTTATATAGCAAAACTGGGGTATGGAGGGGTATACCTACTTTTCTTATTTGTGGGTATTCGTTAGAACCGCCTCACCGAGGCAGTTCTAACGTGTATCAACAACAATCTATGTTTTGACCAAAAATATCAAAATTTTGCTTGTGAAAAAATTCTCTGTATATCGCATGGGCATGTTTTTGTAGTTATGTAATCAGACTCTTGTTTGCCTATTGGCACAAATATCTTTGCATTTCCACTAGCTGACTTTTGACCCACTAATGCTGGCATCCGCTGTTTGGGACATAGGAAAACATTTGTCACAGAGGTGGTATAGTAGAATGAAATGTCCCATCTGGCATTACAAAAACTTGCCCATGCAATATACACAGATTTTTTGCAGAAGCAAAAATTGAAGATTTCATTGGGGAAAAAAATGATTTGATTAATATTTTGGCTCATACATACATTGTGGGTACAAGTTAGAACCGGTTCTAACGAGTACCCACAATGTATGTTTTGAATCAAAAATAAGAAAATTAGTTATACCCCTGCAACTATAAAAGTGGGGTTCAAGGGGGTATACATTTCACAGACATGTTTTCCTGATGGGGAATATTCTGTTTGCTTTATAGAGGAACTTCATCGAAAAGCGAAATAAAAATCTATAAGAATGCCTGACTTCCTTAAAAACAAAAGTGGACTCACTTCACTGATTATAATGAGCAAGTCCATTTGTAGACTTACTTCACTGATTATAATAAGCAAGTCCATTTGTGGACTCACTTCACTGATTATAATAAGCAAGTCCATTTGTGGACTCACTTCACTGATTATAATGAGCAAGTCCATTTGTGGACTCACTTCACTGATTATAATAAGTCCATTTGTGGACTCACTTCACTGATTATAATGAGCAAGTCCATTTGTGGACTCACTTCACTGATTATAATAAGCAAGTCCATTTGTGGACTAACTTCACTTATTATAACAAGTAGCCCAAGGGCAACAATCGCTCACCTGAGAGTCAACAAGTACAGTCACTGGACAAAGTGGTTGTTTTTGTTTGTTTTTGTTTTTTTTATCATATATGGATATGACGGCCATCTAGGTCATGTTCCAGGTCTATGGCTGCAATAGTTTCCATAGGATCATTGGTCCTGTAAACGCTTACCTGAGACCTAGTTGTCACTTTTTCCCATGTCAAAGCCTATGTTTCCAAAATTGACCTAGACCTTAATTCATCACATACCTTCATCTACTCCATTAGTTGTTTGCATCTACCACTTTTCAGGTGTCAGGCAGCAATAGTTTTGAAAAAATCCATAGTTTTCACCTTTTCCCATGTAAAAGCCTATGTTTCCAAAACTGACCTTGCCGTAAAATAGGTCAAGGTCATCCTAGGGTCATCATTTGATCAAACTATGATGGGCTGTAGTCCCAAATGCTACAGTGGTGTTATGGCTAAAAACCCAAATTAGCCGTTTTAACGGCTAATTTGTTAACAGCTAACTGTAAAATTTCGCGGCAAAATTGTGTGTAAAATAAAAGTCAGCGTGGAATTTCGCCGCGAAATTTGGCCGCGAAATTCCAGATTTCGCGGCGAAATTTCGCGGCGGAACACGGAGAAAAAAGTATACCTGTCATTACGCATAGAATTCAATTGACCGGCGTTTCGCGGTGTTTCGCTGCGAAAAAGACGACATTTTTTTTTGTTGTTTAAATATAATTTTAAATTGGATGTTTTTATTTCAGTTCTAGTTGTATCAATATTTTGTTTGCGTCACAATTTTGTATAATTATCGTTTTAGTCCCGACAGTCACAACAGTTTTATTGTTTAAATTTCATTTTAATTTGTATGCATCTAGTATTACTTTTTAAGTCGTATAAATATTTTGTTTTCTTTTCAATTTTGTATAATTATCGTATTTTATTTGTGTCTTAACTAGTTTGAAGTTTCTGAGACCCTGATTATCGGTTATGTGTTTTTTTTCATGCTTCTTTTTCAGATTAATCAGACTCACCTGATAATATTAGATCCTGTTATCTAGCTTAATTAACAGAAAAAAGCTCATAGCGACATAAGCAATTTTCATGGTATGATTGCCCACGATTTGTTTGTTTGTATTGAGGCTGAACGTCCCAGTCACCAATTTTTAGTCATGTCTGGGCAGAGCTACCGTTTCCTGGGTATTAAGAAGTACTGTGGGTAGTCAATGTGCCTTGCTCAAGGACACAACACGGTGTCGCCAGTGCGGATCGAACGCAGGACCTCTCGATTCAGAGTCTGATGCACTACAACTATGCCACCGCGATCCCAACCCACATATTAATACAAGTCTTTGGATTCAACATGATGAAGCAGTTGGCTTCAACTCCGTTTTGGACATTTAATCGCCTGTGGCTAATGACACTGCTCAAAGCATCAATGATTTTCGATTACGTCAAGTGGATTCCGTTCCGTTGAAATCAATTTAGTCTAAACGACATTTGGTCGCATACGACCTTCACCGGGTCCATACGATATTCGGTCGAATACGAGCAATACAGCAACATACATGGTACAAAATTGTGTCGAAACTGTCGTTTTTTGCTAACCGTTTTGAGTTAAACAGCGTGTTGTGTTCCTTCCAAAACCCACACGTACGGATGGCTTGGAACACGTACATGCATATCAAATGACAAAATCTCATTGTATACATGGCACAATACACTAGAAAAGGGAGGATACTGTGTTTAAAACAAAGTACTGACGTCAGTATATAAAGTTTTCAGTTTATCTTGGAACACATATATACAGTAAGGGCCGTGTACGCACCTTGGCAATATGAGCGCATGCGGCATTAGATTAATTAGAACAAAGTTGAGCGCAGAAGCCCAGTGGTGGATTAAAGGAATTGACCGGAATCAAAATGTCCTGTGTTCGATTCCTATATTCATTGGGTTTCGTACTTGAGCAAAACCGGTATACATACATGTATATTACCCTGAAAGTGTTGTCACCATGGGACTGTTGACTGTTAAACTGATCTTCGCTAGTTGTACTTCTACAAGGCAAGTATAATGTATAAATCGATATGATTGCGATTAGTCTTGTGCTGGCATTCATAGAGGGTGATCAGAGTGGTAACCAGCAAGCCCAAATGTCAATATGCCTCTTTTTGTTTTGTCGTTTTACATGGTTGAGCTCAAATTAAGTTATTGTAGGTCACATCTTAAACGCTATAAAGTGAAGCAATTGAGGAAAATTTACAAAAAAGAAAGCAAGGAATCTAACTATAAGCATTACCATTTAGACAATGTTTGTGCTATAACACAAGGCACAAAGTTAGATGACCCCTGCCCATTGGGTCCTTAAGAAATATATAGGCCGCTTGTGCCTCCAGGCAAAGCTTATACGCTATTGACAGATCATCTGATTACTGGTTTACCGCTCAGGTCTGTGCCTGCCTAGGAAAAATGGTTTCAAGTAACCATCCATACATATAAACAGTATTGACTTAGAGGGATCGTTATATTTCAAACACTTGTTAGATATCATGACGTCCCATGGAGGCAGCGTCCTGACATGACCATTGCTGTTGATTACGACGTAGAGCATCTATTCAAACAAAAAAAACACAACAAAGTTAGATTCAACGAGCTGGCGCATTACGTTATAAATATTTTCGTCTTTCCGTGATTTCGCTATCGTACCACCTACGTAATATCAATGAAAAAGTCGCGTTATGCACGTTTTTCACTTCTATACATGCATAATCGTACATATTATTATGTGCACGTAAATAACGATCTATACATGAAACAGATGAATCATAGTGCGGTCATTAAATTAAAAATAAATAATTTTATGTTAACATTTACAGGTATTTCGCCGTGTTTCGCGGCGAAATAGGAAATTTTAACTTACCTGTTGTAAACATTAAAAAACGAATTTCGCCGCGAAACACCGCGAAATTTCACCGCGAAAATCGGATTTTCGCGGCGAAAAAATTAACCAATTAAACGTTTAAATTTTCTCTTGGCTGGTGAAATTTCGCGGTGGTTTCGCCGCGAAAATCACAAGTGATCAGCGCGAACTGTGCAAAAGTGGGTTTTTAGCCATAACACCACTGTACATACCAAATTTTGTGGAAATCGGCCTGCCGGTTCAGGAGAAGAAGATTTTTTAGTGATTTTTACCATATATGGGTGTGGCGGCCATCTTGGTCATGTGACCCAGATTTTGCAATCAAACTTTCGTTCCCCCTACCCATGGATGCTCCACATAAAATTTCACTTTGATTGGCCAAGGGGTTTCAGAGAAAAAGATCTTTGAAAAGTGTGTATGGACAACAGACCGGCCAATGTCAAGAGATGACCTTGACCTAAATCAATCACATACCTTCATCTACTCCATTAGTTGTTTGCATAAACGACTTTTCAGGTCTCAGGCTGCAATAGTTTTCAAAAAATCCATAGTCTTCACTTTTTCCCATGTAAAAGCCTATGTTTCCAACAATGACCTTGCCGTAAAATGAGTCAAGGTCATCCAAGGGTCATCATTTGATTAAACTATGATGGGCTGGAGTCCCAAATGCTACATACCAAGTTTCGTGAAAATTGGCCTGCCGGTTCTGGAGAAGAAGATTTTTGAGTGGTTTTTACCATATATGGGCGTGGCGGCCATCTTGGTCGTGTGACCCAGATTTTGCAATCAAACTTTTGTTCCCCATATCCATGGATGCTCTACATAAAATTTAGATTGCCCAAGGGGTTTCAGAGAAGAAGATCTTTGAAAAAAGTGTATGGACCACAGACCGGCCAAGGTCAAGAGATGACCTTGACCTAAATTAATTATATACCTTCATATACTCCATTAGTTCTCTGCATCTACCACTTTTCAGGTCTCAGGCTGCAATAGTTTTCAAAAAAAATCCAAAGTCTTCACTTTTTCCCATGTAAAAGCTTATGTTTCCAAAATTGGCCTTGCCATAAAATAGGTCAAGGTCATAATGGGCTGAAGTCCCCATTGCTACATACCAAGTTTCGTGGAAATCTGCCTGCTGGTTCTGGAGAAGAAGATTTTTGAGTGGTTTTTACCATATATGGGCGTGGCGGCCATCTTGGTCTGGTGATCAAGATCCCGTGAACAAACTTTTGTTCCCCCTACCCATGGATGCTCTACACAAAATTTGGCTTTCATTAGCCAAGCGGTTTCAGAGAAGATGTTTGAAAATGAGAACGCACTGACGGAGGCACAGACGGAAGCGGTTCGACTACTATAATATAAGCTAACCTTGTGAGCCTTCGGCTCAGGTGAACTAATAAGCAAGTCCATTTGTGGACTCACATCACTGATTATAATAAGCAAGTCCATTTGTGGACTAACTTCACTTATTATAATAAGCAAGTCCATTTGTGGACTCACTTCACTGATTATAATAAGCAAGTCCATTTGTGGACTCACTTCACTGATTATAATAAACAAGTCCATTTGTGGACTCACTTCACTTATTATAATAAGCAAGTCCATTTGTGGACTCACTTCACTGATCATAATAAGCAAGTCCATTTGTGGACTCACTTCAGTGATTATAATAAGCAAGTCCATTTGTGGACTCAATTCACTGATTACAATAAGTAAGTCCATTGTGGACTCCATTCACTGATTACAATAAGCAAGTCCATTTGTGGACTCACTTCACTGATTGTAATAAGCAAGTCCATTTGTTGACTCAATTCACTGATTATAATCATTTATAATCTAATTATAATCATTTGTCAATGATGGGTTAAACTAACCTGATATGGACCCCAGCAGTAGATCTTGTTTGATTTCTCTATACACATATTCATAGTTACTGGGAATAAGAGGGGAACCAGTTGACAAAATCACCTTCAGGGTAGATAACTGATGGGTTTTACCTGAAAAAAGTTGGTAAACAGTAAAAAAAAACAAATTAAAGATTGTCTTAGTTATTTGTTTGCTTTATGTCCACAATCAACAGCTAAGGTCATGTTGGGAGGGTCATTATCCTAGCTACCATCTGGAAAACATGTCCGTGAAATGTATACCCCCTCATACCCCACTTTTATGTAATAAACTTGGGGCTTACAGGGGTATACCTATTTTTCTTACTTTTGATCCAAAACATAGATTGTGGGTACTCGTTAGAACAGCCTCGGTGAGGCGGTCTTTACATGTACCCACAATCAATGTTCTGAGCAACTATATTCAAAATATCAAAATTGTCCTGATGAAATTTTCAATTTTTACTGCTGAAAAAATTCTCAGTATATTGCATGGGCATGTTTTCGTTAAGACTGCTTCTTAGCAAGCCTTACAAAGGCAGCTTACCATCAATTAGTGCACATCTCTTTCACCATTAACTGACAAATCCTTTTCTTGATTTAGAGGAATAAGAAAAATGGCCATAGAAATATAATAATAAATAATAGTATTCATGAAAGGAATGTATGGCATGTGAGCATAAATTGCCGCACATTACAGCAAAGTAGGGTTTTAGCACATGTAATACTTCCTGCATATTAATATTCAAAATAAATGTACCTTAAGTGCACATACTGAAATTTGTACATTCATAATCCTTACAAATATACAGTACAGTTGTCGCGATGCTTTGAGCGATCGCGCAACGCGCAAAATTTTTTAATCCCCTCTAAAAACGTTTTGCGGGTGACTCGTGCGTCACTCGCGAGAGACTCGCGCGTCACTCGCGAGTGACGCGCAAGTTTTACATAATACAGTTTGCGAGTGACGCGCAAAGTTCTTTTGGTTCATCGCGCATCGCGCATGGATCTTTGCGCGATGTGTGACGTGATTCATCGCACTATAACATTCAAGTACATGTACTTATAAAAAGTATTTGTAAATTACTACTTTTTTTGCTCAGTTTCAACGTTTTTTGTAAATGACGCTCAATTTAACTACAACTACATATACGTTTGGCTATTAATTAGTTGTTTTGTCCTTTATGTTTGGGACTATTTCGGACAGTCCTTTATGTTTGGGGCTATTTCGGACATAAAACAAAACAAAACAATTAACTTGTTCACTGTGAAGTACATGTTAGCCAATTAGCCAGGCGACTGTATGACAGGGAGTTGTTGTTAGTCAATCATCAAAATTGTTTGAAGCATAACAAGTCATTTTTATCAAATGAAAAAAAAAAATGATTGTGGTTCATCTTGGTCATCTTACTTTTACCATCATCTATGTACATTAAACCACAGCCCACGCGTAAAATTGCATGCGCGCAAAAAGTTTAGACTAGTATTCGCATATGAACTTGCTGGAGTTTTATCCTGATTTTTATAATTTTTGTTTTTCGTGTAACTTAAATTGTTAATCGGGACGTAAAACCACAAATCAAAATAACACAGGTTTATGTTGTAATAAGTTGGTTTTACAGCTACATATAAATATGCAAACACGACATACTGTACATGTTTGTGTGTTTAAATTCAATGGTGTTTAGAGATTCACCACGAGGACCGAACAACTACAGTGTACTTAATTTATGCATGTTTCTATAGTCATTACGAAACCTTTTCCTGATCATTGCCTACTTGTATCTGTTAAATTACCAAGACTGAGAAAAGAATGCTTGGTTTAATAGAAAAAAATATTCTCCATACCTGTATTTGGGATAGTTAATGTATGTGACGGGGCTCACCGCAGACCTACTTTTTACACTATTTTCTTCTCATTATTTATATAGAAAATATACAGTGTATCAATTCTCCTTCGGGTCAGACGAATATTCTACATGTACATGTATCACTAACCTAGTCGCTTTGTACTACCTTTGTACGAAGTATATCTACATGTATTAAGTATGAATACTTGGATGGACTGTCAGACAGTAATCGATGCAATCAAATTTGACATACATGTTTACATCAGGCGGGCATGAAAATTCAACATGAAACATTTTTACAACACACCTTACAAGCAAGATTGTTTAAATTGTGTAAATAGCGCATATCTGATTCACGTCGCGCGTGTTTGACAAATGGTTTTACGCGTTTGCGAGATGATCGCGCAAGATTGCACGTAGTTTGCGAGTGTCTCTCGCGTGACTCGCGAGTCATTCGCGAGTAAAGATAATCCCTTACGTGCAACCACGCGCAACGCACAAATGCGCGTACGCTCAAAGCATCGCGACAACTGTACTGTACTTCAGCCGCATCATGAGAAAACCGAATTTTTGCCCAGGCGAAAAAGGCGCAGACCAGCTTCGCGGTAACAGTGAAGCTGATCAGCGCCTTTGTTTTCCCTACTCGGTTAGTACAGTGTTCCTCTTCTTCTTAAATCCAAATCTCAAGCTTCTAGTCTTTTTTCTGTGACTGTACAGTCCGGTTTATTTCAGACCTGGTCAGAAGCCCAGAAGACCAGTTCTCTCGCGACGTGGCTCATTTGTGAGAAACAAACCTGGTTTAAGTCCTCTTGCTTCCATCACTGAAAGCCACTTTGCACTTGTCCCAAATATTGTTATCCTGTTAATATACACACAGGTCTTTTATAACATGCTTCACTACTGCACAGTTCTGGTCCCAGTTGCTCAAAATTAACGACATGGTGAGTTAACGATTTGTTTAAATTTCAAACATGTACAAATACACTAATATTTTTTGTTGACAAAATGTGAGAATCCTCACAGTTTATCAACAAAAAAATAACAGTGTATTTGCATATGTAGTCGGCATTTACTTAACAAGTTGAGGTCTTAACAATGATGTTACACTAACAAAGTTTTGAACAACTGGGCCCTGGATATAACATGGTTTATATAGGGATAAAAAATGTAAATAGCGTTTTAAAAAATATGTCTTACTGTCACTGTGGCATTGTATAGTCTCTCAAAAATTCTGTTTGGATTTGAGGTATTTTTTGACAATTTGTTTTAATGGTTTCTGAACTTAACTACACATACCATTTGCCAGATATCCATTTTTCTTACTGTTGTTTGAAATACATGAATACATTAATGAAGCTCATTTTAGTAACTGCACAGCTGATCAGCGCCTATTCTTTCGCTACATGGATAATAAAATTCTGCTACTTTTTAACCCCAAATTCCAAGCATCTAGTCTTCTTCTGAAACTGTACAGGCGGGTTTATGTCAGACCTAGTTGTAAACCCCGAAGACTGGTTTCGCCGCATTGCGGCTCATATGATGTATTTACCCTATACTGTCTACAATATCCCAGAGTATTGTGTCTTTGGGTACGAGAGGGGAACCGTCATATAATACTATACTGGAACCAACAGCTAGAGCTGAAACCAGCCAGTTCCACATCATCCAGCCTACCTGGAGGAAAAATAATTTTTGTGGTTTTAAGCTACAGTGGATATTAAGTAATTATGATATCTGAGCCTTCGCACGAGAAAAACAATGATTTGGGGTTCTGACCAGGTCGAACACAAACCAGCCAGCACAGTCACAGAAGCAGGCTAGAAGCTTGAAATTTTGCATTTAAGAAAAAGAGGGATTGTACTATCTGTGTTGCGAAAACAAAGGCGCTGATCAGCTGTGCAGTTACTGCACAGCTGATCTGCGACTTTGTTTTCGCCTATGCAGATTGTTGGCTTTCTCATGCGGTGTCTAATATTTTCTTTTTTTGATGGAGATAAGGCACTTTTTTAAAGGCAAACTTATTCATTCTTGAACAAGTCACTTGCAGGCTGTTCAAAAGACTTTCGACTGAGTGTAAATATCTTCACAATTAGTCCGGGAATGCAAGAACAGGAAAACATGTCCATGTAATGTTTACCCCCTGAATCCCCACTTTTATATAGTAAAACTGGGGTTTACAGGGGTATACCTATTTTTCTTATTTTTGATCCAAAACATACATTGTGGGTACTTCTTAGAACCGCCACAGCGAGTATGTTTTGCACGAAAATATTAAAAATATCAAGATTTTTCCTTTGAAATTTTCAATTTTTACAACTTAAAAATCTCTGTATATTGCATGGGTATGTTTTTGTAATGAACATGCTTGAGCATGAAGGTGAGCTACTGTCATGTACAACTTATGCTTGCACATGAAGGTGAGCTACTGTCATGTACAACTTATATGCTTGCGCATGAAGGTGAGCTACTGTCATGTACAACATGCTTGCGCATGAAGGTGAGCTACTGTCATGTACAACTTATGCTTGCGCATGAAGGTGAGCTACTGTCATGTACAACTTATGCTCTTGCGCATGAGGCTGAGCTACTGTCATGTAAAACTTATGCTTGCGCATGAGGGTGAGCTACTGTCATGTACAACTTATGCTTGTGCATGAAGGTGAGCTACTGTCATGTACAACTTATGCTTGCGCATGAAGATGAGCTACTGTCATGTACAACTTATGCTTGCGCATGAAAGTGAGCTACTGTCATGTACAACTTATGCTTGCGCATGAGGGTGAGCTACTGTCATGTACAACTTATGCTTGCGCATGAGGGTGAGCTACTGTCATGTACAACGTATGCTTGCGCATGAGGGTGACCTACTGTCATGTTCAACTTATGCTTGCGCATGAGGGTGAGCTACTGTTATGTACAACTTATGCTTGCGCATGAGGGTGAGCTATTGTCATGTACAACTTATGCTTGCGCATGAAGGTGAGCTACTGTCATGTAAAACTTATGCTTGCGCATGAAGGTGAGCTACTGTCATGTACAACTTATGCTTGCTCATAAGGGTGAGCTACTGTCATGTACAAGTTATGCTTGCGCATGAAGGTGAGCTACTGTCATGTACAACTTATGCTTGCGCATGAAGGTGAGCCACTGTCATGTACAACTTATGCTTGCGCATGAAGGTGAGCTACTGTCATGTACAACTTATGCTTGCGCATGAAGGTGAGTTACTGAGACTGTCATGTACAACTTATGCTTGCGCATGAAGATGAGCTACTGTCATGTACAACTTATGCTTGCGCATGAAGGTGAGCTACTGTTATGTACAACTTCAATTCTGCAACCCCACCAAACCAGAGGACCATTGGTCCTGAGAACGCTCACCTGAAGCCTGATCCTGCAGTATTAAGTCATCATGAAATGACCTTGACCTTGAATACTCACACACCTTTATTGAATTCATAAGTTGTCTGCATCTGCAAAGTTTCAGGTCTCAGGCTGCAATAGTTTCCAAACCCAGTGATTTATGAGAAAACCACAATTTTAATTTTGATATTTAAATGACTTTGGGTCAAGGTCAAGAAATGACCTTGGCCTTCATTAATTACTTACCTTCATTGACTCCATTGGTTGTCTGCATCTAGCAACTTCCAGGTCTCAGACTGCAACAGTTTCCAAAATATCCATTGTTTCCGCCTTTTCCCATGTAAAAGCCTATGTTTCCAAAATTGACCTTGCCGTAAAATAGGTCAAGCTCATCCTATGGTCATCATTTGATCAAACTAGGATGGGCTGGAGTCCCAAATGCTACATACCAAGTTTCGCGAAAATTGGCCTGCCGGTTCTGGAGAAGAAAATTTTTGAGTGGTTTTTACCATATATGGGCGTGGCGGCCATCTTGGTAATGTGACCTGGATTTCGCGATCAAACTTTCGTCTCCCCTACCCATGGATGCTCCACATAAAATTTCACTTTGATTGGCCCAGCAGTTTCAGAGAAGAAGATCTTTGAAAAGTGTGTATGGACAACAGACTGGCCAAGGTCAAGAGATGACCTTGACCTACATTAATCACATACCTTCATCTACTCCATTAGTTGTTTGCATCTACCACTTTTCAGGCATCAGGCTGCAATAGTTTTCAAAAAATCCATAGTTTTCACTTTTTCCCATGTAAAAGTCTATGTTTCCAAATTTGACCTTGCCGTAAATTAAGTCAAGGTCATCCAAGGGTCATCATTTTATCAAACTATAATGGGCTGAAGTCCTCGATGCTACATATCAAGTTTTGTGGAAATCGGCCAACCGGTTCTGGAGAAGAAGATTTTTGAGTGGTTTTTACCATATATGGGCGTGGCAGCCATCTTGGTCATGTGACCTGGATTTCGCGATTAAACTTTTGTCTCCCCTACCCATGGATGCTCCACATAAAATTTCACTTTGATTGGCCCAGCAGTTTCAGAGAAGAAGATCTTTGAAAAGTGTGTATGGACGACAGACTGACCAAGGTCAAGAGATGACCTTGACCTACATTAATCACATACTCATCTACTCCATTAGTTGTTTGCATCTACTCCATTAGTTGTTTGCAATAGTTATCAAAAAAATTTACCCATGTTAAAGCCTATGTTTCCAAAATTGACCTTGCCGTAAATTAGGTCAAGGTCATCCTATGGTCATCATTTTATCAAACTATGATGGGCTGGAGTCCCAAATGCTACATACCAAGTTTCATGAAAATCGGCCAGCCGGTTCTGGAGAAGAAGATTTTTGAGTGGTTTTTACCATATATGGGCGTGGCAGCCATCTTGGTCATGTGACCTGGATTTCGCAATCAAACTTTCGTCTCCCCTAACCATGGATGCTCCACATAAAATTTCACTTCGATTGGCCCAGCAGTTTCAGAGAAGAAGATCTTTGAAAAGTGTGAATGGACGACAGACTGGCCAAGGTCAAGAGATGACCTTGACCTAAATTAATCACATACCTTCATCTACTCCATTAGTTGTTTGTATCTACCACTTTTCAGGCCTCAGGCTGCAATAGTTTTCAAAAAAATCCATAGTTTTCACTTTTTCCCATGTAAAAGACTATGTTTCCAAATTTGACCTTGCCGTAAAATAGGTCAAGGTCATCCAAGGGTCATCATTTTATCAAATTATGATGGGCTGAAGTCCCTGATGCTACATACCAAGTTTCGTGGAAATCGGCCCACCGGTTCTGGAGAAGAAGATTTTTGAAGGGTTTTTACCATATATGGGCGTGGCGGCCATCTTGGTCATGTGACCTGGATTTCGCGATCAAACTTGAAATGCCACTACCCAAGGAGGCTCCACATAAAATTTCAACTAGATCGGCCAAGCGGTTTCAGAGAAGAAGATCTTTGAAATTGTGGACGACGACGACGGACGGACGCCGGACGGACGACAAACGGACGCCGGATCATGGCCATCCTATAAGCTCACCTTGTGAGCCTTCGGCTCAGGTGAGCTAAAAAGGGCCACCATTACCCATAAAGCCCTAGTATAAGATCAAATGCATGACTTACTGTAGTGTAATATATCATAATGTCATTTCTTGTCATATCACCTTGTATGATATGCTCCTCCAAATGTTTTAATAGGGTACCCTGTAATTTAACAAAACATTAGTACATATATGTTATACATGTTATATGTTTATTCAAATATTATATATTAATTGATTTACGTAAATTCTTACTGTCCCAGTTACAGGTCCAAGATGTGCTGTATTAGGGATAATGTATATCTATTATATGGGCCACAACGTGAGAAAATGTACCTTCAGGCAATCTTTTGAGTATTAGAAAAACAAAGTTACTTGCAATGTACGATGTTTCTAGAGTCTGTTAGTCTTAATTTGACCAGATTATTCCAGTTATTTTGTGAGATATGACTGATTTACTATATGAACCCTACAGACGTCATTGTCCTGAAAAATGACGTCCAAATTGCGTAATGCATTTCTGCATATTAGTACAGCTTACAAAACTCGATGCATTTGCTTAAAACTGTTTAAGCACTGGTCAGAACCTATTGTTAAGATAGAAGCATACCATCCTTACAGGCAATCTGACGTAATTATTTTGTCTATTTTTATGATGATGCAGTTGCTATGGTTACCGTTTCACGATAGATATAGGAAAAATATGTGTATTATGGGCTAAAACAAGGGCAGATAACTCCAAATATTGAAAATAAATATGTTTTAAAACTCATTCATTTGGTAGCCCAGTGTTCAAAGGTAACAAATACAGTGTTATTTCTAAAACGTATATTTCATCAGTTTTCTGCTTTTTGCTGCTTGCTACTAGTGTCAGAATGTCCGAAGGTACATTCTGTCACGTTGAGGTTCATATGGTAACAAGCAATTTTTTCTAACTTTTGTACAGACATTCATTTGATGGTTTCAAAAATACATAATGAACAGAGAGTATTTAAATGGGACTTGCTCAAACCAATGTACATTGATAATACAGTAAATGTAAGGTGCAAAACTTTTTTAATACATGTATTTGTAAAGAAATATTCTTGCATAGATATCTATGCGAATAGCTGTTTGAAGCCATTTTCACTTAGGCTGAAAGCTGTGTTTAAACAGCAAAACCCATGTTCAAATTATGGAATTGACATGCCGTTTGAACATGTGGCTTTTGGCTAACATCTCATTGGTGAAGGTGATATCACTGTGAAGTCATTGGTGCAAGGTGATGTGACTGTATTCTGTAGAAACAATATGGCCGACGCTCAAGAAATTCCTCAGTTTTTGGAGAGGTCTTACATTATCAAATTATTGATGTTATTTTCAAAAAAAAAAAAAAATCCAATTACATAGCTGTGAAAATGTAAAAATAGCAATCAAACAGGCTTAGTTTAACGCATTAACTTTTGCCAGTTCCTAAAAAGCAATTTGAACCTTCGGCCTGACAGTCTTGGGTTTCAAACAACTACCTCACCATGATAACATGTCCGTGACATGTATACCCCCTTATACCCCACTTTTATATAGCAAAACTGGGGTAGGCAGGGTATACCTATTTTTCTTATTTTTGCTCCAAAACATAGATTGTGGGTACTCGTTAGAACCACCTCGGCAAGGAGGTTCTAACGTGTACCCATAATCTATGTTTTGAGCAAAAATAATAAAAATATCAACATTTTTCTACTAACTTAGGAAAAATCAGTATATTACATGGGCGTGTTTTCCTAATGGGGTTTCAAACAACTTCCTCGAGCATCGGCAAATTTCAATGCATGAAAAGGGATGTTTGATCCCTATATTCACATAATGGTTTCGAAAAGCCACCTACCCCTACTGAATGCACCATACATTTTGGTACTCCAGTTGTGCCTGATGAATACATGATGAACAGTGGATGGTTAAATGGGACTTGCTCAAACTTGAGGTCGGGAGTATTGCCTTCTACCAAACCCATGGAGTAGAACTCTTTGAACATACAGCTACAAGGGGATAATTCATGGTGTCAAAACCATGACAAATTGTGTTTTATACAAGTTTATTTCATCAATAAATCTATTGAAAACAGTTTAATAATCTTTGTATTAAAATTGAAAAATTAAGATCTATAAATATTCAAATGATCAAATTTAACATATTTAATATATTTGCCCATCACTAATTAAGGCTTTTATGAAGAAAAAAAAAAGACACTCCTCCCTGGTTACTTAATAAGCGCAACATGTAAATTTATGGCGTTTTGCTCACCGACAATAGAGCCGCATCATGAGAAAACCAGATTTTTGCCTATGCGAAAACAAAGGCGCAGATCAGCTGTGCAGCAACTGCACAGCTGATCAGCGCCTTTGTTTTCCCTACACAGATAGTACAATTTCTCCTCTACTGATACTAAAAATTTCAAGATTCTAGCCTCCTTCTGTCGATTTATGTTGGACCTTGTCGGAAACCCCGAAGACTGGTTTTCTTGCGTCAAGGACAATACATGGTGGGAGTGGGTTTTGAACATCTGACTTCTTTCTCTGAAAATTGCCTCTACCATTATGCAGCTGCACTTTTTAGAATATACATGTACCCCATTAAGTACCTGGTCTTACCTATTTGAAATGGATGAAATATCACATGGAGAACTCGGGACAAATGGTATTACAATCACCTTTATTAAGTCTGGTAAACCTGAAACATTCAGCATATCATCAGGAAAACGTGTCCGTGAAATTTATACCCCCGTAAACCCCATTTTTATATAGCAAAACTGGGGTGTGCAGGGGTACACATGTACATAATTTTCTTATTTTTGATCCAAAACATACATTGTGGGTACCCGTTAGAAACGACTCTGCGAGGCGGTTCCTACCGTGTACCCACAATCTGTTTTGAGCAACTATAAGAAAAATATCAAAACATTTCTTAAACTACTGAATCTTTTCTTTTTTTAGAATGTTAAAAACCTCTGTATATTATATGAGCATGTTTTCGTAATGCATTGTCTCAACAGTAGCTTAATTTCTGTATTTGTGACAATTTTCAATGTGTCTAAGAACTTTTAACCATTGTTGTGTATGATATTTTCACTATACATCACTTTGTACTGTTGTTATGTGTGAAGACATCATGAATGAAATGAGCCGCGATGTAAGAAAACCCGTCTTCGGCGTTTCCGACCAGGTCTGACACAAACCAACCTGTACAGTCACAGAAGCAGGCTAGAAGCTTGAAATTTTGGATTTAAGAAGAAGAGAAATGGTACTTTCCCTGTAATGAAAACAAAGGTGCTGATCAGCTTCGCAGTTACTGCGAAGCTGATCTGCACCTTTCTTTTCGCATAGGCAAAAATCTGGTTTTCTCATGGCGCGGCTCAAATATGAGTGATGTATTTGCAGTATTCATGGTTCATGTATGGCTCACATTTACACAGCCTTTTAGGACATGGTAAGCATGTAAAATAGGCAAATTGCGATTTCTAAATCAAAATCGTGCAAAAGTTTTCATTCAGCATCTTGCATTTACAAGAAACAATGAAAAACAATGGACCAAGTGACACTCAAATAAACTACCATATTCGTTCTAATTAGCACACATGCTCCAATAAGCGCACACCCCGGCCATTTCCGAAAAAGATGTACATAAGCACACACTGCACGAATAGAATATTGTTATTTTGCACCAACTCCGCACATAAATAAGAACGTAACCGTAAATGATCAAAAACAACTTTGCAACACTTAAAGGACATCACCATATAGGTTTGAGACGGCTATTTCAGCATTTTGATGTGCTGTTTTCGTTAGTAGTGTGTGCTACTGTTACCTTAACTTTTAGTTATTTTGAAATGTTAAGCGCACTGTGCGGTAATTAGAACGAATAGGGTAAAATTGCATAATATTAGAACGAATAGGGTAAAATTGCATACCTTCTACAACTTTTTGCAACTTTTCAAGATGGTTGTGAACCTTGCCATTGTAATGTACAGCATTCACACTGAATATAACTTTGGGTTGAATCTGTGAGAACCTGTCCAACACGCCCTGAAATGAGCTGATTCGTGAGAAAAACGGATTTTTGCCTATGCAAAAACAAATGCGCAAATCAGCTTCGCAGTAACTGCGAAGCTGATCAGCACCTTTGTTTCCACCACATGGATAGTACAATTTCTCTTCTTCTTAAATCCGAAATTTCAAGCTTCTAGCCAGCTTTTGTGACTGTACGGGACGATTTGTGTCGGACCTGGTCGGAAACCCCAAAGAAATTTTATGCCAGAAAATAATTTTGAATGGGTCTTTTTCCATTGTGCAAATGTCAGCAAGGGAAATAACTATTTCCCCAGAAAAAATATAATTTGATTATTTTTCATTTAAACTAATAGTTAAGACAGGAATTGAGAAAAGTTAACAAGTACAGGCATTTTGTGAGGAAAAGGGTTTGACACTTGAACTAGGGGTAATTTGGTGTGTTGAATCCAAAAACCAATGTTGGCAAGTTGAGAAATGACGTCTTAATGTCCTAATTTGCATATTTTCAAAATGGCTGCCAAAATATCTATACTCTGTTATATTGATGAAACGTTTCATTTGTTTGTCATGATCTGCGCCTAAAATCACTTAAAATATATTGTTAGATGATTGCTTGACTAAATTACGTAAATTTAAATGCAAAAACGTTTTACCCGCAAAGATAAACTCAATTTCAATATGAAAAAATGCTTGGCTTCCATGGCAACTGTTAACGTGATTCTTGACACGGGGTGTACCTACAAAATTGATCATATCGCCATTGTTATTCGTCCTAGACCACTGATCTTGGTCTCATTGTTAAGGCTAGACATATCCCTTTTTTCCTGTGGTAAGTAATGCAAATTATCTTATTTGCATATTCATGAATTTTAATGTAAACATTAAAAAAAGGTTTAAAATCCATAAATGAACAATTTTCAGGCCAAAACCACCTTTATGACTGTTATTGCACTAGTTATATATCATGTGACAAATATATTGATGCCATGCACCTATTTGAAAATTTTATCTCATTTTCATATTCATGAATACTAATAATGTTGAAAACTGGAGTGAAAACCAGGAGAAAACTATTGCCATTGAAAGGTTTTTGATGGATTATAAGAGCCTTCTTGCATTTTAGGACAAATTTTCATGGCTGCCATTTTGGTCAGAGGGACCACTTAAATGCTGTAAAACATTGTCCTCGACAATGAACATATTTGCATGATGTAAAATCATATTGTTTCCATGCCCATCCATTGTGTGATTCTAAAGAATTGGATGGACTTTCAAAAATACCCATATCATTCCAATAGCAAGCTCTAGAGTACTATGATTGATCTGATAGTAGAGCTTGGACATAACGATTTAATGATAATCCTTTTATTTAAATCATTGAATTTGCATATTCATGAATATAAATGAAAATTGTAAGAAATGGGAGGAAATCATGGAAAATATGGGGTGTACATACAAATGACTTGTACGTGGGCTGTAAATAAACCTAGGATGGTGAATATGGTATGCAATAAATGCTAAGGTATCGTACTAACCCTTTGAAGTACGATATAAAAAAAATGATTTTCAATTTCATGTATATTAATGAAAAATTATGAAATTGGGAGAAATAAATGGAAAAGATTATACAGATACACCTTCAAGTACACGTGTTTAGGCAACCAAAACCCCGAAGTGCTGAAAAGGGAAACAGACGGTTGCTAGGGCAATATTATCCCATCCATACTGTAATAGATAAGTTATTTGATTTTTCATCATCATGAATATTAATAAAGGCTTTAGGAATTGGGGTAAAATGCAGGAAAAATTAGGAGGTATTGATTTTAAACACATGTATCTTGGCTTCTGAAGGACCTAAAGAGCAGAAGTTGAAATCAAATGATTGATATGACAATGTTCTACAACCATATGATCTGATATATAAGGGCAACTAGATATTTTTGTTGTATGGATATTAATGGGATCGTTTAAATCAGAGAAATATCACCAAAAATTACAGGCGATATACCAACAAAGTTGCTTATATCTCCTCTACTAATATCCTTAGAGGGATGAAAATGGTACCTATAGAAAGTCAGGACAATATAGTCTGATAGGTATACAGTATCTGATTAAAAACCATGTAATCTGATAGATAAAACATCTTACTAAAAGCCACGAAAAAAAACCCTTCATTTTCCGGTCATTTTTTCTTATTTATAAAGATCTTATTAGCGTTTATACAATAAATATGTCGGATAAAGCAACTATCAGATTATAACAATGTCTAAGCAATCATTTGATACCAATCCCAGCTCTCTAGGTCTATCAGCAACTATGATATGTGCGTTTTTTACGTGTATACCGCCTTATGCTCTCAGCATTTTACCCCAATTCCGAAAGATGTTATTGATATTCATGAAAATAAAAATCAAATGACTTATAAATTGTTATATAGGATGGCATAATACTGCCTTAACAACCATTTGATACATTATTCAGTACTTACGGGCTTTGTGTTGGGAAGATACAAGTCATTTCTTATGTTTACCCCTTTAATTTTTCCATTTTTTCTGTCCTGTTTTTAAAGATTTCATTAATATACATGAAACTACAAATCCGATTATTCTTATATCATATTTCAGAGTGATAGTAAATTGCCACAGCATTCATTTGATATCTCTTTCGGCATCCTAGGTTCATTAACAGCCTGGGTACATGTGTTTTTATACGTATACCCTATGTTTTCCATGATTTTATCTTTTGAGAATTTTTTTTTATTCATTGAAGACCTTCTAATCATTATAAAATGTTATTTTTATTATTTTGTAGCAATTTGGAATCCTAAACATATACCAATTTGCAGCAACTGATGTTTTTCTTAATTTTGGCGGCCATCTTGGAAATATGCAAATTAGATGGTGAAGGAGCCATTTCTCAGCTTGCCAACATTGGTTTTTGGATTCAGCATACAAAAATACCCCTAAAAATGATCTCAAACCCTTTTCCTCACAAAATGCCTGTACCTTCATAACGATGCGTCTTTTCTCATTTTCTTTCTTAACTATAAAGCAAAATTGTATGTGTACATAGCTGAGTCCAAATTAACTCTTGAAAATATTCCATGGATTTGCTCTATTTTCAATTTTAATGTGTTTGGATTACCTCCCTTGCACATGCAAAAAGGCCTATACAAAATAATTTTTGGGCATAAATGTTTTATTAGTTAACAGATTTTCAAAATGTTTGCAGCACTTTTTACGACTTTTGGGATGCAAAAGGATTACATCGTCATATTTTTCTTAAGGAGTTCCAGAAAAGTGAGATTTTGAAAAGGGCAGTTTCTGAAAGATGGTAACTATACACACAGTAGCTCTATGTTGCTGGTTGTTGCCCAATTGATTCAGCTTCCAATCACATTACTCCATTATGTCACATGATGTGTGATGATGCATCAAAATGGGCAGTATGAAATTTGGTTGAATCAAGGTATTTCTTTTTTCAAAGTATACTTTTTGGTTGACTTAGGGTATGCAGTTACTACCTCATGGCAGTTTGATAAGTAATACCAGATTTTTGCCTTTGCGAAAACAAAGACACAGATCAGCTGTGCAGTAACTGTGCCTTTGTTCTCGATATACAAATATTACAATCATTCTTCCTGTTAAATTCAAAGTTTTGGCATTCTAGCCCCTTTCTGTGATTGCCCTGACCAGTTTGTGTCCAACCTGGTCGGGAACCCTGAAGACTGTTTTTCTCTTTTCATGTCACAATCATCATACTTACAACAACTCCAAAATCTGGTGATGTAGAACTCCATACAGCTCCAATACTTGCTGCAGCAAGCATAGCAATCACTGCCTCGGGACAGTTTGGTATATAACCTGGAAAAATAGGATTTTTATGTTAATTACATTAATTACATATTTGAAGAAAAAAAACCTTTAGCTCAAAATCATTCAGCCAGTCCTTACCATATGAGCCGCTTCGTGGGAAAACCAACAATGTGGTTTCCGAACAGGTCCGACACAAACCGACCTGTGCAGTCACAGAAGATGGCTAGAGGCTTGAAATTTTGGATTTAGAAAGAAGAGGAATTGTACTATCCGTGTAGCGAAAACAAAGGCGCTGATCAGCTTCGCGGTTACCGCGAAGCTGATCTGCGTCTTTGTTTTCGCATATGCAGATTGTTGGTTTTCCCATGAGGCTGCTCATGTATACTGTAGGTATCATTCCGCATATTAATGTCAAGTTTAGGACATCACGAAAACACGTCCATGTAATGTATACCCCCTTATACCCCACATTCATATAGTAAAACTGGGGTATGCAGGGGTATACCTATTTTTCTTATTTTTTGCTCTAAAACATAGATTGTGGGTGCTTGTTAGAACTGCCTCGGCTAGGTGGTTCTACTAATGTGTACCCACAATCTATGTTTTGAGCAAAAATAAGAAAAATATCGAACTTTTTCAGCTGAAAATTTTCAATTTTTAAAGCTCAAAAAATCTCTGTTTATTGCATGGGCAAGTTTTCGTAATGAATTTCAATCATTATCAAAACTCAAATGAGAAATCATAGACTGATGGCTTTTGACTAATTTAATGTTGATCTGTACCTAAAAATGTTTAAGACTAATCAGCATATGAGCCACTGCAAAAGAAAACCAACAACATGCATTGGCAAAAACAGAGATGCAGATCGGCTGTGCAGTAATTGCACAGCTGATCAGCGCCTTTATTTTTGATACACAGATCGTACAATTCCTCTTCTACTTATTATCCAAAATTTCAAACTGTTAGCTCTGTTCTGTGACACTAAAGGCCAGTTTGTGTCGGACCTGGTTGGGTCCCCCAAATTACTGGTTTTTCCCATGCAGCTGCTCATATATTATATATATATATCAAGTATTAACATTTCCCTTCTGTATTGTGGTACATAAAACCCTTGCATATATGTAGGACTCATAAATGGGCCAGGTCCAACAAATACTGTAGATCCGGAAATATTCGCGAGAACTTAATTTTCGCTAATATTCGCGAATTGCTTGCCTCGCGAATTCAAGGTTCTCGCTAATAAAGAGTCACTATAAACTTTATAGAATACATGGACACTCACTCGCGAATTCAAGAACTCGCTAATAATTCGGAAATAGAAAAATCGCGAAATAAAAGTCACGCGAAAATTTCCGAATTTACAGTAGGTTGTTTCCTACAACTCTGCCGATTTCATAAATTATTTCCACACACAATATTTTCTCACAACTGAGACATTTGAACATCAAGAAAACATGTCCGTGAAATGTATACCCAAATGAACCCCCCTTTTATATAGAAAAAATGGGATGTGCAGGGGTATTTATATTTTTCTTATTTTTGATCCAAAACATACATTGTAGGTACTCGTTAGAACCACCTCTGTGAGGCGGTTCTAATGTGTACCCACAATGTATGTTTTGAGTGAAAATATTGAAAAAATCAAATCTTTTTCAATGAAATTTTCATGTTTTTTCTCCGGAAAAAATCTCTGTATATTGTATGGACATGTTTTCGTAATGAAGATCCTGCACCTACCTACAACCCTGTCCCCTTTCTCAATTCCCAGTCTCACCTACCTACAACTCTGCCCCCTTTCTCAATCACCCAGTCTCACCTACCTACAACCCTGTCCCCCTTCTCAATCCCCAGTCTTCTCAGGGCCTCAGCATACACTGCCACCTTGTCATGTAGCTCTTTAAAAGTTATTTTCTCAATCTCAGAACTCCCTTCCCCTGAAAAAAAAAGGTCAAACTGCCTTATGCACTAGCCATTTGTAACCACCACCATCAATAGAAAGGTGGATAAACAAGCCAGGTTTTGACCTCTTCACAGTTGCAGCATTGTGGAGGAAATACCAAGGCTTCGTATTATATATGCACGAGTTGCCACATACATGTACATGTATTGTTGTGGAAAACAGGTCTTTGTTTTACCAAAGTAAGAATAGAGGGACCAGGAATCGATGCAAGTCAGCACAAAAGTGTTCTACATGTAGTAGGGATATACTGGACAAATCCCAACTCTTCTCCAGGGCTGCGGGGTGTGCTTACCACTGACAAATGCATTAAATTAACATAATAGTGTATTCTCATAATTCCAAGTATATCTTATAAATTCTCAAGGGATCATTCAAGGGAGTTTACTTGCACAAAAGAGTTCTGCAGACTTGACAGTCAAGTACATGCATTTATTATATTTGAGGCTGCGCATGAGAAAATCAGCAATCTGACTTTCCCACCAGGTCTGACACAAACCAGCCTGTACAGTCACAGAAGCGGGCTAGGAGCTTGAAATTTGGGATTTAAGAAGAGGGATTGTACAATCTGTGAAGCAAAAACAAAAATGCTGATCAGCTATGCTGTTACTGCACAGCTGATCTGCGTCGTTGTCTTTGCCTATGCATGTTATTGGTTTTCTTATGCTGCGGTTCATTTTATTTTTGGGAATCAAACAGACTCAGTAATGAAGTATACCTCACCTGCAGGGATAATTTTGGGAGGGGTCATGGGCAAAATTGCCCTTTTTCATAATGGCCCCTTCATTTTGAAACAATGGGTCAGTTTTATAATGTAAGGAGATAGGCGCTAATGATTCTATAGCTAGCTGAGCATTTCCTGCAAAATGGCCCCTTACATTTTCAAGCAAAAATATCCCTATACCTGTGCTGTACATAGCAATTCTCTCATCTTTGAACCGCAGCAAGTTCTCAGCAAAGTTCAACCTGGCACCATGGAACCACTCTGGAATGTCTGCTATACCCTTACTTTTATCTATCACCTGTAAAATAAGCTTTTTCATCAATAAAAACCTCCAAAAGACCTTTTCAAGTACTTTTATGCAAAGGTCAACAACTAGCCTCAGCTCAAAATGCTTAATTAAGAGACGCGAAAATTTGACTTTAAATAGACATTGGCTAAGGTCATGTCAGGATGGTTAGTTACCATATCCTCACAGCTCCAGGGCTTTCTGAGGCAGGTGTTAACAGTATCAATTGCACATTTCTTTCACTACTAACTGACAAATGTTCTGCTTAAAATCAGTGGAAGAGAAAGAATGCCCATAGAAATATTTTCAAGATCAAATCTTCATAAAAGAAAACAAAAGGTTTGTAAACATCAGGAAAACATGTCCGTGAAATAAATACCCACTTATACCCCATTTTTATATACTAAAACTGGGGTTTACAGGGGTTTACATTTTTTCTTACTTTTGATCCAAAACATAGATTGTGGGTACTTGTAAGAGCCCCCTCGGGTCCTTGGCACGGCAGTTCTAACATGTACCCACAATCAATGTTTTGAGGCATAAATATTAAAAACATCATTTTTTTTCCAATGAAATTTTCAATTGCTGCAGCTAAAAAAACTCTTTATATTGCTGTATGGGCAAGTTTTCTTAATGAGAACACCAACCTGATCATAGGATCTTGAGTGTATGACATCGGTGAATAACCACACTTCCTCCCAGAACTCTGAGTAGTTGTCACATGACCATCTATACAGATCCTGGTAATTTTCTGGAAAGGAAATACAATGTTTATATACAAACATTTGAAAACAAAGATGTAGGGTATTTGGAAGGCGGTAATACCGCCTTCCAAATACCCTACATCTTTGTTTTCAAATGTTTGTAAATAAAATACATGTAAATATGGCTACAATATCATGCATGAATGGCATGGGTCAGATCTATCCTGATGAAGGACTGGGCTGTATTCACTTTTAGTGAACACATCTGAAAACTGACCATTACATTCTTCCGCCACCTCATATTCGGACTGTGCAATTCCACTTCTGTTCCTCTTTTTCAATGGTGGAGTACCTTGGGTAACTTCTTTCTGACTATTTATATACAGGTCTATAAAAATCACTAGGATTATCCTTAACATCTCCTTAGGATGACCACTGTTTGCAGTTTACTAGGTGTGAAGTTAGGGTCTAACCCTGGCAGCTCATGTCATAGACACAGTTTTTAAATATTTCGATTACATCTAAGATGTATGAAATTGAAAGTTACCCACCTAGAGACACTTTGTACTTCTTATTTATTTGATTTCTTAGATCGTCAAGCTTTGTCACTCGATTTGGATCGGGGAACCACATCAATTTCGGTTCTCCATCGCCATTTGCACCGACTTCAGACATGATCGACACTAAATAAATGAGAAATCTATGATAAACCAACGACTGTCAAGTTTTTATTTTGTTTTCATCAAAATCACGTTATTGGATGCACACGTTTTTTCAACTTAGGTGTGCGCCGTTTCTAGTTATAGGAGGTGCAACGGACTACCGCACATTAAATAAACTCTTACCTAGACTATGAATCGTCGTATGGTAGACGGAATAGTTCCATCGGTATTCTAACCCGGATGATCCAGTCGTCTAATTACGTCCTGTCTGTCCTCCATAGACCTCATGGAGGCTCTTCCTGCCGATAGAGGTCGTGATAAATCGAGTTATCGGTATTCCGTTAAATCTCTCCATACCATGTCAGAGAAGTGGAACGAGGTACCGAAGTGGAGCGGAGTGACAGTTAGCCAGCTGATCTAGTCGTATGGGTCCGATGTGAATGGTGCCAAGTGTTCAATGATCATCTTTCTATATCTAGACTGGCTGGCTTACCAGTGTACTGGTCAGTACTCGTTATGTACACTTCACCAAAACTGAACATGTGTTCACCAAAACTGAACAATGTGTTCACCAAAACTGAACATAGCCAGGTCCCTCTTTTGAATAGAAAAGCCCCGTTCATGGAAGACATAGTGGTATCTAAAGAAGGTGTAACAAAACTTCTCAAAGGTTTGAACCCGTCGGAAGCTTTAGGCCCTGATGAGCCTCATCCCAGAGTCCTTAAGGAATTGGCATCTGAGCTAGGTCCTGTTTTTGCACATCTTTTTCAACAGTCAATAGACTCGGGTGAAATCTCCAAAGAATGGTCTTTAGCAAACATTTGTCCCCTGTTCAAAAAGGCTGACAGGTCTCTTGCTTGCAACTATCGTCCAGTTTCCTTGACCTGCGTACCCTGCAAACTTTTGGAACATATAGTGTGTTCTAATATCATGTCTCATTTGGATCAGCATAATCTTTTGTCAGACAGGCAACATGCATTCAGGAAATCCCATAGTTGTGAAACCCAGTTAGCTACAATGATTGATGATTGGGCAAAAATCTTAGACAATCAAGGTCAGGTTGATACATTTATCTTGGATTTTGAAAAAGCTTTTGACACTCCTCCGCATGAACTCCTTAAAAACAAACTGTTCAGTTATGGCATTGGTGGAAAGACAATTAAATGGATTGATGCCTTCCTTTGCTATAGACAACAAAGAGTCGTTGTTAATGGCGTTAAATCAGACTGGGCTCCTGTTGTATCTGGTGTCCCACAGGGCACCGTTCTTGGCCCCTTGTTGCTTTCGTTGCATATAAATGATATCACCTCGGATATTGAATCGGAAATCAAACTCTTTGCTGATGATTGTGTCTGTTATCGTGAAATTAAGAATGTGGAGGATACAGTGAAACTTCAGAAGGATATTGAACGATTAGGTAGTTGGGCCCGGAAATGGGGTATGAGATTCCAACCCGTCAAGTGCAACATGATGCAGCTGACGAATAAACGTACTATTTAAATTCAGGCTTCTTACAAGGTTGAGGGTACTGTGTTGGAAAATGTTGAAAGTATCAAATATCTTGGTGTAACAATAACTAAGGATTTAAAATGGAACACTCACATCAGCAAGGTGTGCACCAAAGCCAATAGGACCCTTGTTGTTTTTAGACAAAATCTGTTTTCTTGCCACCAAGATGTGAGAGAAGCTGCCTATAAAAGTCTGGTGAGACCTGTTCTTGAATATGGTAGCTCAGTTTGGGACCCTCATTATGAAGGTATGATAGATGAGTTGGAGAAAGTGCAAAAGCGTGCGGCTAGGTTTGTAACTAGGAACTATACATATGAAAAAGGTAGTATGACTGACATCCTTAAAAAACTAAAATGGGAAACCCTGCAGAAAAGAAGGAAGGATAATAGAATTATATTGCTTTACAAAGGTCTAAAAGGGAGAGCAAAAATACCCACGGATGACCTTATCGCCAAAAATAGGCGTTGTAGGAATCAACACTCCTTGGCATTTCAGATACCTTCAGCAAGTACAAATGCCTATTTACACAGTTTTTTCCCCCAGACTATTAGAGATTGGAATGAACTCCCTGATTCTCTGATCTCCTCTGCTGAATTGACAGATGATTGTGTGTCTAAATTTACTTCTCTTGTGAGAGCTCGGGACTAATCCCCTCCGGTCAAGCCCCATCCCCCCTGGTGTGGTATTGTCAGTTTGACGTTTCACCAGTAAACTATTCTGATTTTGATTCTGATCTGTGACCCAGCTCCACTACTATGTGAAGAAGAAGCCGCCGGGAACATCTACTTGTATATTTATAAATGCACTACATGTATTTCGGTCAATTTATGCATACGGTATCCCTGTTACAATGCGGATTTTCCTTCTATACATGGTCATTTAACGTAATAATGCTGCTTTTGATCATCCTAAACATCATAAGGTGTCGTGAGAGTGGTGAAGCTGATTGTGTGATAGTACTTAGTATGTGATGTATAATACCAGGGTAGCACCACCGTTTCGAACACAATTTCGTCAGATGGGTTGGTCTGTTATTACTTTAAGCTACTCTTTCCATTAAACCGAACGGGCCAAGTTAGTAAAGAGTCAGAGAAGGACACACATTCGGCATTCCATACTCTATATAAGTCACAATATAACCAAAGTAACCCGAGTCCTGATATATTATTTTTATTTTGCTTTTCAAAGTCGCGAAATCAAAACTCACCAAAAGACTTTAGCACACCAGACAAGTCCGTGGTATGTCAACATGTCTCAAAGAACAGTTTGGGACACGATTTAAGTGCCTAAACTGTATCACTGGGATGGGAAATAAAACTGCAAACATAATTGATATGGTCGGCCCAGAACTCTGGTTACCGAACTAGCCTAAGGTTACCACAGGTTATGCTGGCTACCAACAAATAAATCACTAATACCTAATGTTTTATTTAAATGTTGGTTTGTTGAGGACGGTCTGGAGGCATCAATTATATCCGATATTCTTCACTCGCGCATGTTAGATTGGCAACTACATGTATGAATATACGATGTATTGGGGTTGGACTGGATCCAAAAAGATTAAAAAGCATAATGCTGTGAACACTATAATACCTTCATTTTCAAATGGAATTTTCCATTCTTGAAGCGAAACTATAGAAAGTCAAATGAGTAGGATAATCGCCAGATGGGGTTTGCCGCTGTAAGATTCTGATACATGTAATATTATGGAGAAAGCGTCAGGGCCACTCTAGCGACCTAATTATTAGTTGGATCTAGTTCATTATTGCAGGTAACGAGTGCAACAATAACTTGAAGTTTGCCAGAGCAGAGTAGACTACATAGTGTACTGCCGTTGAATATGTGGGCTATTTGAGAATTAGTGGCATGTCAAAGGAGAATACTGAACTGTGAAAAAAAATGTTGGTTGAGTTTCCTGCCTGTTGTATTTTGAACTTTGTAAATTCTGGTAGTTAAAATCAATAAATTCAAGGAAACAACAAAGACACGAAAATATCTGAATGTATTTATTTTATTTGTGTTTGTTCATGACCAGTAATATCAAAATTATGTAACACTTATCACACGTATCACATCATTTAGCACCGACTTAAGCAAATTGCTACAACATTAATTAAAGATGAATCCTGTTTCCGGACAAGTCTAATGTATAACTTCTATTTCAAATCGCCATGCTGTTATGCATGAGTGATTGGGTGTCCAAATCCGCCGGCTTCCTCCAATTATTTGATTGTCGCCTTCATGGATGGTCTCCTTTCTGGAAGTCTATGTATCGTTACTTTTCTTCGGATGAGTATCTTTCCATTTTTGATAATCCTGAAGTTAGAAAACCGTAGCATAGAATCATGAATGCAAGAAATGCTGCTTGGAAAAGGATTCATGTATATGGTCACATACATTAATATTTGAACAATCAATACATGATTAAAATTTATAATAGAGATAAAACTGAAAACTTTCAGAACAAATTCAACAAATACTTAAAACTTCCCTTTTTCGAATGTCTGAACAAGCAGATCTGTCATGAGCCATGTTTAAATTACCAACAGTCATTTGCAAGAGAAATTTCAAACGTGTACAACGAAATATTCGAAGAGCAAGAAGATGACTAGCTCTTTCCATATCAGGAAAGCATGTCCGTGTAATGTACAGGGTGTCCCAAAAAAAAAAACGCAACCGCTACTAAACAGTGCATAGCTTTTTCAATAATACAGATATAAGGAAGATATTTAGCACAATACTAGTTCTATTATATTTGATCCTTAATCCGACACCCATTTTGTTAGGCGGTTCTTCAACAGGAAGTGGCGTCATAACAAATCTGTGATGTCACTTCCTGTTGTCTGCTGCGACTAGCAATCCTGGAAAAGGACTGCAGTCAACATAATGCAATTTTCAAGTGTTCTCAAGCCGTAATTCTCTCTTTAAAATGGATAAAATGTGGATGAAGTTGCAATAAATATCTGAAAATTAAGGGAGCTTGCTCAAAAATGGACAACATTTGCTGAAAATGCAAAATTTATTCCAAAATGGGAAATGCATGACCATCAAAGATCAAAGGTTTTATGTAAAATTTCCCTTAGAATGTACCCGCTACAATGCCTGTTTTCTATTTACATCATTTTTACAGAATACTTAATCAAACATATAGCAGAAGTATGCTTCAAAACAGTGAGAATTGTTATTATATACTACACCTGTATCCGGAATGTCCTACTTTATTGCAAATGACTGCTTTCGGAGTACTGGAATTTCACATGACACTTTTGATGTTCGCCCACTTCCTATTTTGGAATACAATTTTCATTGAAATTTAGCAAATGTTGTCCAAACTAGCTCCCTTAAAATTCTGATTATTATGACAATTTTTTAACGTTATATCACTTTTAAGAGAGAATAAAGGCTTGAGAACGGTTGGTAATTGTAATTTATTAACTGCTTTGCATTTCTAGAAATGCAAGTTCAAGTTGCAGCAGACAACAGGAAGTGGCATCACAAATTTGCTATGACATCACTTCCTGTTGAAGAACCGCCTAGCAAAACGGGAGTCAGATTAAGTATCATTTATGATAGAACTTCTTTTGTGTTAAGTATCTTATTTATATCAGTATTATTAAAAAGTTATGCACTGTTAAACAGTTTAGTAGCGGTTGCGTTCTTTTGGGACACCCTGTATACCCCCTTATATTCCACTTTTATATACCAAAACTGGGGTTTATAGGGGTATACCTATTTTTCTTATTTTTGCTCCAAAACATAGATTGTGGGTACTCGTTAGAAACGCCTCAGCGAGTACCCACAATGTATAGTTTGAGCAATAATGCTAAATATATATATAAAAATCCAATGAATTTTTCATTTTTTTAAAACTGAAAAACAATCTCTGTATATTGCATTGACAAGACAGTTTTCGTAATTAGCTAAAATAAAGCTGACGAGCACAACAAAGAAGACAGACTTGGCACAGACATACAGATGCATCATGTACAACAGAACTCAAAAGAGGGGGAAAAGGAAAAATGATTGCAATAGGAATACCGTCATTATGTCGGCTTCATTAGCTTGTACATATATCCAAGTGTAGAGTGCTCTGAATTCAAGAGCTAGTCTATTGTACATCATACTGTTTAAACCGTCTGATTTGTATCTCCATATGGCTTCTTTGTAAAGTGTAAACCTGGACAAGAACAACGAAAGACGCTAAATAAGTTTTTTCGTTTCTGTTTCAATCCTAAGTGTATATTTTATATAACCCAATCTTGATGATATCACGTATATCTGCACGATCAATGAGCCGCATGTGCCTCCAGGCAAACAATAGAAATACGCAACTGACTGACCATCTGATGATTACTAGTTAACCGCTCAGGTCTGATCCTGCCCATCCATACATATAAGCCTTATGGGCTTGGATGGTTATATTTGAAGCACTTTTTGGATGTCATGGTCGACATCCTGATTTTGGGTAAAAGTTCCATAAAATGGAGGCAGCGTCCCGATATGACCATATCTGTTGATCAGGGCTGGAGTCAAAAACTTTCAAAAATATTCAAATACATTACAATTACTTTCAGTAATGAATGATTACAATTGCATTACCAGACCATAAGAAATGCAATGATTAAAATTACAATTATTTAGAAAAGTAAGGATTACAATTACAATTACTTTTCGAATAGAATGTTGGACGACGACAGACGCTGGCTCATGGGCATTCTATAATCTCATCCTGTGAGCTTTCAGCTACAGCTATTACAGAAGTGCTGTAATACGTAATACTGGTTTTCAGAACCATATAAAGTATGTACATGATTAAAAGTGTAGTGCATGTATATACAAATGCGCCCTATCCCACTATCCACAGGCCATTCACATGTATACCTGTAAATTGGAGTTTAAAAGTTGCGAAGTCTTGAAGACTGTTAACTCACTTGCCAATGCTCACTCAGCTTCATGTTTGATCACTGATCAATGATCAGACCTTGTCATGTTTTCTAACATGATTACATTTTATCATCATGAGGTTTTCAAATGATTCATCTTTTATCATCATGAGTTTTTCAAATATTTCCTCTTTGAGCGAACATCTTTCAGGCCTACACACCTTGCCTGCTATGCTAAACAACCGCTCTACGGGTTACCTTCATGTATGTCAAAACGTTTGATGTGGAATCTGTCCTCCCCGATATCCATGACGCACAGTGCTTGCATTTGGCTTTAACATTTCAAGTTGTGTCAGGTGGAATTTCAAAATGGCTTAAGTGTTGACTAGGACGTTAAGCATCAATTCAAACAAACAAAACAAAACAAACCCTGTGACCTTTCATTACAAATAGCAATGCCAAACAGCCTTGTTTACAGGAATACAGCGTGAAATAAATACCTCTTTACATACCCACTTTTATGTAGTTAGGATGTGGTGAGGTGTATACAATTATTGTTCTTACTTGTTGATCCAAAACATAGATTGTAGATACTCGGCTAAACCTCCCCTCTAAGACAGTTCTAACGAGTAGCCACAATCTATGTTTTGAGCAAAACGGGCAAAAATGTTATATTTGTTTTCAATTGAAAAATTTCAATTTTTACTGCTGAAAAATATCTTCACTGACTTATTGTCTATTGCATAGGCAAGTTTCGTAAGGTAATTAAATAATTGGGCTACCTGTCAGGGTTGTCCGGGTTCGAAGTGTCCTGTTCATGATGCAATGCAATATATGTTCCAGTTCTCCCCTCCGGCCGCTGAATCTCGTACCCAGCATCGTAAACCCTGGGAAAATGTAAAATGATGACAAAAATAGCAAAACCATTCTGCAAAAGTCAAAACGACACAACATGGTAATGACTTGTTTGTTTACTATATGATCAACATATTTTTCTGTATAGAGGGACATGACCAATCTAAAAATGACCATTGTTTACATGTAAATGCTATGCTCATTTCTATGTTCTTCAATTTTGCGATGTATTAAAAATACTCTGGAAATACTTACATTAGGCGTAAAAAAAAAATAGCTGTGTTTCCGCTAACCCGACCGACCCTGTCTCAACCCGCCGACTCTGCTATTTTTATGGTTAAAATAAAAAAATAAAAATTACGACATCCGACCCAGTATTTTCTGTAGCCCGACCCAAGCATTTCGTGTCGCGGGTTTTGTTGGTTTTTCTGACACGTCTCTGATAGTTTCAGCGTCTATTCTGTTGTATCGTAGAGTTCCCCCGATTATTTAGCGAAGCTCCATCGAAATGACGTAGAATTTGGTGTCGTTTAAAAGCCTCCGAGGCGCTGTGGTTAAGCAATTTGCCTTGTAAACCAGGGGTCGCATATACGATCACGGGTTTCATTCGTATTGAGACTATAAACAGAGGCCCCATGACAATTTTCCAGGACAAACTGCTCACAAGGACATACCGTGACGAGGCTGGAAACTGTGCTGTAAATAGTGACTTACGGATAAAAACTGTACACACACGCACACACACTGACTTCATGCGTCTTCAACTGGCATACGAGTTAACTGAGCTATTCAGGAGTTTATTCCACTGTGAATTAGAGAAGTTTTGTTCTAAAAGTGAATATACCGAAGGCATGTCACAACACTTCAAAGTGTTCTTAATTAAACAAACTTTTCTCAATCTGGGTCTTACCTGTCTTTCTGCAATATGATATACCGGTCCCGATAGCGTAATGGTTAGAGGGTCCGCTTCAGAAGCGGGAGGCTGTGGGTTCGATACCAGGCCGCGTCATACCAAAGACGTTAAAAATGGTACCAGTAGCTACCTTGATTTGCGCTCACTCATTTATAAGGCGAACACTGGCTTCTCTCCGACCCCCTCCCCACCTCCCCCGCATGATAAAATATAAAAAATAAATAAAATGACTTCAATGATAGAGTAGTGTAAATATGTTAAGATGATGATTAGTGGCGGGTAGTGTAGTTCTATCACCGGAGACATACCGTAACTCGGGGATAGCCGAGGCGCTCCTAGCGGTTGGAGGATAATACATTCAGAATAAACAGGTGTTGCTTTCAGATAGTTTTTATGAATTACTAATTCAGCTGTGCGTTCTAGGGACTAAATACTCCCCCATCCAAACCCCTGGTGAAATTATGTCATTTGGTGTGTCACCAGTAAACTATTCAGATTCAGTAGTCCCTTATAAAGGGAGTCCCTGCATTTGGCATTTTCGTTGGTTCAGTTGCAGTTGTACAATGGGCCGAGGTGACCCGGAACAGATATGCAGTTACAGTTATAGTTTTTAAGGATGTTCGCGGCCAATGAAAAAGTATTCAAACTTTTTTTCTAACCACTCTTTTTTTATTCCAAATTACAACACAAGACATTTGAAAACAAAATAAGTATAGGGTAGTGTGCATTTTTTCGAGCTACAGGCCTGTGAATGAGACCTCTGAACACTATGCTTTAAATTTAGTAAAATTAATTTAATTTTCAATTCTTTGAAACATACATGTCTTGAACAAAAATACACATAGAATGCTTTAAAAAGTCATAATATTTAAGTAATGCAGACTATTTTGGACCAAAGGCAATGAAAAATTTGCAACTCGAAGTGGATGGCAAAATTTTACGAGTCGTTTTCCAACCCTACCCCCATACTTGAAAAGTCGGAAAAAATCAATATTTTGAAATGGGCCAAACCCATATTTGTAGATTCAAACTTTTTCTTGTATTTTCACACAAGATAGAACTTTGCAATATTGTTCGAATAAAAGAAAGAAATATATAGGGTAGTGTGCATATAAGAGAGAACCACCAACTTGAAAATCGCCATTTTAAGCCTTTTTTCGTCTGTTTTGTTTCTTAAAGCCCATTTTATAAAACCACCAAAAATTTTAAAACTAGCACACCAAAGACAGAAAGACCGACTTAGAAGACCATATACACATATACTGCTGCTAAAGCAAACATCGAACTAATGCAATTTATTTGAAGATGTATAATATTCAAGTTTTATCTACCCTACACCCTAAATTTTACTGACAACTAAAATTTTCAGAAAAGTTGCAGAAAATGGGGTGAAAAAATGAAGTTCCTTAGATTGACAATTTTCATGGCTCATTCAATGCATATCATCAATATGTATCCAAATATAAAATATTAGGAAAATATCTGCAACCGTTTACGAGATATCCAACAAAAGAAAAACCGGAAGTTCCGAAATGTCAAATGTTAGCAGCAAACATCCTTAATTCGCGAGTAGTCTTTCTATCGAAATTTATATGTTGTTGGATTGTGCTTCAGATTTCGTTTTGAAAATAAAATTGTTTATTTCTTATTAGTTTGTCATTAATGGCCGTTCCTGCTAAGTTGCATGTAATAAGAGTATTGTTGTGTGAAATATGCTAGGTTATCATCCCCTTAATTGTTTGTATTGAGGTTTTACATCATAGTCAACTTTATTTAGGTCATGTTGGGATGCATATGGGAGAGGTTTCTTTCTGAAGGACAAGACCCAGTGCTGGTGGGATTCAAACACTGTACTTTACAGTTCAGCGTCTGAGGCTCTACCACTAGGCCACCATGCTTCCAGATAGTGGTCTATGAACAAGACAAGACTGAAAGTTTATCAACCTCATTTGAGGCAAGGAGACTGAATCTTATAAAATATGTGGCCAGTCTTTTTTATTAATGGGTTCACATGGCTGAAGAACCTAGACCTCATACCTTTGCACGGCATTGACAATTTTGACCTTTTTCGATAAAAACTGTGTATAAAAAAATTACATTTACCTACCTACCCTGGATTTTTTCGCGTAAAAAATAAAATAAAAATAAAAAGATTTTCCTACCTACCTACCCTATTTTTTTTCAGACCGTTAGCGGAAACACAGCTATTTTTTTTTAGGCCTTAAGGTGATCAAAAACAGATATAAACTTAAAGAAAGAATACGGATAAATAAAAATAAAAAGTAACCTCTCTCGAAAATCATCATCCTCTCTTCCCCAGCCAAAATATAGATTACTAAAACCATTGACCTTTTCAAATGCTTCACCAGGTATTCCAAACACACCTCCTATGTAGCCTTTATATGGAAGACTGCAAAAGAAACCATGATAGTATATGTACTTATAGTACACATGGACCAAACAAAATATTATGTATATATACTACATGTACATCTATTAACTCAGTAATATGGAAGATAGTAAAAAGCATATGCACAGTATTTAAATTTATATGGGAGTCTGTAAAAGAAATAATATGTGCATGTGTCTTTAAATGGGAACCTGTAAAAGAAAGCATATGTATCTGTACATTTATATGGTAAAAGAAAGCATACGCACATACACATTTATACGAGAGTCTGTAAAAGAAAGCAGTAGTAGCAGTAGTAGTAGTAGTAGTAGTAGTAGTAGAAAGTGGCCTTTTTACGTCATGCCGGGCTGAACGGACTTAATCCAATGTTCCACCACAAGGACGTGTAGAAGAAAGCATATGTACCTGTACATTTATATGGGAGTCTCATATGCATATGGTATTGATATGAAAGTAAGATGCACCATTATAGGAGTCTATATATAAGAAAGCATAAACACATGTTCATTCATATGGGAGTCTGTAAAAGAATATATACACATGTGCATTTATATGGGAGTATGTAAAATAAAGCATATACACATAGATATTATATGGGCGTCTGTAAAAGAAAGCCGCATTTATATAAGCCTGTACATTTACATGTATATGGGAGTCTGTAAAAGAAAGCATATACACGCGTACTTTTTATGGGAGTCTGTAAAAGAAAGCATTTACACACATGTACATTTATATGGGAGTCTGTTTAAGAAAGCTTATAAACATGTACATTTATATAGTACTGAGTCTTATAAGAAAGCCGAATGATATATACTCTGTGATTTTATTACAGTAAATATCAGTTATCATCGTCAGAACCTGATGATATTTTTCTTGCAAACAAACTGGTAACATATCATGAATGCCGTTTCTGTGGGCAACTTTTGTCGCTGCGTTGTCAGTTTCAAGGTCAATTTTTTCAACAGTGTACCACTCAACCTTAATGGCAATGGGCTGGTGACCTATTTGTCGCACCTAGACCCAAAGTGTCCTAATAAACCTAAATGAAGAAATAACTATTAAAATGAGGCAATCAAAATCATAAAACTATAAATTTAAGTACATGTACGTATACATCCACCCAATAGACATACACATACATGGTAATATGGAGCAAGTGAATATTTCGGATCGGGTAAGTTGCAACATTACAATGTGGTTTTCGGACATGCCCGACACAAAGCAGGCTGTACTGGCAAGCACAGAAGCAGGCTAGAAGCTAGAAATTTCGGATTTAAGAAGAAAGAGGTATTGTTCTAACCGTGTAGCGAAAATAAAAGCGCTGAGAATCTGATCTGCGCTTTTTTTCGCATATGCAAAATGTTGGTTTTCTCATGACGTGGCAATTTGTTTTTTATTTTTGAGATTTTATTTGACAGGCGCAAGTAAAGTAGCAATACAAAGTTCTATTCTGGAATTTTCAAATCCCAACCAATACACGAGGTGAGAGAGACAACACAATACATTTTAAAGAATAGCAGTACATATGGCTAGTTCTTGCCTAGACGGAATATTTCCATCGGTATTCCGTTAGACCTCTCCATACCACACGAGAGAGGAGCGAGGTCACGAAGTGTATCGGAGTGCAGGTTAGCCAGCTGATCTAGTTCTTGCCCATCAAGGTAGCCATCCGGATGGCATGAAACAAAAACAAATATATCAAGTACAACAAAGAAGCGGAAAGAAAACACGGCAAAGCTGGCTGTTTTGCTTACGGAAATACTAAATTCCTTTAATAGACTTACAGAAATGAGTATTTCATATTTCTTGCAGCGAAATGCATCGGACCATCAGGACAGCTGTAATAGTTGTGTATATATTTAGGTAGCAGGTCCACATCATGGAATATATAGCAGTCATAATCTGCAATGCTCCGAGCCGTCTCGTACCCTACATTATTCAATAGACCTCTATTAAACTGGGTCGGTAATGCCTGAAATGTTATAAATGTCAAAGAAATAGAAACAGAGAATCGATTGACTATAGGAAAAAGAGAAAAGCAAGACATTTTAAAGACCCTGACAATTACGAACGGTAAAAATACGAAGTGATTACTCTCTTGATTGTGAAATGTTTTATTCCAGATATACGAAAATTAAAGTTTACAAATGTATCTATTGTAAGGGTCATACCAAGAAAGCGTACATACCACGTTATTGTCATAGTCATGTTATTCCCTGTACATGACGTATCGCTTTTTATGGTTTTTATGAGTTCTTTCATTGCAATGTTTGAACTTACAGTTTTATTTCATTTACATATACAAAATATACTCACCATTTCAACAACGTAAATTCCATATTGCACCTTCTGGGTTTGTAGAAAAGCATGCATATAATATAAAAATATTTTCAAATGCTCTTCTCTGTCCCGATATGACACAATGATAGCAATTTTCTCCTTTGCTTTGCAGTCTTCTGGCTTATACAGGCCACCGTAGCGAACTCGAGACAGTATACTTTCGTTTCTGAAGTCTTCTGGTTTGGGAATGTACGGAATGTTTATCCAGTCAACTGCAATAAAAATGGTATTAGGTAAAAGGCAATCATGGTGTCTTGTAAAAGTAACAAAAGCTATTATTATTATTATTAATACTACATGTATTATTATTATTATTATTATTATTATTATTATTATTATTATTATCTTTCCGTAATTATGATCATTGTTTGTTTCTGTCTAAGTATGACGGTACTTCGCTTATGTGCGTTTTCGCAGTTAAAGATAATCATCAGTCGACTCACCTGAAGACGAATTTACTTTGCACTGCTCCTTGTGAACACTTCGGATTACATCAAACCACTGCCTACTTTCATTCTGTGCGGAGTACGCTCTTTGAAGTGATGATAGTCTGTGATGAGCGATGAAACTTGCGTTTCTAACTTCCCTTGACTGAATTTCGCGTACATTTTTCTTCTGTCCCTCTAAATATGAAAGAAGCTCCTCCATTCTTTTTGTTTGATTGAACAGGGAGTAGTTATAATATCCTACTATAACGAATCCCACTAAAGTCACAAAACCAAACAGATGCTTCGCTACAGTAACATTGAAAGAAGAAATGCTGCGCATTTTCATGAATTGTTTCGAATGATGAGATAAGGTTTCAGCTAATTTTCGTTATTTTGCAAAATAGTTTTCCACATATTATACACTTAACTTTCTCATACACAAAATTAAACTATTAAACAAATATTATTTAACGTTTGTAAAATCTAATGGGCCAGGGCACGATTTGATGGATGAATCTTCAAAATGGAACACTGTAAATGTGTCGTATAAAAGGTATATGTAAATAATGAAATTGGCCGGACAAGGTATAAATTTTATAATTAATGCAAAACTGTACACTATGTTTGTGTAATAAAAGCGAAAAGGTCAGCTGTATATCTAAAATAGCTTTGTATATTGTCCATTTAAGATCATTTAACGATTTTCTATACAAAACTTCTCTACCTATATACAATAAGTTTTCCCTTGCGGCAATCAAGTACTAAGTCTTAACAGTTTGAAACGGACACGAGAAAAGCTGCTTTATGAAGACTGAAAAACAATAAGTGCAGCTCGATAGGCATGTATACACGCTTGATCGTAAGCCGGTTGGAAGGTTTATCCGAGATGCCACCGAATAGATAGATATTCGACGCGAGCTCACGGCTTTTCCGGTGCTGATAAACCCAATGTCAATGTCCGTCGCGATCACATGACCAGTGTTTTGTCCTGCGTAAACTGCAGGAACTGCGTCTATGACAGAACGCATTCAGTAGTGAGCCGCCAGCACGCTGCTTATATAGTATAATATATGCGTACACAATTATGTAGCGTTAACATTCTATTGTCTGGTTGACGTGAGATGGTCCAGTATTTACTTAAACCGTACGAATCGCCACCAAACACAGTGATGCGTCGCATGATAACAATTAGACAGTCTTACGGCGAATGTAAGAACCAGAAGGCGTATGATTTTGAAACTTGCCATGAAGCGGAAAGGTGCTCTACAAAGTTTATATCTATGCTGCCGAGGTATTAATTCCAATTATGAACAAATAACAAATGAGCCGCCTCATGAGAAAACTAACAATCTGCATATGTGAAAACGGGACTCCCATTTCGCTTACTCCCGTTTCGCCTATGATTTGTCCCATTTCGCCTACTCCCGTTTCGCCTACTCCCATTTCGCCTACACCATAAATGTTCACTATTCCCGTTTCGCCTACTCATTCAATATAGATTAATAACACAATAAGAATGTTGTTTAAATCATGATATGCATTTAAATAAACATGTATATGCAAATACATTGTAAAATTTAACATTGTCATATTTTTACCTTATTTATTTTTCTGTTTTTATTTATTTCTTTTATTTTTTTATATTTTTTTTTTTTCAAAATTTTTTTAAAATACATTGTAAAATATAACATTGTCATATTTTTACCTTATTTATTTTTCTATCTTTATTTATTTCTTTTATTTTTTTTTTTTTTTTTTTTATTTTTTTTTTTCTATTTTTTTTTTTTATTTTTATTTATTTTTTTTGTGTGTGTGTGTGTGTGTGTGTGTGAAGAAAATGATAATGAATGGGCTTTTGCAAACATATGAACATTTCAAACTCATTAATTAGTAATCTATTAAATTAAATTTGCTTATTTTAACTTTTAATATTTTTATTTTATTCACTAATCTTTTTTTTTTTTTTTTTTTTGCTTGTGATTTGCTTTTTGATTATTTAATGGGCTTGTGCAAACATATAAACATTGAATTAATTAGTGATCTAAATTAAATTTGTTTATTTTAACAATTAAAACAAATGTACATATTCACATGTATATTCACTACAAAACATGTAGAATACAAATAAATAATAATAATAAGCTTAAAAAAGGGAAAAATGTTTGCTGACAAAAAGTGCAGAGTAGGCGAAATGGGAATCCATCGAATGTCCAGAGTAGGCGAAACGGGAGTAGGCGAAATGGGAATAGGCAAAACGGGAGTAGGCGAAATGGGAGTAGGCGAAACGGGAACAAATCGTGAAAATAAAGGCGCAGATCAGCTTCGCAGTAACTGCGAAGGTGATCGGCGCCTTTGTTCTCGCTACACGGATAGTACACTTCCTCTTCTTCTTAAATTTGAAATTGTAAGCTCCTAGCTCTTTTCTGTGACTGTACAGGTCGGTCTGTGTCGGACCTGGTCGGAAACCACATTGTTGGTTTTTCCATGAGGCGGCTCAAATCAGAGCAAAAACACCAAGACTGTTGCGCCCTCTAAATTTACTGTAAATACTGAGAAATACTGTAATTTTGCAACTTTAAACAGTATAGTCGATACAACAGGCCAGTAGTATCCAAACAGAGCCAAATATATAAATCTTTGGTTACAAAATGAATCTAAACCGATAATGTCGGAATTTCTGATTTCTCAGAATATTCTCGCTGATCTCAAAAGGAAAATATATTAGAAGACCACATACGCGCAGAGACAGCCAACAGCTTTAAAACAGCTGTCCATTCGTATGTCCATTCGTATGTAAGTAGTACATACATTTACTTACTTACTGCAGATAGACGTCAAGCTAGGCATTTCTACTTGCTTCTTAGACGCCGATTGTCTAGTGGTGGGGGAAAGGTAGGGTAGTTCTCGACGTTCGGTCGGGAAATACCCTGTGAAACCACCGCGCCCGGAAGGTGACAGTCAAACCATTGGTACATACCGATGCTGGATAGTTTTTACTGGCGTCGCCAGTGGGATTCGAATCTGCACGACAGAGGTACATAGCTAGTCAGAAGCAAACGCGCTACCGACTGAGCTATTCGGGCGCCCACCATTAACACAACCCACAAGATTCCGCAGCGGACATTAACCATCCATCCTAGATCTAGTTTAATTTAACTCATTTAAGCCTGGCGTCCCTTTCATGGAACACAGGCAAACAGAATAGCCCCAGATGTGACGCCGCAGAACGCGGCGTCCCATCTGGGGCTATTCTGTTAGCTTAGAGAATTTTCATTGAAAAATTGAATAAAATCTAAAAATCCCTCCTGATGCCCCTAAAAATGAAAGTGGACTCACCCAAATGATACTGATGGGAAAATCTATTCGTCAAATATGGGTTAAACATGGTCAAAAATATCATATACTCATACGCTCAGGCTTAGGAAAAAGTGACCATCTATCGTTATCTTTCTAATTTACTTGTTACACCAAAACTAATAAGTCGGGCTTTTATTAAACGGAATTATTTCAAACGTAATTAAAAATCAATAAGTCTGAACTTGAAGTCATTGACTGGAATCAGGCATTACAGAGATTTATTTATTTATTTATTTTTCACGTTTTTACTGGATACATGTACATGTATATGTTTGACTCACCTTTTTTGACGAACATCGAGTTCGTTGGAAGCACGCGTACGCTGTGCATACGCTTGGAATATGTCAGACGTGCGTTGTACATACGCTCCTTATAAGTCACGAACGCTATGCTAACGCTGGGCGCACGCTGTCATACGCTGTTATAAGTCATAGTACGCCATGCATACGTTATGAATAAGCAACTCATACGTTAGAAATACGTTCCGTGCGCTAAGTACACGCTTTGTATAAGTTAAGAGAGAGTCTTTCCCGGATTTTAACATAGAATGAACAGCGTATGACAACGTACAACAACGTTTCATACGCTGCTCATACGTTGGCTAATACGTTGAGGTCTTTTAAAATCCGACACATGCGCAGAGGAGCGGTCTACTACCAAGTCAGTGCCGAAACGGCCCATAACCGTGTCAATAGACTGTTGTCGTGTCAATAGTCGGTATACCAAGGGACTTAACTTTTAACAAAAGTGTAAACAAAGAAAACATTTTCATTATTTTCTTTGGACAGGACCTAGCCTTTTGATATATATTTTGACATAACGCGCGATTTGTGTTATTCTGTGCATAATTACATGAAGCAAGCATGAAGGTTTGTTTCATTAAATCATCTAAGACAAGGTCTGAAAAGGGGGCGTATAAAATGTCATTAGTTTTCGTGGTTGTCATTCTTTTGACAAGACTGTCCGACACAGCTTATGAGAGTCAAGCTGTGCTTCTCATATCTTCTAACAGTGTCTAACAATATTCTCTAGTGTTAGACTAACACTAGAGAATATTTTCATTTCACTTAATTACAGCTTTGCAGTGGCGGATTGGGATGGTCAAGGAGTTTCAAGACATGGAGATCGTGCTTCACCACATCAAAGGTTCCATGTCCGGCACCGCGACACCTTTTAATAAGTCAAGTACCATAATAAATTAACACCTTATTATGTACCCAGGATGAACACGGCCTCAGTGCTAGCAGATAACAGCATGAAAATAACCACAGATTTTCTTTCAATGTGTGCATAAGAATGTTTTTTTTTTTTTTTAATTTTCATAATATAATATTCACGGGTAAATTAATTAAACGTTTTCTATACACTATCCATATGTTTCACAAATTTCTAAGTGTTTGTAGGGTCTCACCTGCTCTTTTATGATGCTTGACTACCGCACGCTGCTCCGTAGGCCTACGTTTCAACAACGTCGGCGTTTTTACGCTCGAAAATTATCCATGTTTGTCTTAGAAAAGATGTCAAAATTGTAAATTTCATGTAACGAAGCTGATTCTTTGTACTTGCATCAAAACAAATGTTAATATGACATCATGCAAAAATTCACGCCGTTTTGGCGCCGTTTAATGACGGAACTGATAAAGTTTTAAAACATCAAAAACATCTGAATGAGGGATTTCTATATGCCGTATGTCAATCGCCGTTTTTTAAACAATTCTTGCAAAATTTTACTAAATTTATCCGCAAACTAAAGAATATGGACGGGCTTTGTTATTTCAAAAGTTTCATCGTATTTGGACCGGGAACTATCCGACTATACCTCGTCCATATAAGAAATCGTAAAATGCTAAAATCTTGTACGGAAGATCTAAACATAAACCTACGTTCACCTCGACACACGATTAATATCAATGATACTTTTTTGTATGTGGGGTTGAGGGGAGGAGAAGTGGAACAAACAACTTTTCATTACGAAAACCATGCTATATATTGAGATTTATTCATCTGTAAAAAAATGAAAATTTCATGCGAAAAAATGATATTTTAAACATGTTTTTTTTTTTTTCTCAAATTTTCTCAAAACATAGATTTTGGGTACACATTAGTAACACTTCACCTGTTGTTTTTTTTATATGTTTGCATGTTTTGTGTTTGTTAAGAACCCGAATAGAACGAAATGAGATTATTTAAGATTTGACCATGTAACAAAAATTGCTGACAATGTATTCCTTCACTCGGCTTACAATATGTTTTTCCCCGGCTTACGATATGTTCTCTCCGTATAAGTTTTGATTTAGTTTTTTCCCCTGCCTCGGTTTTTGGAGTGGGAATTTCTTTCTGAATGTGCCATTTCCTGATCATTGCCTACTTTTACTCGTCTTGCCTGTTAGGTAAACATGTACGAAATACTGTAGCATATGCATCGATGAGCATGGGCAAGCTGTAATGAGTTTGGCACAGCACAAATATCTCTGATACTGGAATTTTAAATTCCACTGGTTTCAAAATAAATACTTAATTTAATATTAACATGAATACAGTTAGTTTGGTTAGATCTATCCCCATTTACGTAAGTCGCTGATGCGAAAAACATTGAAGACGCAAAGGAAGTGTACTCACGGAACTGTAAACTTTAATATTGTAATGCGCTTTAGAATCGCCCTTATAGGAAAACACCAAGCATACCCTAGTGCTTCTTTTTGATCCTTCAAAACACACTTTCGGATAATTTTGGACATATTGCTGCTTAGCTTACACGAAAGCTGAGAAAATTTCCCTTTTTAACATATGGTTTTAAAATTTAGGAAACCTTCGGAACATTTTGTAAATTAGGAATTAAATAAATTTGATGATGCAAATAAAATAAACAACTTACTTATTTCAGCGATTTAAAGATTACTGGCACCTGTTTGGTAATAATTTCTTAATTATCGTGTAGAGCTATATGTCTACTTTCAATGATAATCAAGTGCGCATAATTTATTGCAAGTGTCATTGTGCTGTGACAAGTGCGCATTCACGTCTGTAATTTTCTGTTATAAAACTGAAGTGGCGATTTTATCCATTTTCACTGTTGGAGGCGGTGCCGGACATGGTGTTCAAAGGAATTGTTAATTAGATGATAATAACCCTGATTACCGGAATGGACTACCGGAATGGATATTTATATGCATCCTTGAGTACTTTTTGTTTGGTTTTTGAGGACAGATTGGCCTTGAATATACACTTGTAGAGAATCACATGGTTTAAGTACAGTTAAATTGTGTTCCGTATGGTCGTATAGCCTTGGTCAGTGCTCATATATACTTATGTAGGTCCCTGCCACAGTGCCAGCACATTTTACTCATTTCTACTTCTATTCATCCCTGTGTTTGCTATAGAACTACCACTGGTGATCTCTATACATTTCAATCAAAGAAACTTCTGAACAGTGACCCTACCCCGGACCCCCGCCACTGAGTTACCCTAACCACCCTGGGAAGCCACTTTTGCTATACTGGGATGAATTTTATCTTATGCAAACTATTCATATGACTACAGAAGTACATTTTATGCAGATAAAATACATTGAAAGCACCCAAAGCCATAGCATAATGTCCATTCCAGTTGTCCATTTGGGTAAAGGAACGCACCCTCCCTCTGGGACCAACTTATTTCCAATTCATGCTGAAATTTAAGAAAAATCTGATGAAATTTTAAAATGTAGAAAAAGAACCCACCTTGATGGGTTTGAACCCCCTTCCAGAGTTCTTGAATCAGCCCCTGCTTTGGCAATCTACCCTTCTTTCTCATGGCGAATATCTCCACATGACCTCCTCCCACCATTATGCTTCCAGGGCATATCCAAATTTCTCGGACTTTGATTTTGGTCCATTAATACTTCTGTCCCATTAATTTAAGTGTCCACCAATTTGGTGCATTTTCAAATTTGCATAAACTTGGGCCATAATCTTGTATCTCATACCACTGCTCGCATTTATGAATTGGCCCTGACTAGTCTCAAAAATATAAACCAGTGATAAATACAATGTGGCCTTTAGTTAAAGGCAATTGAACATCTGATGTTCCTAATCTTCCTATAACTGTCCTTTCCCCATCCCTGTCTCTCATTCTCTCGGTTCTCATGTAATGCTTATATTGGTTTATAATAATTTCTATCTAGCCTGTCTTGACACCGGCTTCTTCTTTTTCTGGCTCATTTATCATTTATCTTGGTCATCCAGTGAGACCAAAGCAACACTGTAAAACAGGTGTCCATATATCATCTACACAGAATTGAAACAGGTGTCAAAGTATGGACAGTTTCCTTAAATATGAGCCCCCTCATGAAAAAACCAACAATCTGCATATGCGAAAACAAAGGTGCAGATCAGCTTCACAGCAACTGTGAAGCTGATCAGCACCTTTGTTTTGGCTTTACAGATAGTTTGATTTCTCTACTTTTTAAATCCAAAATTTCCAGTCTCTAGCCTTCAGTGCTTGTACAGCTCTGTTTGTGTCGGACCTCTTTGGAAACCACATTGTTGGTTTTCCCACAAGGTAGCTCATATTTTAAAATTAGCCATATTTTCGTGAAACAAACTGTAATGGGTAACAATTGAACGGCATAATTATACTTTGTTTAGAATCAACTTACCCTAACTTATCATGATTTATTTGTTTATCATGATTTATTTGTTTGTTCTTGATGATTCATTGACTAGTTAGAGATTCACCACGAGGACCGAAGAACTAACTAAATGTTGTGAACCACTGCAGAAGCTGAGGGTGAGGTTAGGTACCTGTAAAACCGGTTTAAGCCCCCCAGTTATTTTATAATTGACCGTACCAAGGCGGTACTTCTGTTCTGGTTCACACTTATCAAAGTTATTCCAATTACGAGTTTCATGTTGCATGGCTTTGTGACCACCCGAATATAATGGCTGTTCGCTTAGCCCTCTGCATTTACTTGTTCTGTCCAAGCTAGCACTGTGACCACCTAATACCTTCAATAGCTGCTCACTCTGCTTTCCGTTATTCATGTTAAACGTTGGTATCTATGTTTAGTATTTTCTTAATATGATTTCTTATTTCTTGTTTATCATTGAACCACTACAGAAGCTGAGGGTGAGGTTAGGTACCTGTAAAACCGGTTTAAGCCCGCCAGTAACTTTGTGTTACTGATCGTTCCAAGTCGATACTTCTGTAGTGGTTCTTTTTGTTTTATGTCTTGGTGTTTAAAATTTTTTGTGCTGTTGGCGCCTTATGTATGTTTTCATATTTTTAGTTAAGTTAAGGTAACTGAGTGGCCACCTATTGGGAAAATAGCTGCTCATTCGGCTTACGATATGTTTCATGGTATAAGTACCTGATTGTAAGTTTGGTTTTTTCCCACCTCGGTTTTTGGAGTGGGAATCTTTTTCTGATTGCGCCTTTTCCTGATCTTTGCCTACTTGTACCTTTTTACAACCATAGAACAGTAGAGGTTATTAAGACTTTCTAAATCATGCATCAAAATTTTTTTGTTTCAGCAGTTTTATTTTTTGGAAGTTGTCCACAGTTCAAAGCGAAAGTAGTGGTTGCTCAATTCAGCAGCAATTTAGCATCATTTAAATGGGACGTAATCCCAGGGAATGCTGACAAGAAGAATCAAATGTGTACTTTATTAAAGAAATTAAGAGATGTAGCTGGCGCACCTAACGAGTGACTTTGCATGAATGTTTAAAATCCTCTGTCTGTATTACCTGTCAGTCTCTGTCTGTCAGTATTTACCAGACTAGACCCTATAAAATACAATGTGGGTATTACTGGCTATGAATACAGATGTATTATTTTTTACAGATCCAGATGGAAGGCTTTCACAAGCTACAAGATGACCTTGAAAAGGTCATTGAAAAAGATGACTCTTCAAGTTCAATCACCACAGACTCTGATGACTCCCGATATGACTATAGAACTTGCCGTGGAAAGATGAAACATATGTTCCATACAAACAAGTTTCAGATTGTGATAGTGTGCTTGGTGATTTTAGACTGCCTGCTTGTCATCACTGAGCTGCTTTTGGACTTAGAGGTGTTTCCAAATGAGGCAAATGAATCAGTAGCGCCACATATCTTGCACTATTGCAGTATTGGAATTCTTGGCATTTTCCTGGTTGAGATTCTTGTTCGTATTATTGTGTTTAGACTGGAATTCTTCCACCACAAATTGGAGATATTTGATGCAGTAATTGTGATTGTTTCATTTGTCCTGGATATTATTTTCTGCAATAACGAAGGTCCAGAAAGTGGCATCGGACTTCTGATAGTGCTAAGGTTGTGGCGTGTTACAAGGATCCTAAATGGTAATATTCTGTTTGATTTGATCTTAATTTTGAAATTTAAAATATGTACATGATATAGAAAAATTCACAATATACTATGTAAGCCAGGATGGAACATAATGAAATACATTCACAGTAAGGATATTTCCTGAAATACAGTGTTATAAATTTGTTGCCCAAATAACACTTTATCATCCATGTTCTGTTCTGTCTGTGCATATTTCCAAGTTTGGTTGAGAGGGTAGTATTTCGATTTTGAGTGTTGCTTCTTACGTGTCTCCTACTTTTATGCATTTTAAGTCAAAGTTAGAAAATAACTATTGTTGGTCATACCAGTTTGTGAAGCTTTCCTATAACGTGTAGATTTTCTTTTACAATTTCAGGCATTATCCTGTCAGTAAAGAAACAGGCAGACAAGAGAGTAGTCAGGGAAAGACAACTTCGGGATGCATGTGAGCAAGAACTGACAAAATATCGAGAATATTGCACAGCACAGGAAAGAGAGATTGAGCTACTGCGGGCATTACTACAGAAACACGGCATTAAAGATACTGTGGAGTCACAGTTACCGCCGACAGTGAAGAAGATAGATGTGATCGCAGAAGTTAATCAGATACAGGAGAAAGAGGTAGAAATCCTGAAAGAAAAGGTCCAAGAAATCAGTGATTAAAGTGCTTGTACATGTAAAATGTGATAGAAATGTCAAAATTGTATAATGTTTTTTCTGGAGCGTTTTGTAAATATAGGGCCTAATCAAAGACATTTATGTACATGTATAGTTAATTTTGGTGCGTTTACTGATCAAATAAGCTGTTGGGCAATATTCTTGGTTAGACTGAAAGAAACCTATGCTGATCTTAGACTTTGTCACTTTGCTGGTTGCAAATTCTTGATCAGTGGAACTTCTGCATGTATATCTTTATTGATTACACAGTTTTGATTTTGTAAAGTGGCAGCTGAATTTTTTACAACTGGAGACCAGATTAACCCATTTTTGCAGAATGGATTTTCCTATTATTATCATTTTGGTGAGTCCACTTTCATTTTAAGGGGCATCAGGCATGACTTAAAATTTTCATATCAATTTTTGATAAAAGTCCTCTTAGCAAACAGAATGCGGCGTCCCATCTTGGGCTTTACTGGTCGCCTTTGTTCCATGAAAAGGATGCCAGGCTTAAATGAGATGAGGGGGTATTTTAGGATGATGAAAATTGTTGAATGGCTTTGATCATCTTATGTAATGTCTGGCATTATTATTTCATACTATACCTATAGTATCAGTTTTTGATACAGTAGCTAGTATTGGTGGGTGCATCTTTTGGCCGAGTCTGAGCAAACTATACTTTAGAGATGATAATTACATGTACACTTTAACCTCATTATAACATGCCTCGTTATAATGCGGTTTTCAGTATCACACTGGCTCTCAAATTGATTATTTATCCATATGTCTTAGTCTATAACATAGTCACTTACATGTTTGACACAGTCTGTTATATGGACCCCATTTATAGTGCTATAATGAGGTTGGCCTGTACTTCCGAATTAGTTTGATATTGACAACAAGTCTTAACTTACAAAATGGCATGAATTCAATGTTTTGAATTTTTAATGCATCATCAGTATGTGTTTAATATTTTTTGATGTTATACTTGTAAAGATCTGTTATCACTTACTATTTTTTGGATTTTGATATTACATGTACATATTGTTAAGCTTCATGTACATGTACGAAGGGCGTTCAAAAAGTTCGCGGAAAAGTGCCATCATTTTCTTATTTTGTAAATCAGCTGAATTAAACTATTACAATTATATAGACAAACATGATTTGTACTTATACAGCAAATTTTGCTGCTCTGGCATGAATACAATGTTAACAGTGGTTGCTATGGAAACCGTACATCACAATTACCGGCCCATTTTTGTTCATTTTTGCAAAAAGTCGATGTTTAATGACAACTTTGCGTTTGATAGTTTACCATGCTTTTTTCACCAAACTTTGTATGAGCAAAGTTCAATATGTTTGCGGTGAGCACATGGCGTCATATAAGTGTGTGACGTCATTTGGGCGTAAAGCGGTCATATTATTTAGCGGGTATGCCTAAAATGTGAAGGGAACAACGGTTTTTTGATAAATTGTGTGTTTGGAATGGACTATAAAAGAAAGAAACACTGCTAAGAGCAGAAAGCGCATATGGCAACAAGGAAATTAAGAAAACGGCAATCAACAAGTAGTATGCATGATTTCTACACGACCAGAAAAGCGTCCATGTCGACTTGCGCAGCGAAACATCAAATAACGTCATACTGTCGAAAATGATCGCCGTGACAGAAAGAGTAGAATTCGTGAAATACACAACATATCGAATTGTAGTTTCGGCACAATTTACCGCATTATACACACAGAACTGACAGTTAGACGCCCGTATGCCAGGTAGATTCCAAAAATGCTTAAGAGCTAGCCAACTGCGGCATGAATGCGTATAGCATGACATTGTTATGACGTTGGGCCGGTTTTACTGTTGTTACCTTAGAAAAGCATGGGATTTAATGCCTAATTTTCATCCGATTTTATTCAAATTTTGTGCATATGTTAACGATATATTAATTTACAATATGCACAGAGAACGTAAATTTCCGATGATAATTACAAATATGGCAGCACTTTTCCTCGAACTTTTTGAATCCCCCTCGTATATGCAATATTAAAAAGAACAAGTATACTCAATGGTGCAGTAGAACAGTATAGATGCATTTATTTGTTATGTTTGGATACACGCACTCGGCACATATAGTTTATACTCTCTTTAATAATTGTATTCTGAATAATTTATGATAACTTCGATCATAATAGATGTTATGTATTTTGAATAGTAATCTTAATCATCATGTGAACTTAAAATTTTCATTCAATCATCCCAGAATATCAAATACTAGATGAACTTGAGATACTTTACATTTTGACTTTTAATAACTCCCATCTATCTTATTAATCAAATAATGACAATTATTGATAAAAAATCAGTTCATCAGGAAAACATTTCCGTGAAATAAATACCCCCTTCTACCCCACTTTTATATAGCAAGACTGGGGTATGCAGGGGTATACCTATTTTTCTTATTTTTGCTCCAAAACATAGATTGTGGGTACTCTCAATCTATTTTTGAGCAAAAATAAGAAAAATATTTAAAAAAAAATCTAGTGAAAATTTTCATTTTTTACGACTTTAACAATCTCTGTATATAGCATGGGCATGTTTTCGTAATGAATTTCGCCAGAATTCCTGTTGCTATATGTGAATTTTTCTTTTCTTGAAAATCTTCTATTTTGCTCATAAAAATTTGGATATGCACTTTGTATTTTCATCTAAAATAATTGATGCATAATTACAAATTTAAATTTTATTTATTAAAATCATATTGTATAACTTGCCAGTTTGATTTGTATATCTTAATAGACATTTAATCTGATTATTTCAATTGCAGATTTAATTCTATTAGATAATCAGTATGTGTATGTTCTCAGTAACAAAGCCATATCAGGCCATTTTATAACATACATGTAAGTATAAGCACTTTCATAATCGTATAGAACAAAGGTGTTGTATAATATAGGTGATAACTATAAAAAGTGGTTGAAATGCAATATTCATGCTGACATCATGATTGTTTTTCATATATACGAGGGGTAAATAAAATGTACGAAAGTTTACGTTATTAAATTTCTCTGTAAATATACGAGCAAATATTTTGATATCTCTCTGAACCTTGTTCAAATTTCTATTAAAAAGTACAAAGAATGCCTTAATAACACCAAAATTTTTAATGCCATGTTCGATGAGGTGCTGCATGTCAAAATTTGAAATGACTTTGGGACGTAATTTTCTTTAGTGAGTACCCATTGATGCTTTGCACTTGCGGTGTGTGACTCATTCGATGGAGGATGCATATTCAGTCTCAACATTTTATGATTAAAACATTTGTTTTATTTTCAAATTTTTAGTATTAAGGAGAAAATTGGGTGGTTAATGATGTGCCAGCATAAGGATATCATCAAATCCATACAAAATTGTAACAGATACATTTACATGGGTTCTCTGTCATTTAACGAGAATAATACAGTAGCTAGGCAGTGACATAATGGATTTGGTTGACGTTTCTTCTCGCATCGGGACAACAAGCCCATACACTGAAAATCACAATTCCTAACATAGTATCAAGCAATTACATGCCGACTATGCATTTCTTTTGATATTTTTATGAAATTTGGAGTATTGTTCATAGGGATATTATATATCATGGGTATGAATTTTCAAACAAATCTGTTGATATGTGTAGATTTTATTACATTTGTCCACAAATTTCTGGATATCCCCATGAGTGCATGTGGTTATATTTTTGTATATATATTTTTGAAATGCAATATTGATATTTTGCATGTTGACCATAGGTAACATTCTATATACAATTTGCATGTAGTAGCTGTTAAGTTTTAAAAATCTCTTGGGTAATTTCTAAATGTTTTTATTTGAACATGTTTACTTTAGACACTTTAATCTGCAATAGATTAGTACCCATGATTTTGTTCAAGATTACATTTGCGTTCACACCAGATGGAATGTTATATGCAACAGATTTTTCTGGATCAATTCATTATATATTCCTCAATGTTGTTTTGTCTAGTATGAACACAAATTTAATCCAGATCCAGTTCATGTACTTTAATATTTTGACTAGTGTGAATATGGTTTAGATCATTCTGATGCAGATTAGTGTCTAGTGTGAACATACCCTATTTGCATTATTTTTTTAATGAACCATATTAGGCAGCTGAATGCATTTTTGAAACAAAGATAAATCTCAATCTCAAATAGTTTGTTTTCAAGTTTATAATCTCTACACAGTTTTAAACACAACATAAAAGTGATTTATTTTCATGGTACATGCATGTTTTCTGTTTGTTCTGTCTGCCTCTCTGTTACACTCATTGCCTTTGGCTTTGGATTACACTAGCCGGATGACAACCTCGTTGGGAAAGAGCTAAGTCATCTTGCTCTTCAAGTGTGTTGTTGGAAAAATGTTATGTTTGGTGATGCATTTTCTTTCCCACCTGGTGTCTACGTTGGAACTTTAATTTCATCTATTCCTGGTCCCTCTATCTTAGTTAGCATACCTTGGTTGAAGGATCAAAAGGTGACAATTTACAATGGTACTGACCTGGCATCTATCCATACATGCAAAAGTCTGGCATCATGTACCACATTCTGGCATCATATATCACATTCTGACATCATGTACCACATTCTGACATCATGTACATGTACCACATTCTGGTGTCATGTACCTCATTCTGACATCATGTACCACATTCTGGCATCATGTATCGCATTTTGACATCATGTACCACATTCTGGCAAATGTACCACATTCTGACATCATGTACCACATTCTGGCATCATGTCATACATTTTGGCATCATGTACCTAATTCTGGCATCTTGTACCTCATTCTAGCATTGTGTACCACATTTTGGCATCATGTATTACATTATGGCATCATGTATTACATTCTGGCATCATGTACCACATTCTGGCGTCATGTACCACATTCTGATATCATGTACCACATTCTGGCATCATGTGCCACATTCTGACATCATGTACATGTACCACAGTCTGGCATCATGATCCACATTCTGACATGATGTACCACATTCTGGCATCATGTACCTTATTTTGGCATCATGTACCACATTCTGGCATCTTGTATCACATTATGGCATCATGTACCACATTCTAGCATCATGTACCACATTCTGGCATCATGACGATCATGTACCACATTCTGGCATCATGTACCACAATTCTAGCATCATGAACCACATTCTGGCATCATGTACCACAATTCTAGCATCATGGACCACATTCTAGCATCATATATCACATTCTGGCATCATGGACCACATTCTGGCATCATGTATCACAATTGTATCATCATGTACCACAATTCTAGCATCATGTACCACATTCTGGCATCATGTACCACAATTCTAGCATCATGTACCACATTCAAGCATCATGTACCACAATTCTAGCATCATGTTCCACATTCTGGTGTCATGTTTTTCGTTTTTCATTCTGGCATCATGTACCACATTTTGGAAAATATACAACATTTTAGCATCATGAACCACATCCTGGCATCATGTACCACATTCTGGCATATGTACCACATTCTGACATCATGTACCACATTTTGGCTTCATGTATTACATTCTGGAATCATGTACGACATTCTGGCATCTTGTACCTCATTCTAGCATAATGTATCACATTCTGGCATCATGTATTACATTCTGGCATCATGTACTACATTCTGGCATCATGTACCACATTCTGGCGTCATGTACCAAATTCTGATATCATGTACCACAGCTGGCGTCATGTACCACATTCTTATAGTCTGATATCATGTACCACATTCTGGCATTATGAACCACATTCTGACATAATATACCACATTCTTGCATCATGTACCTTATTTTGGCATCATCTACCACATTCTTGCGTCATGTACCACATTTCTGGCATCATGTTCCACATTCTGACACCATGTACTACATTCTGGCATCATGTATCACATTATGGCATCATGTACCACATTCTATCGTCATGTACCTCATTTTGGCATCATGTACCACAATTCTAGCATCATGCACCATATTCTGGCATCATATATCACATTCTGGCGTCATGTACATTTACCTCATTTTGACATCATGTATCACATTCTGGCATCACGTACCACATTCTGGCATCATGTTCCCCAATTATAACATCATGTACCACAATTCTAGCATCATGTACCATAATTCTAGCATCATGTACCACATTCTGGTGTCATGTTCCTCATTCTGGCATCATGTACCACATTGTGATATAATGTACCACATTTTGTCATAATGTACCACATTTTGGCATCATGAACCACATACTGGCATCATGTACCACATTCTGGCATCTTGTACCACATTTTTGCATAATGTACAACATTCTTGCATTATGTTCTGACATCATGTATTACATTCTGCATCATGTACCTCATTCTGGCATCATGTACCTCATTCTGGCATCATGTACCTCATTCTGGCATCATGTACCTCATTCTAGCTTTATGTACTAAAATTTTGGCATCATGTACCACAACTCTAGCATCATGTTCCACATTCTTGCATCATGTACCACATTAAAGCATCATGTACCACAATTCTGGCATCATGTACCACAATTCTGGCATCAAGTACCACATTCTAGCATTATGTACTACAATTCTGGCATCATGTACCACAACTCTAGCATCATGTACCACATTCTGGCATCAAGTACCACATTCTAGCATCATGTACTACAATTCTGGCATTATTTACCACATTCCAGCATCATGTACCACAATTCTGGCATCATGTACCACATTCTAGCGTCATGTACCACAATTCTGGCATCATGCACCACATTCTAGCGTCATGTACCACAATTCTAGCATCATGTACCACATTCTAGTGTCATGTACCACAATTCTGGCATCATGTGGCACAATCTTGTATCATGTACCTCATTCTGGCATCATGTACCACATTCTAGCGTCATGTACCACAATTCTGGTATCATGTTCCACAATTCTAGCATCATGCACCACATTCTGGCATCATGTACCACATTTTGGCATCATGTATTACAATTCTGGCATCATGTACTACATTCTAGCGTCATGTTCCACAATTCTGGCATAATGTACCACATTCTAGCATCATGTACCACATTCTGGCATCATGTACCTCATTCTAGCATCATGTACCACAGTTCTGGCATCGTGTACCACATTCTAGCCTCATGTACTACATTCTGGCACCATGTACCTCAATCTGGCATCATGTACCACATTCTAGCCTCATGTACCACATTCTGGCATCATGTACCTCATTCTAGCATCATGTATCACATTCAAGCATCATGTACCACAATTCTGGCATCATGTACCACATTCTAGCCTCATGTACCACATTCTAGCATCATGTACCTCATTCTAGCATCATGTTCCACATTCAAGCATCCTGTAGCACAATTCTGGCATCATGTACCACATTCTAGCATCATGTACCACATTCTAGCATCATGTACCACATTCTGGCATCACATCTGGACATACAGTGATATTGTTTATTTGTGTGCCACAAGGAGGACACTTTGCTTATGCGAGTTAACCCATTTTTGACTAATGGACTTGCCCGTCATTATTAATTGGGAGATTCCATTTTCACTTTAAGGGGCATTAGGAGTGATTTTGAATTTTAATTCCATTTTTGATAAAATTTCTCTTAGCAAAACAGAATAGCCCCAGATGGGAAGTCACATTCTGCAGCATCTCCTCTGGGGCTATTCTGTATGCCTGTCCCATAGTCCCATAAAAAAGACACCAGGCTTATATGAATTAAAGTATTGTTAGAACCTGTCTCAGTGGTTTGAATACATATACAAAATGGCATTATTTTGCAGTTGTTTTTGTCTCACAGTTAGCATATCTCAGGCAGCTTACAATTTTTATCATATTTTTTTTTTTATTATTCAGTTTAACGTCTCTTTTCAAGATTATTTCAGCTCATATGAGACGAGCCAATCAGTAGGTGGGGTGAAAACGGGAGAACCCCGAGAAAAACCACCCGACACACCCGCAAGAAGAACTTGGCTTGTCTCACATGTGGCCGGAGTGGGGCTCGAACCCACACCAGACACAGCAGTGAGATAATCGAATGGTTAAGTGCGATAATTAAATAATTAAATATCAGCGCTCTTAACCACTCGGCCACGGGGGCCGCGTTTAAAACATAATGAAAGGACTAAAGTCTACCTTAGATTTGTGTATGCAAGTGATATTTTTACATTATCAGGAAAACTTTTAGCATACTTGTGTCTTTTCACCAACTTGAAGCTATTGAAGAGACTCTGGTTAGTCAGTTTTTGTAGATAAAATTTTGTTTTCATCACAATGTTATGCTTATTGCTTCTTTAGAGTTAGGGTCTAACTAGGTTATTTTAACAACTTTGCCCTAGTTCCTTCTCTTATAATGTTTTATTGTAAAATCACGTCCTTCTGAATGTCATTTAGTACATTCCCAATTGATGTGTTTTGATAAACCCCTGTTTTTGCATATGAATTAAAGAAAGTCATACACCACCTGTAGTATTTTTTTTGACAGCATCATACTTTTGCCTTTGTATGATAATTGAAATGTTTAGCATCAATGTATGGACCACTATATTAAAAGCACAGATACTTTTAACAAAAAGCATGTTGAATTAGTGAAACATGTTTTTCTTACATGCCCTGGCATGTCTGATTCCATTTTTAATATTTTTTTTATGTTCATTTTATAGCGAAGAAATTGATACCTACTTTGTTTTGTATCATTAATAATCTTATAGATATGTGATATTACTCCCATGATATTATTTTTTGCACTGATAATACAATTTAAGTTGGCTGGTAGTTTTTTTCTTTCTTTTTTAAACATTAAAATAAGATTAAGTCACCACTAAACTGAACAAAAGCTAAGCTAAGAATTTTTCTCTCTCTCAGAATACAACAATCTTTCATGTTTTTTAAGATACTCCCGAGACTCTGCCGGGCAGAGAGTTATTGTTTAGCTCCACCAATTGTTGCAAACCCGTTATAAGAGGGTCAGACTTGTCTAAATTTTGCTAAAAAGTTGAATTTATTGTTGTGCTTGTTGGTGCTTGCGCTTTAATAATATCAGATTTACATTGAAAACTGCATTTAGAGATCTATTGTTTTCATTAAAATTTAGGAAATGGAAAAAACTGCTTTGTTATGCAGATTTATGCACTGTCTGAATCCTCTTTTTCATTTTTGTAAAAATAATAGAAATGAAATTCAAACGGCGTTTATTCTTATGAAGAAAAATGAATTAAAAAAGTTTATTTTTTATCCCCAACGGTGCAACACAATTAGTGACCTATATCTTAAACCAAATCACTTAGCTGAAAGTAAACTACACATCATGCGCTTCTTATAAGGGGCTGACCCTGGAGACAATCTATTCATTAGGAAAACATGTCCATGAAAAGTATACCCCATTAAACCCCACTTTTATATAGTAAAACTGGGGTATGCAGGGGTATACCTTTTTGCTCTAAAACACAGATTGTGGGTCTATGTTTTGAGCAAAATAAGAAAAATATATATAAAAAAAATGTCTACTAAAATTTTCTTGTTTTACATCTTTAAAAATCTATGTATATTGCATGGGCAAGTTTTCGTAATGTTGGCCTAATTCAATCATGTGATAATTGAAGTTACAGAAAGCTAAACTTTCTTGCAATATATATTTGTATTTTTCACTATGCAGATATTTAATTGCATTTGATTGTATTAATTTGTTATAAAACAGTAATGTATATTTTAAATACTGTGTATTTGATTGAAATAAAGATCTGAATATATCTTGCTGTTTTTGTGTCACCAAATGAAGTTTTCTTTTTTCTTGTGTTATACAAGACTCAAGATATGAGCCGCCTCACGGGAAAACCAACAATCTGCTTAGGCAAAAACAAAGGCGCAGATCAGCTTCGCAGTAACTGCGAAGCTGATCAGCGCCTTTGTTTTCGCTACACGGATAGTACACGTCCTCTTCTTCTTAAATCCAAAATTTCAAGCTTCAAGCCTGGTTCTGCGTCTGTACAGGTCGGTTTGTGTCAGACCTGGTCAGAAACCACATTGTTGGTTTTCCCACGAGGCGGCTCAAATGAAGTTTTCCTTTTTTTCTTGTGTTATGCAAGAGTGTTTTGTGGAAACCTGAGCAGATGATCAGGTTCGATTTAGACAAACTACTGTGATACTCATCTGTCCAGTAACTCGAATGAAAATAATGTGTGTGTGTGTACTTTTCCAGAACATTGGGGCTCTCGCACCCACTAGCGCGCTGTCGCCACAACACAGTGACACGCGCACACGAACACACCAGGGAAAGAAGTATGACAATCAAAAGATGTTTAATATTGCATTTATTTCAATTTGTAATTGTGCGCTTCGATAAAATGCTAATGACCTCACGACCAAAAACGTCGCTAAAATTTGTGTAAAAGATCGTACACAAAGGAATGTCTCTGGTGTCCTGTAGAACCATTTAAGCCCGCTAAATATCAAAATGATGTTAATAATCAATAAGCCCCGATTCGGACCAAACCACGACAAAAACATGATGTGTGCATATTCATTAATTCCACCAAGTCTGACCAGTCTTATCGGCGTCCTTAATGCTTTGACTTTACTGAGTGTAACAAGACTGCGCACATTCAAGATGCGCTACGTCTTCATATTAACATTTTGCTGATTACAATAATCAATTACAATAAACTAATAACTAGAATAAATTGACATCAACTCTCGTCCTTCTTGAAAATTCTTTTGCAGATTAGAGCATCCTTTTCATCATGGATTTCGATTTGCTGAAAGAAAATAACAAGCTAAATCAGTACGGAAGAAATCTACCTGTAATGAATGGGAATATATCGACTTAGTACGGAGGAAAGAAAATCTGTCTAATTGTCGCAAAAAAATCGGATTTCATTTTTGAGGCATTATGACAGATTTTAAATAATGTGTATAAAATAATGATCAATTTTGAATGGCTTCAAGCATTTGTGAACAAGGGGTGAAAAAATCTAAGTAAATATTGCAAAAAGTATCGGATTTCATTGTTTAGGTATTATGACAGATTTTCAAAAATACATTGTAGATCTAAATGAAATGTTCAATTTAATGATGAGAACTTGCGTTATGAAAGGTTATTCGTATTCCTATTTCATATAACGCGAATTACACTACCAAAAGCGATGAGACGAGGGAACAAATTTAGATTGACGCGAGTTAGTGGTAGTGGGGTACCACCGATGCATACTTGGTACTGTGAGGAAATAAAGTACGTAAGGGCGGTATTCGACTTAAAGACCATAATATTAAGCTACAGTCACACTGTCACGTTTCGAGGCCTACGTTTTACTACGTTTCCAAGTCCCACGTTTTGCTATAAATTTGTCCGGTTTTGCAGGTTGTTAGGTTTCAGTACGTTTATAGCTACGTTTTGCGACTTTTTACTCCGTATCGCTACGTATTGCCCGGCTATCCAACGGCTTCGGGCCACAGTTTCACTAGGGATTGGTACGTTTAGCTACGTATTTACGTGCCGATACGTTTTCCTACGATTCAGTAGGTTTTATCAGGTTATTACTACGTAGCGTCCGGATAGTTCATTTGTACCCGTGACGTATTTATTGGAATTATCGCACCAAAATTAATTAGTTGCATGATGACTACCAAGAGGAGCCAAGAAAAGCTCCAGGGGTGGCAAATCTGTGCGTGCACCGGGGCACCGGGGCTGTTAAGTGCACTGCAAGATGATACAGAAGAGGTAACCTTTTTCTCTATATTTTGTGACTCGATTTATTGCATCTTAAAAAAAAAAAAAAAACACAAAAAAACCACAAAAACCAAAAAAAAAAAAAAAAAAAAAAAAACAACATCACAACCAAACTGTACACATTTAGTGCATATATTACTATTTGTTTCGAAATTGCACCCAATTCTTAATCCAATGCGTACTGGCCATGAACTTGAGCGTTCGATGATCGTATTCTTTGGACTTTTGTGTCCTTAAGACGTATGAAATATATTCATATAAACGCCATGATTCCATATCATATAAAATGTTTGGGAAATCAGCATTAACCTCTATTACGGCCCGTATGCGTAACCAAACGTAGTAATACTTAGTTAAATCGTAGTAGAGCGTGTCAATACGAAGTGATACCTAGTAATACCTGCTGAAACCTACTGAAACCTATCAAAACGTAGGGTAACACGTACCAAGTCGTAGTAAAACGTATTGAAACGTAGTCCCTGCGTATTGATACGTAGAATTCCACCGGGTTGTAATTTACGTTTTAGTACGTATTTGTTACGTATGTACTACGTTTTACTACGATTCGACTACGCTTTGCTACGTTTTACTACGTTTTACTAGGTATAAGCTACGTAAATCAGAGTGCCACGTTCGAACTGTTTTTTTAGTTCGAACGTGGCATGGGCCAGGTATATAGCCGTATATAGCCGTATGTAATACGTTCCACTACGTTGTAATTTTTACGTTTTACTACGTATATTGCCGTATCGCTACGTTTCAGAAACGTAGTAAAACGTAGGCCTCGAAACGTGACAGTGTGACTGTAGCTTTACATGAAAGATTTTGCAACCGATGCAAATTACAAACTAAATTACTTTTGGTAAATTAACAGAAGGAAAACTTAATGGCCTATAATTTTATACCATGACTAGCTCGTTGTTGACTATTTTTCTCGTCACTGTTTGGTTCTTGCCAGCCCCGGCTTTACAGGGAACCACCTTGGTCGTTAGAACGCAGTTCGCAGGATCCCACGTCACTGTGGCCTAAAAAAATAGAAACCGACAATGTTTCACCTCGTGCTTCGGGCTCAGGGTAATGACATGCACGCCACGAGACATAATTTATTCGGTCTTCATAGATGCAGTAAATAAAATCTACTGTCGCATTGTAGTACATTTAAAGACATTGCTGCCAGATTTACCCAATGCCCCATCCAGATTTACCCAATGTCCCATCTAGCTGTTGATCCGTAATGATTGACAATATTGTACGAATAAGGAGGTATTGATATTCATTAATATTTAAATGTGAATTAATAACATCTACACAAGATGTCGATGTCATTCAGTGCGTACATGAAACATGCCAAAATCAAGTGAACGAATGTAGATCGAATTCGATCAGCGGAGATACAAGTTGTTGCTTTTATGATCGTATTTGAATCTACTGGACAGATGTTACAGTATTCTCATTTTTTATGCCCCCAACTTTGAAAAAGTTGGAAGGGCATATTGCTTTCGGCTTGTCTGTCTGTGTGTGTGTTAACTTTTGAATGGTGAATGTTAGGGTTTTGAAATTTCATATGCACATTCCTCATGAAAAAATAGTTGACCCGTATTTTTTTTTTCATGTCCGAGTTACGCCCCTTTTCTGAGTTATGTCCCTTTGAAAACAAAATTTGAAAATCTTGTGTGCAAGATATCTCAAAAAGTATTTAAGCTAGAGCCTTCATATTTGGTACACTTGTTGGGGCTGAGGAGTAGATGACCTGATTAACTTTTGAGAACTTTCCGTCAATTGTTTACAAAAATACAGAATTTTGAAATTTTGATTGATTTTTCCACTTTTCGGTGAAATTTGAAACTTTTGAACGGTGAATGCTAGGGTTTTGAAATTTCATATACACATTCCTCATGATAAAATAGTTGACCCGTATTTTTTTGTATGGCCAAGTTGTGCCCCTTTTTTGAGTTATGTCCCTTTGAAAACAAAATTTGAAAAGCTTGTGTGCAAGATATCTCAAAAAGTATTGAAGCTAGAGCCTTCATATTTGGTACACTTGTTGGGGCTGAGAAGTAGATGACCTAATTAACTTTTGAGAACTTCTGTCAAATTTTTAACAAAAATACGGAATTTTGAAATTTTGATTGATTTTTCCACTTTTCGGTGAAATTTGAAACTTTTGAACGGTGAATGCTAGGGTTTTGAAATTTCATATACACATTCCTCATGATAAAATAGTTGACCCGTATTTTTTTGTATGGCCAAGTTATGCCCCTTTTTATGCCCCCAACTTTGAAAAAGTTGGAAGGGCATATTGCTTTCGGCTTGTTTGAGTTATGTCCCTTTGAAAACAAAATTTGAAAATCTTGTGTGCAAGATATCTCAAAAAGTATTGAAGCTAGAGCCTTCATATTTGGTACACTTGTTGGGGCTGAGAAGTAGATGACCTGATTAACTTTTGAGAACTTTCTGCCAAATTTTTACAAAAATACAGAATTTTGAAATTTTGATTGATTTTTCCACTTTTCGGTGAAATTTGAAACCTTTGAACGGTGAATTATAGGGTTTTGAAATTTCATATACAGATCTTTATGAAAAAATAGTTGGCCTGTATTTTTTCATGTATGTGTTATGCCCCTTGTTGGAATAATGTCCCTTTGAAAACAAATTTTGAAAATCTTGTGTGCAAGATATCTCAAAACGTATTTGAGCTAGCTAGCTAGAGCCTTCATATTTGGTATGCTGGTTGGGGCTGAGAAGAAGATCACCTGATTAACGTTTGAGGACTCTCTGTCAAATTTTGACAAAATTACTCCATTTTTAAATTTTTACTTCATTTCTAACTCGCCTGCAAAAAAGCTTACATTCTGTTTCTGGATCGAGGTCAAAACAGACGCAACCGAACAGCTTCTTCAGGAAATTAAATTTGACTGCATTCGAATGAAATAAATGAATCATACAAACTGCCAGTTTAGGGACAAGCATACAGTTGGGGGCATAGTGTTTTACAAACACGCATTTCTAGTTATATTTTCAAATGGTTAATCTCTGACAAAGATCTACACACAGCGAAAACCGAGCTACACCGAGAAAACCCATCACGATGGCCCCCTGATTTTGATACCTTGACCATGTTGTCAAAAGGGTCAGCTTCTTCAACCTCGCTTCCGAGTGTTACTGTGTGGTCGGAATCTTTCGGTCCTTTCGTGATTATCCGTATTTGGTTGTCCCCAACCTTTTGTAGTTCCATCGTGGTCGTGAAGGCGCACGCCATCTTCCGCTTGATATAACCAATCCCTGTGGCGATAAATAAGGATAAGAATGAGCCACGCCAATTTGAAGTGATTTAGATCAGCAAGAAATAAGCATCATAGGGTCATTTCAAGTTGGATTGGATTACAATTCTTGTTTTAGAGAGAACATCGAAGTATCGGGATATGCGTACGTACAAGTCATGTATGCTCGGAAAATCCCTCTATTTTAAGGAGTAAACCAGCGCTAGTTTCGATGAGTTTTTGATCATTTTAATGAGTAACACAAAATTGTGGTTACATGTACCTCTAGAAAGGCGAACGAACGCATTTTTAAAGTGTGGCCTCGATCCAGCCAGCCGGTTTGAACTTCTGACTTTGTTGACCGGAATTTTAATTTTGATGACCTGTATAATGATGACCAAAAACCTTTAAAATGATACATACTTCAATGGCCCGGAGATATAATCTATAATTATCTATATAAAAGTTCAGCAAAAGCGACAACCAAAGGGAATATCAAGAGCCATCAACCTACATACATGTATGTACACTCAACGGATAACTACTATAGGTTGTGCAGACAGCGAAGGCGTACATGCATCAGACTGGTTGTGTACCCAGGCTGATCAGCGTCTTCACCTGGCATAAATACAAATTACATGTAGGTAAGCCTACCCACTTGACCAGACTGGTTATAAAATTAATATGAACATGTGTATATGAATGTCGTGAAATCAGATAGCAAATCTGAACAAAAACGAAGAAGAAAAACAAAATTACCATAGAAACTCACGCCAAGAGCTTGAAAAAGTGGGCGGGATTTTCCCTATACTTCATGTATTTTTACTAGATGCTAGTAACTGATAAGCCGTCAGTCCTATAGGTAAAATCCGATTTTAACCTTCAAACACTGATCAATATGTTAATTGATCTTACAAGGATTCTCTCCAGTAAAATACAAAAAATGCACCATAATTGAAATAGATAGAGGGTATATCGGGCACACTTGGCGTTCATAAATAACTGGGACAGGTGCAGGGTTGTTAAGAGTTCTCCAGTTAAAACAATCAGAGAGAGTGAGAGTGAGAATGACAAAAAGATGACTAATACGATTAGTAGTTTCGTTTGTGTGTGCTGCCATTGTAATTAAATAATAATAATAGTAATAATAGTAGTAGTAGTAATATTACCCATTGCTCCTAGATAGTCATCAAACCTCTCATTCCGCAGCAAAATCCATTTTCCACCGATCGATGATTCGAATCCTTCCAGAGCCATTTCAGAACTCTCCAAACCAAGAAGGCTATCAAAATCCGACTAAATGCTGTATTATGATGTCCTCGTTTTGTACGTACTCGACTGTTTTAGATTTATAACGAAGCTACGAATATTTAATGTCATATATTCATTGAAAACTTAAAGTCCAAGTGTTATCAGAGGATAAACACATAAGAGAGATTAGAACTGCTAAATAAATACACTGAAGATATTTATGCTACACAAGTCCGTGACAAAGATTGATTAATATTGGCCTTCGTATGAAGTTACATGCAGTCTTAATTCCAATAGCTAGGTTACAGTACACCAATATCGGAGTTGTACAATAGCCGCATCACTGATGAGAAAACTGGATTTTTGCTTATGCGAAACCAAAGGCGCAGATCAGCTGTGCAGTAACTGCACAGCTGATCAGCGCCTTTGGTTTCGCTACACGGATAGTATATTTGCGCAGATCAGCTGTGCAGTAACTGCACAGCTGATCAGCGCCTTTGGTTTCGCTACACGGATAGTATATTTCCTCTACTTTCTAACTACAAAATTCCAAGCGTCTATCCTACTTCTGTGATTGTACAGGCTGGTTTGTGTCCGACTGGGTGAGAAACCCACACTTTTCGTTATCTCGTGCAGCGTTCCATTATGCTACATGTACACGAGACATAAAGATTGTAAATATTGGCCTTCGTATGCCAGATGAAGCGTGTGTTCGGGGTTCTCCAATGGTACCATTGGTTGATAATATTCAATGATATCATTGGTAAAGAAATGGTGCTAATGGTAAAAATGGTAATACCATTGGTACCAATGGTACAAATGTTACCAACCAATGGTGCCATTGGGAGAACCCCGAACACCCGCAAAGACACAATGTACCAATCAGGTTACAGTACATCAATAACAGTTGCACAGTATAATGTTAGCTGGACTGTAAAGTAAAACCCATTTCAATGCCACATGATGCAATTTTTTATTAGGAAAAAAGCAAATGGCAGGTTTAGTGCAAGTTCTAAAACATCATTTTCGAGACTCGAAACAAACCGGCCTGTACAGTCTCAAGAAACAGCTTGCATAGCCGTGTAAACCCCAGTTTCACATTAAAGTGGGATTTGTTGGGGTATGTAAATGGACGGGTCTTCCATGTGAAGAGGGGGGATAGTTTGCCAATCTGGCCGATAATAGTCTTTAAAATCCTTTAAGACAGCATTAATTTTAATTATCGTTCGTTGAAAATAATGGTGATCGCCAAACACAGCAAGTAATCGATCGATTTATTTATTTATTTTTTAGTAACCAATGCAAATGGTCTGTGTTCACGGCGAATGGGATTTGCAATTCAAGTGTCTCTGATATCGAATTGTTCAGACAGTCTCTGATATCGAATTGTTCAGACAGATCCTCAGTGCAGGCATCAGGTCTGGTCTCGAGATTATTATTTTTCATGCTCAACTCATCTGAGTATGAATTTAAACTGTTCATACTAATGATAACCACAATTGGTAGAACTTTCAGGTTAAGATTGCCAAAGTCTGCTATCTATCCTGCTAATAAAAGTTAAAATGCCAACAACTGTGAGCAGGATAAATGTTAGTCTCAGCTAACTTGAGCATGAAAAAAGGTTTACAACCACGGGCCCTGACATTTGTGCGGCGAACATACCATTTTGCTATCATGAAAAAACATAGTGTTTAGGCCCTCAAAATAACATATTTCTTCTGCTGTTTTTCGACCTAGTCAATTAAAACAATGTTTTCTGAGGAAAACTATGTCCCCCCAACCGTTTAGTAATTGAAGTGTAGTTACCTTGTGATATGAAGTTTTTCTAGGGAAGACACCATGTAAGGTGTGATAGTTTAAACTTGTTTTGGACCCTGTCTAAAATTGGGTCACAATCACCAAATTCTTATAAACTCTGAACCTCCTCACAACAATGCTTCTGAGCAAGTTTGGTCAAAATCCATCAATTAGTTTACAAGATATCGTATCGGAAAAACTAATTTCAACAGTTTTTATGGACCCGTGACCTTGGAAATTAGGTCAAGGTCATCAAAATCTAATCAACTTTGAGCCTCCTCCAAACAATGCTTCTGTGCAAGTTTGGTCAAAATCCATCAACTGGTTTACAAGATATTGCAGTGAAAAGACTAATTTCAACATTTTTTTATGGACTCGTGACCTTGAAAATTAGGTCAAGGTCACCGAAATCTAATCAACTCTGAGCCTTCTCGCAACAATGCTTCTGTGCAAGTTTGGTCAAAATCCATCAATTGGTTTACAAGTTATCGAGTTGGAAAGATTAATTTCAACATTTTTTATGGACTCGTGACCTTGAAAATTAGGTCAAGATCACCAAAATCTAATCAACTCTGAGCCTCCTCCCAACAATGCTTCTGTGCAAGTTTGGTCAAAATCTGTCAATTGATTTACAAGATACTGCGTTGGAAAGACTAATTTCAACATTTTTTATGGACTTGTGACCTTGAAAATTAGGTCAAGGTCACCAAAATCTAGCCGACTCTGCGCCTTCTCGCAACAATGCTTCTGTACAAGTTTGGTCAAAATCCATCCATTCGTTTACAAGTTATCGCGTTGGAAAGACTAATTTTAACATTTTTTATGGACTCGTGACCTTGATTATTAGGTCAAGGTCACCAAAATATAATCAACTCTGAGCCTCCTCCCAACAATGCTTCTGTGCAAGTTTGGTCAAAATCCATCGATTGGTTTACAAGATACTGCATTGGAAAGACTAATTTCAACATTTTTTATGGACTCGTGACCTTGAAAATTAGATCAAGGTCACCAAAATCTAATCAACTCTGAGCCTTCTTGCAACAATGCTTCTGTGCAAGTTTGGTCAAAATCCATCTATTGGTTTTCAAGATATTGAGTTGGAAAGACTAATTTCAACAGTTTTTATGGACTCGTGACCTTGAAAATTCTGTCAAGGTCACCAAAATCTAATCAACTCTGAGCCTCCTCCCAACAATGCTTCTGTGCAAGTTTGGTCAAAAACCATCATTTGGTTCACAAGATATTGCATTGGAAAGACTAATTTCAACAGTTTTTATGGACTCGTGACCTTGAAAATTAGGTCAAGGTCACAAAAATCTAATCAACTCTGAGCCTCCTCCCAACAATGCTTTTGTGCAAGTTTGGTTAAAGTCCATCAATTAGTTTACAAGATATCGTATCGGAAAAACTAATTTCAACAGTTTTATAGACTCGTGACCTTCAGAATTAGGTCAAGGTCATCAAAATCTAACCAACTCTGAGCCTTCTCCCAACAATGCTTCTGTGCAAGTTTGGTCAAAATCCATCAATTGGTTTATAAGATATTGCGTTGGAAAGACTAATTTCAACATTTTTTATGGACTCGTGACCTTGAAAATTAGGTCAAGGTCACCAAAATCTAATCAACTCTGAGCCTTCTCGCAACAATGCTTCTGTGCAAGTTTAGTCAAAATCCATCAATCGGTTTACAAGATATTGCGTTGGAAAGACTAATTTCAACATTCTTTATGGACTTGTGACCTTGAAAATTAGGTCAAGGTCACCAAAATCTTATCAACTCTGAGCCTCCTCCCAACAATGCTTCTGTGCAAGTTTGGTCAAAATCCATCAATTGGTTTTCAAGATATTGAGTTGGAAAGACTAATTTCAACAGTTTTTATGGACTCGTGACCTTGAAAATTAGGTCAAGGTCACCAAAATCTAATCAACTCTGAGCCTCCTCCCAACAATGCTCTTGTGCAAGTTTGCTCAAAATCCATTCATTTGTTCAGAAGATATCGCGTCAGAAAACCTAATTTGATCAGTTTTCATGGGCTGGTGACCTTGAAAATGAGGTCAAGGTCACCAAAATCTAATCAACTCTTTCCCCCCTCCCAACCATGTATCTATGCAAGTTTGGTCAAAATCCATCCACTGGTTCAAAAGATATCGCGTAAGAAAGAAGCTACGCGGACGCGGACGCCGACGCGGACGCCGACGCCGACGCCGACGCCGACGGGAACCGCACCAAAAACAATATGTTCCCCACCTTCGGTTGGGGGGACATAACTATTTTTCGGGACAGAGTCTCCGCCTTCTGTAATTTGACCACGACAATGGGGAGTTTATATGTCTTATCCGAGGCCAAAACCCGGCATCCCAGCCGGGTTCGATAACAGGCCATCTTGATTTTGAATCCGACACTCTACCACTAAGCCACCGCGCTTCCCTTACACTGAAAATAAAATAGAATGATCTCATTCGCATGAGAAGAAAACTGGCTTTATGCATATAAGCGAAAACAAAGACGCTGATCAGCTGTGCAATACAAATACTTTTCTACTTTAATCCGGAATTTTAAGATTCTATCCTTCGTCTGTGACTGTAAAGACCGCTTTGGTCGGAAACCCTGAAGGTCGGTTTTCTCGTGTCGCGGCTCGAATAGTTTAGAATCTGATGCGATTAATCGTCGTCTTTCTTGAAAATTCTTTTGCAGATCACAGGATTTTTATCATCATGGATTTCCATTTGCTGAAAAAAATAAGAAAATATATCATCTTAAATATCACGATTGTTTAAATGTTTTCCTTTGAAATCAATGGGAAATTTTGATTCTGTTTTGAGATTCAATTCTGTGAATTATTTGGTTGCGAATTCGATCATGGGGTGATTTAGTCTTCCCCGCGAGAGGTTTTAAACCAGAATACCGTCTCTGTATAATCACAGTTGCTGCAATATAGGACGGAAAAACGAACAGAACGACATCTGGGGGAAATAGCAAAACATTAAGCATACCATTTACATGTATGTCAAAAAGCCATCGTGGAGTAGTGGTTAAGCCACTTGCCTTGTAAACCAGGTCGTGGGTTCGATCCTGGTCTTCTCTAGACCACCTGTGTAGACTTTTATAAGCCGATCCAACTAACAATATGTCAAAATATGTCAAACGTGTTACGTTTTACGTTTGACTATCGTATCCTTTTATATCAGTGTACAAATAACCAGCCTGACATCTGTAGACAACACAGATGCAGATCATTGCAAATAAATTCATGATCTACTTAATATCTCGGGCTTTGCCCCATCTGGTCCTGAGGTTTTAATGCTGAGAATGAAACACAATCTTCTCATAGATAACACTGATAACGGACGCGGTGGGTCATAAAAAAGGCTTAAAAAAACAAGCCGTATTTGTATCATGATAAGATGTTTTTGAGCCGGCAATTTTATACCTAGTTCCTTGAAAGGATTCAAATGTATCCTCGCAGCGGAGGCGAAAACTACGTTCTATAGCATTTTCATTCGTGGAGATTTTTGTTTCGTTAAGCTACAGTCACACTGTCACGTTTCGAGGCCTACGTTTTACTATGTTTCCAAGTCCCACGTTTTGCCCTAAATTTGTCCGGTTTTGCAGGTTGTTAGGTTTCAGTACGTTTATAGCTACGTTTTGCGACGTTTTACTCCGTATCGCTACGTATTGTCCGGTTATCCAACGGCTTCGGGCCACAGTTTCACTAGGGATTGGTACGTTTAGCTACGTATTTACTACGTGCCGATACGTTTTCCTACGATTCAGTAGGTTTTATCAGGTTATTACTACGTAGAGTCCGGATAGTTCATTTGTACCCGTGACGTATTTATTGGCATTATCGCACCAGAATTAATTAGTTGCATGATGACCACCAAGAGGACCCAAGAAAAGCTCCAGGGGTGGCAAATCTGCGCGTGCACCGGGGCACCGGGGCTGTTAAGTGCACTGCAAGATGACACAGAAGAGGTAACCTTTTTCTCTATATTTTGTGACTCGATTTATTGCATCTTTAAAAAAAAAAACAAAAAAAAAAAAACAAAAAAAAAAAAAAAAAAAAAAAACAACATCACAACCAAATTGTACACATTTAGTGCATATATTACTATTTGTTTCGAAATTGCACCCAATTCTTAATCCCATGCGTACTGGCCATGAACTTGAGCGTTCGATGATCGTATTCTTTGGAAATTTAATCGTATGCTTTTGTGTCCTTCTTAAGACGTATGAAATATATTCATATAAACGCCATGATTCCATATCATATAAAATGTTTGGGAAATCAGCATTAACCTCTATTACGGCCCGTATGCGTAACCAAACGTAGTAATACTTAGTTAAATCGTAGTAGAGCGTGTCAATACGAAGTGATACCTAGTAATACCTGCTGAAACCTACTGAAACCTATCAAAACGTAGGGTAACACGTAGCAAGTCGTAGTAAAACGTATTGAAACGTAGTCCCTGCGTATTGATACGTAGAGTTCCACCGGGTTGTAATTTACGTTTTAGTACGTTTTTGTTACGTATGTACTACGTTTTACTACGATTCGACTACGCTTTGCTACGTTTTACTACGTTTTATTAGGTATAAGCTACGTAAATCAGAGTGCCACGTTCGAACTGTTTTTTTAGTTCGAACGTGGCATGGGCCAGGTATATAGCCGTATATAGCCGTATGTAATACGTTCCACTACGTTTTAATACGTTTTACTACGTATATTGCCGTATTGCTACGTTTCAGAAGCGTAGTAAAACGTAGGCCTCGAAACGTGACAGTGTGACTGTAGCTTAAGTGATACATTTTACAGATAATTTTTTATGTCTGTAAAGGATGGATTCTTATATTTTCGTGTGTTTTTCCCCTGGAAAGTCGCAGCTGCCAGACAGATCATTACGAAAACATGTCCATGCAATAAACAGAGATTTTTTAAGTTGTAAAAACTGAAAATTTTATGTAGATTTTTTTTTATATTTTTCTTATTTTTGCCCAAAACATAGATTGTGGGTACACGTTAGAACCGCCTCACCGAGGCGGTTCTAACGAGTACCCACAATCTATGTTTTGGAGCAAAAATAAGAAAAATAGGTATACCCCTGCAAACCCCAGTTTTACTATATAAAAGTGGGGTTTAAGTGGGTATGCATTGCACGGACATGTTTTCCTGATGTAGTCCTACTGTGGAAGTCGAAATGAGAAGAAATAAATACATTCTGAAACAGTCAAACTGGCTTAACATGATAATTATAACATTATGAAAACACCAAAAATGTTGACATTTTTTCTCAAAACATAGATCGTGTGTACACGTTAGAACCGCCTCGCCGAGGCGGTTCTAACGAGTACCTACAATTTTTGTTTTGGAGGGAAAAAATAACAAAAAATGTATACCCCTGCATACTTCACTTTTACTGTGTATAAAAGTGGAATTTAAGGGGGTATTCATTGCACGGTCATGTTTTCATGATAAATTATTTAAAACTATGATCTGTTCGATTAAAACAACGTTTCTTGTATCTGGTGTCTGAATACAAATACAGAAAAATAAAAGTTTATCATTGCCAAAGGTCAAAGTGTTATTTACCATGATGAGCTCGTTGTTAACAACTTTTCTTGTGATTGTTTGTTTCTTGCCCCCTGATTTTGTTGGCGTCACATGGGTTGTCATAACACAGCTGGATGGATCCCACGTTATCGTAGCCTAACATACAAAGAATACGATTTTATACATTTTGGCCATTTATGTCAATGAATTTCTACATTTGGTATAAAAAAGTAAACTACGTATATAGGACAACTGCGTGTCATCTTTATTTCTCGAAATTTCTCCGTATTATTAGCGATTTTTTGAATTCGCAGTTGTATAAAGCTTCTAGAAAGTTTTTATTATCGAGAACTCGCAATTTAAATTATATATATGTTAACAAAATTTACATTTTTCTAGAAGAATTCTGAATTCAGAACAATCAGCATTTTTCATCTCATATAGACGGGCAAATCGGTAGGCGGTGCGAATGGAGTACAGGTCGATTTGTGTTAGACCTCGTCGGAAACTCCGAAGACCGGTTTCTCATGACGCGGCTCACTTCATCCTAGCTCATAATGACCTTAATTACGTTATCTAGCGGGTCTGTTTCTTCAACCTCCTGGCCCACTGTCACGGTTCGATCCTCTGTCTTCTTGGGCCCCGTGGTCACTATACGGATCTGGTTGTCAGCCACCTTGATAAACTCGACCTTTGGGGTCACAGAGGCTGCCATCTTCCTCTTGATGAAACCAACTCCTGTTATGATTACATTTGAAAACCAACAATCTGCATTTGCGAAAACAAAGGCACAGACCAACAATCTGCACATGTGAAAACAAAGGCAAAGATCGGGCCACCGCCCACTGGGACCTAAAGAAATAGATGGGCTGCTTGTGCCTCTATGCAAAGCTTATCACTATGGACTAGCCATCTGATTTCTGCTCAACCGCTCATGTCTGAGCCTGTCCAAAAGAGGCTAAAGTCAAACCATTCATACGTATAAGCCTTATTGGCTTAGTTGGGTGGGGTTTTAAGCACGTTTTGGATGTCATGACATCCTAATTTTGGATAAAAGTCCCATAAAATGGAGGCAACGTACCGACATGACCATTAGCTGTTAACTTGCAATGGACTTTAAGCATCAATTCAAACAAACAAACAGAGGCACAGATTGAAGCTTCGCAGTGATTGCGAAGCTGATCAGCGCCTTTGTTTTGGCTACACGGATAGAACACTTCCTCTTCTTCTTAAATCCGAAATTTCAAGCTTCTAGCCTGCTTCTTTGACTGATTTGTGTCGGACCTGTTCGGAAACCACATTGTTGGTTATCTCACGAGACGGCTTATTTTATATGTATGCAAATTTATATTTTTGTTATTATTTTTTTTTTACAACTACTTGATGCTTACTATTGCTAATAGACAATTTTTCAGTCATATCTGGACGGAGCCAAGTTGCTTCCTGGTTGACAAGCTCTTGAAGGATAGGACCTCGTCACACATAAGCGAACAACCCTCAACATAGACTTGCGTTATATTGCGAAAAGGAATTATTGTTTGTTTGATATATTGTTATACAACCTTTACAACACATTAGCGTATAAGCCAAACGCGCGTCGGGCGTGTTGATAAAAATGTAAAATTCAACATACGCCAGGAGCACACCGGAGACACGTTAGAAACGCGCTACGTGTGCGTTTGGTACGCTTGGTGTGCGTCCGGCGCGCGTCGCTGTACGTCGCTAAAAGTCGATGCGCGTTTCGTGCGCGTTTGGACTCAAAAAAATTTTAAACATGCTTAAATTTTTTCTAGAAGCTCAGCGTGTCCCGGGCGTATGTCTTATACGTTTCGAATACGTTCCACGCGCGTACAGGCGCGTTGAATACGCTTTGAACACGTTTGGCGCACGTTTCAGGCACGTCCGTGTACGCTACATGCGCGTTCCGATTTAATGAGATTATTTCTTCAGTAGCGTGCCCCAAGCGTGTGTGAAACGCGCGTTGAACGTTTACGGCTGCGCGCCTGTAGCGCGTGCTTAGCGTGTTCGGGACGTAACACAACGTACTCCAAAACTTTGAGATTTTTATACGTCCGGCACTCTTCAGCGTGTTGAGATTTTTCATACGCCCGGCGCGCGTTTGGGTTATACGCTAATGTGTGACTGCTGTTTAACGTCCAGGCATGGGCATAGTCGAGATACTTTCGCTGCATGCCAGGCGCACGAGCTGTATGGAGAGTAACACGGCCCAACACGGCAGCGGTACGTTTTAGTCCCCAGCCTCTCGCTCCGGACTACGACGCGCTACAAGAAGTCACAGCACTCAGCACCTCTTTTCTATCTGATTGAGACTGCTGGCTTTAGCTGTTGTTTCTTGTTGAACAGACATTGTATCATTTTAGCTTAGGCTGGCCATTCCTAGGACAAAGATTACTAGCATTCCCGATGAAGCAGCTGACTGCTTTCCGTAATTCGTGTACGGGAAATTGACATAATGATACAAACGTCACAAAGACACGTTGAACCTATGCCGGTGTTACATTCAATGTATAACAATGACTGTTGTGTATCTGGGGTTCGATGACCGGCAAATATCTATAATAAACTTGTCGCTGCTTTTATAAATAACACTGACATTTTTAGGTAACATGATCGTATATACTTTATCGAATCCTACTTTTCAACCTCTACGCAACAAGATTTCGGATTGACTGAAAAAAAAATATATAATACTTCTCTTGGCTTTATTGCTTTTTTTCAATTGAAAAAAAAAAAGAAAGACAAAGTGTCAGGAATGATGACTATGTATATATCAAGTATACGTTTTCTTGTCATTAGGAACACTCAACTTAAAATACCATTTGCATTGGCAGTGCATTGGCAGTTATCAACTCGTTTAAGCCTAGCGTACTTTTTGTGGGACATAGGCAAACAGAATAGCCCCAGATGTCACGCCGCAAAGCGCGGCGTCCCATCTGGGGCTATTATGTTTGCTTAAAAATCATCGAAATAGTGAATAAAAATCTAAAATCACACCTGGTGTTCCAAAAAATGAAAGTGGACTCACCCAAATGATATCGATAGTAAAGTCCATCCGTCATATATGGTTTAAGCTTGTCAATGCAGGTCTGATATGTAAAATGCTTGGGGAAAATAATAATAATAATAATAATAATAATAATAATAATAATAATAATAATGATAATTACCTATTGCGCTAAGATATTCGTCGAACTTTTCATTCCGCAGCAAAATCCATTTGCCACCAATCGTTGATTCGAATCCCTCCAGAGCCATTGTCGGAATACGGAACGGTAGCCAGGTGTTGAATATTGAGTTTTTATATTATTTAAAAATATGACAGCTACATTTCAGACCAAATATTAATTGAAAAGTAAAGTCCAACTGTAACATAAGAATAAGGACATAGAGTATAAAAACTGTGTATATATATACTGGATACTATCATGCTTCATGGAGCACAGTAATAATTGAGGTTGGCGAACGTAGGCGGGCTTGTGAGAATATGTGTTTGCAATAATCATTGTCCATACAATATGACCAAGACCTACTTTATGAACTAGAGAAGTCCCATAAAATAACCTAATATGTCTTACGGCGTTCAGTTTTTTTGGCCTCATAGCCAGGCATGACTCAAAATGGTCATAGAAAATAAACTTTGGTGACAAGCAATCACGTAGTATTGGGAAATGGAGCGACGTATTTTCTACATTACATTTACAAAATAAGTGAAGTATAATTCGGCAAATAGGTTACTGTATGGGCGTTACCTCATGAATACGTTATTGGTTATGGTTAAAGGCCCGCTCAGACCACAACGTATTAGCCAACGTATGAGCAGCGTATGAAAAAACATCCAGTACGTTGTTGTACGTTGTCATACGCTGTTCATTCTATGCTAAAAATCCGGAAAATGCTCTCTCTGAACGTATACAAAGCGTATGCTTAGCGCACGGAACGTATGTCTAACGTATGAGTAGCTTATTCATAACGTATCCCTGGCGTATCATGACTTATAAGAGCGTATAACAGCGTACGCACAGCGTTAGCATATCGTTCGTGACTTATAAGGAGCGTATGTACAACGTACGTCTGACGTATTCCAAACGTATGCAAAGCGTCCTTCTAACGAACTTGACGTTCTTAAAAAAGGGAGTCAAACATATATCCAGTAAAAATGGAAAATGAATAAATAAATAAATAAATAAATAAATAAAAGGAAATTAAAATGACCGAAGATATCTACACACCTGATTCGTCGGGTGCATTTTGTGGATTTCTAATATCGTTTATCAGAAGAATTATTTCCTAATTAGGTAGGCCACTTAACAAAAGTGACAAAATCATCAATAATGACAAATAATTGACAGGAGCTGAAAACTTGCATGATATAACACATAAACTATACTTTATTGTGCAATAGATCATCGTATTCGATACATGTATTTTAGTGTATGGAACGCCTTTACTGCCTCCGGATGTCTGAGTTCCTTATGTTGTAGGGACATATCTTTATGTTGTGTGGACCTATCGTTATGTTGTATCGAACTTTCTTTATGTTGTGTGGAACTGTCTTAATGTTGTGTGGACCTATCTTTATGTTGTGTGGAACCATCTTTATGTTGTGGGCAACAATCTTTATGTTGTGGGCAACTGTCTTTATGCCGTGTGGACCTATCCTTAGGCTCTGTAGAACTAGCTTTATATTCCATAGACATGTCTGTATGTTGTGTGGAACTGTCTTTATGATGTGTGGAACTGTCTTTATGATGTGTGGAACTGTCTTTATGATGTGTGGAACTGTCTTTATGATGTGTGGAACTGTCTTTATATTATGTAGAACTATCTTTGTTGTGTGGTGCTATCTTTATGTTCTATGGACCTGTCTTTATGTTCTATGGCCCTGTCTTTATGTTCTGTGGACCTATCTTTATGTTCTATGGACCTGTCTTTATGTTCTGTGGACCAGTCTTTATATTGTGTGGAACCGCTTTTATGTTTTGTAGTAATGTCTTTATGTTGTGTGGAACTGTCTTTATGTTGTGAGAACCTACCATTATACCATGTGCTTTCATCATTATGATGGATACAGTTAATATTATGTTATGAATATACACCATTACGTCACAGGCAATTCTAACATGTGCTTTATCGATGATGTTATATTATGTATAGATACTATTTTATCGTAGGAAACTGTCATTGTGTCCTGTTATATAATCATTATACTGGATGCTATTGCCATTATAGTATGTGGAACTGTCTTTATGTTGTGTGACACTGTCTTTATGTTGTGTAAAACTGCCTTTATGTTGTGCAGGACTGTCTTTAAGTGGTGTTGAATTGAACTTATGTTGTATAGAGCTGTCTTTTTGTTGTGTGCAACTGTCTTTATTTAATGTTGAATAGCATTTATGTTGTATAGTACTGTCTTTATGTTGTGTGCAACTGTCTATTTTTGTGTGCAACTGTCTTTTTGTTGTGTGCAACTGTCTTCATGTTTTGTGCAACTGTCTTTATGTTATGTGCAACTATCATTATATTGTAAATTATTGATTGTTTTTCGTAGTATCACTGTTTACCGGAACGCACCACATTTTATCGGAATCCGGGATGTTTCACCCCAAACCATTGCCTCCCCTAGTTGTTTCGTCCCCAATTAAGACGTTTCCTCCCTAGTCTTCCCCCTAGTCGTTTCGCCCCACTTGTCGTTTCGCCACCTAGTATATGTGAGAGGGGGGATGGGCATATATTGAGATAGGGATGGGCCATGGGGCTTGTGCATCAGGAAAACATGTCCATGAAATGTATACCCCATTAAACCCCACTTTTATACAGTAAAACTGGGATCTGCAGGGGTATACCTATTTTTCTTATTTTTGCTCCAAAACATAGAATATGGGTACTCGTTTCGCCCCCAAGACATTTCCCCTAAAACAGACGTGTAGCTGATAATTCAATTACCGTTCTGGTAACCTGACAGACGTTTTCACGCCTTTTATTCAGTTAAAGGGAACAATCACAAGATCTAAATATTTACACGATTTCCAATTCACGGTATTATTATTTTTTTCTTCTTCTCTTGTTTAATTTACATTTATATCATTCTTATTTAACCAGAGGACCAATGGTCCTGACATCGCTCACCTGAGATTTTGTCTTTGATGAATGACCTTTGGCTAAGGCCATGTTGGCCGACGTAAATGTAAACTTTACCTCAAATACTCACATAATTATTAAAACTATAATCCGTCTGTATCTATTAACTTTCAGATCTTTCTGGCAATATTTGACCTTTCTGTTTAAGTTAACAGTTTAATAGGTCAAGGTCAACCCAAGGTCATGATTTATATAAACCACGAAGGGCCAGAGCCCCCAATGGTACATTGAATCCAGAGAAGTTGATTTTTAAAGGATTTTACCACATATATGGGCATGACGGCCATCTTGGTCATGTGACCTAGACTACTTATATAAACTTTGGTTCCCCCTTCCTAAGGATACCACATATAAAATTTGGTTTTGATTGGTGAAGTGTTTCTGAGAAAATTCAGTCTTAAATTTAATATGTAAATGACCTTTGGCCAATGTCAAGAGATGACCTTGACCTTGAATACTCATAGGATTTCATTAACTCAATAACTTGTATGTATGTACCAACTTTCAGGTCACAGGCCACAAAACTTCCTGAAAAATCCAAATGCTTTCCATTTTTTCCTTTGAGAAGCCTATGTGACCAATGTTGACCTTGCCATTAAGTAGGTCAATGTCAACCCAAGGTCATGAGTTATACAAACAATGATGGAACAGAGTCCCCGATGATACATACCAAGTTTTATTGAAATCGGTCCAGCAGTTCTAGAGAAGAAGATTGTTTAAGGTTTTTACCATATATGGGCATGGCAGCCATCTTGGTCATGTAACCTGGACCATTTATACAAACTTTGATTTCTCCTTCCTAAGGATATCACATATAAAATTTGGCTTCGATTGGTGAAATTGATCCTGAGAAAAGTAAGTTTTAAATTTAATATGTAAATGACCTTTGACCAAGGTCAAGAGATGACCTTGACCTTGAATACTCCTGTGACTTCATTAACTCAATAAGTTGTATGTATGTACCAACTTTCAGGTTACCCGAAAAATCCAATGTTTTCACTTTTTTCCATTTCAAAGCCTATTTGTACAAAGTTTACCTTGCCGTAAAATAGGTCAAGGTCACCCTAAGGTCATGGCTTATACAAACTATGATGGGCCAGAGTCCCCAATGCTACATACCAAGTTTCAATGAAATCGGTCCACCGGTTCCAGAGAAGTTTTTACCATATATGGGCATGGCGGTCATCTTGGGAATGTGATCTTGACATTTATACAAACTTTAGTTCCCCCTACCTAAGGATGCTCCACATGAAGTTTGGCATTGAATGGACCAGGGATTTCAGAGGAGAAAATCTTTGAAAAGTGTGAACAACGACGACGACAACAGCGGACGACGGAGCATGGCCATCCTATAAGCTCACCTTTTGAGATGAGCTAAAATATAACAAGAAAGAAAAACGAAATATTTGACAAGATATTTGATATTTCACTGTGTGCTTGACACTTTGTAACAGAGATAATGTCTGTCAAAAGTTTTGTACAATGCTTCTGTCAGTAACATTTTGTGTAAAACTGAAACCAACACTCTATGTAGCAAATGCTAACCTGCAATGCCTGTTGAGAAGAGTAAAGAGCTTTTACAATCATCACCATGGTCTTATTACAAAAATAAATAAATAAATAAATAAATAAATAAATAAATAAATAAATAAATAAATAAAAACATCTGCTTGACAGATTATGTTACGCCCGACCCCCTTGATCTCCCAAGCCCTACATGCGAATTTAAATGACTAAAATTGTACAATCTGCTTCATATTTGATAAATAATGCGCTTTAATGTTATTCAAAACCACTAAGCACCACCTTTACGTCTTTTTTGTGCCGTTGTGCACTTTTTTACGCATCTTTACATCACTTTGCGCTACTTTACTGTATTTAGTTGTATCATTGTTTTTGTCTTTACATGCCGTATAATGATGTAAAATTAAGTAATTATACTATATGTATATGCATTCTTCCCTTTCATATATACTAGGGGGCGAAACGACAAGTTGGGCGAAGCGACTAGTGGGGGAGAAACGACTAGGGGGAAAACGACTAAGGAGGGAAACAGTTTGGGGGCGAAACATCCCGGATTCCGACAAAATGCGGAGCATTCCGGTAAATAGTGATACTTCGAAAAAATCAATAAGTCATCACAATATAATGACAGTTGCACATAACATAAAGACACTTTAGCAGGGCGGATATGTGAATGGATTGTGCACTTTTTGATAAAAGCATGAAACTTGGCACAGGGGTAGATTTATACTTATAAAAAATTTTGAGGGTCAGTGCCACGTAAAATTTTTCCTATGACGGCCGCCATCTTGAATTTCAAAATGGCGGCTTTTTTCATTAAGCGCTTATGTAGATGGATGTCAGTTTGCAGTACTGCTTTCTTTTGAAGTATTTAAAAGCCATTGTAACTATCATAAACATTTCAAGATATCTTATTATGCATATAAACTCCTAAATTTTCCAAGATGGTGGCTATTTTTTAAGATGGCCGCCACTTTTATCTGCAGAAAATCAAGATAGCTTGATGTTAATAATTCAAGGTAACAAATATATGGATTTAGTTGTAAAATGTTTTCAAGTACCTAATATGTCACAAATACAAGTTACATGTGATTTATATTTGGTAAATTGGATTTAATTGATCAAATATGGCATTCAAAATGGCTACCAAAGAAGTAAAGTACATACGCATGTTTTCACTTTGACAATTTTCAGAGTTTTGTTTTTCAGATAATTTTACTTGATACTTGTGTATGTGTATTTCTGTATCAGCTTAAAACAATCACATTCTAAATAATACATTCCAGAGTGGTATCCAAGATGGCCGCCAAATTGAGATGCCCTAAATCGGAAATGTGTCATTCACAATATTTGCTATCAGACAATTTAAGTGCTATGTATTTGAAATCTGCCACAGATAAGTCAGTCGTGCAAGAAACTCCTTAAATGTGGATGCAAAAAGGGCTGCAAGCAGAATTGTACTTGCCAGAAAGCGGGACTGAGATGTACTGGACTTAGTTTCTGTCGTGGGGACTGTAGGAGAGATTGAATTGTGATCTATATAGAGTGACAGAGCACTGGAAAATTATGTTCGTTGCTGCAATTTCATTCATAGCCTGTTTGTTGCTTCTATTACAGGATCCAGATAAGTTTTTAACAAGCAGTGTTTATTTCATTTATTAACCATGTACACGTGCATTCAGTTGTTAATATACCCCTTCGATATATTCATAAATAAATTGACAGCTCTTCTTGTTTTTGAACAATCGTCACTGGCAAGAAATGGACAACTGGAGGAATTTGTTTATACATTTTGTTAAGTATGAGTGTAAATATTTACTCTGTATATAAAACTTCCAGATCTTGTGATGTTGTAGGACTAAAGTGATTACATAATATATGGAACCAAATTTCTTAACAAAAAAAAAAAAGAAACGCTGATTTTCGAATTTCAAAGATTCCACAAGCAACCATGGTTAATGGTGTGTAATTATAGTTTATGAAAAAATATTCATTTTTCTAGTAAGGCTGAAAATTTGGTGTCTTTATGAGCACTATTTACAAAGTTACACCCTGATTTTCATTCAATAAAGTAAAGCGGTTGTTACAATATAAAATTAAGTATGTCAGTGTTATTTTTCAAGAAAACTAATATTCCACAAGGAATGTTGTATAGAGAAAGCTTGCTTGAGAATCAATAAAATGAGGAGAATGAAATTCCAGTTAGATAGAAAATCCCTTCAAACAATATAATTTTCATTTGTTCGTCCACTCTTAGAATATGCCGATGTTGTCTGGAACAACTGTACGCAGTACGAATCGGAAGATATAGAAAAAATTCACAATGAAGCTGCACGAATAGTCACAGATGCGACCAAATTGGTCTCTATCGAAAACCTTTTATTAGAAACAGGTTGGGAGACATTAGAGTCGAGGAGGAAAAAACAGAAAGTGATATTATTTTATAAAATGCAAAACAATCTTTCTCCTAGCTATCTTAATTAGTTCTCTAGTGCCCCCACTGATGTTAGAATCTCGTCCTATCATTTACGAAATGCAACTAACTTACAAACAATACGTTCAAATTCTGAGCAATATTACAATTCTTTTCTACCTTCTGTTGTCCATGACTGGCATGAACTTCCACAACAAACTCGTGATTCTCAAAGCTTAAACATCTTCAAGAACAAACTTAACAAGAATATTAATGTGCCACCTCGATATTACAATGTAGGTAAGCGCATTGACCAAGTACTTCACACTAGATTAAAAACCAAATGCAGTAGCTTAAATCAGCATCTTCATTCTAAAAAAATAATCGACAGTCCACGCTGTGTTTGCGGATCCATACAAGATACCAATCATTACCTTTTTGTATGCCACCGATATACTGATTCGAGAAGGGAACTGTTAGATACGGTCTCTACAATTTGTCACCCAAATCTTAATGTACTCCTTTACGGAGATCCATCACGTTCATTTGATCAAAACAAACAAATATTTTCAGCTGTACATGACTTTATTATCAAAACTAAACGCTTTGAACGGTAATTCTTTCCTCTCAGGCTAAAGTTTGAATATAATGTTTATTATATATGTCTGCTTATTGTAGTTTTGTTATAAACCAACAATGCTGATGTGCATTTTGCGTGTTGAGTGTGCGAAGCAAATCAAACTTCTTTTGTATGATTAACTATATTCTCCTACCCCCGTGGAGATGACAGAGAGCTGTAGAAAATTTGCATAATTAGAAAATCAAGTTTAAACTCTTATCACATTTTGTAAATTGAGTATTTTCTTCAAGTCACTTTATATTATTGCAAACATTATTGAGTGCAAGGGATACAGATAATATAAGTCAACTGACTTCCTCCTGTATCCCTCTTCTTCGTATATTCAATTCAATATTATTGTTTGTGTTATTACAAATATTGTTTGTTATATACAAGAAAGAAATAAAAGTTTAAACTAAAGCTTGCTAGTGGATTCCTTCTTCAGGTAAGCATGTCTTAAAGCACCGTGAAGATACCTCTGGCCAAAACATGGGTTGGAATTTTATCATACAGTTTCATGATTTGTTTTCTTGACACAGAATAACATAGGGGGCTGGAACTTTCACAGAGAAGCTTTTCAATGTCAGGCTGTCACACACAGCTCATCTTAATGACATTTCAAACCTATTGTATAGGTTGTAAGTCAAGGGAATCAGTAGGGCAGTCAAACACAGACGTTTCTCTAATATCAAAAATGTGTTATTAATGCAAATAACACTGCCTTTCATATATACTAATTCTTTTCGCATCCTTTTTTGGCATAAAACACCCTATAGAAGAGATGAGTATATAGTTCTTTTACTCAGAGCAAAAGTTTTGTTCCATACCTCTGAGTAAAAGAACTATATACTCATGTCAAAACCAGAGCAGAGAAACCTCTTTGGACCTATAGAAGAGGTTTGAAATATCAAGAAGAGGAGATGTGAGTCATTGCTTAACAATAAATTAAGCCTACTATGGTATTCTATGCGGAGGAACAAATAATGAAACTGTATGATGAAATGCCAACCCACGTTTTGGCAGAATACAAAGCCAAAGGTGAATCCACCGTGCTTTAAGGCATGCTTAACTCATGAAGGAACCCAACAATGAATCTTTTTCTTACAAACGTCCTAGTGGAATATTAGTTTTCTTGCAACATAACAGTCACATGCTTAGTTTTATATTGCAACAACCGCTTTACCATGAAATTCATAAATGTACATTGATTGAAAATCAGGGTGTAACTTTGTAAAGAGTGCTCATAAAGACACCAAATTTTCAGCCTTAGTACAAAAATGGTTATTCCTTCATAAATTATAAACAACATCACAAACTATTAACCACGGTTGCTTGTGGAACCTTTGAAACTCGAAAATCAGCGATTTTTGTTAAAAATTTGTTTCCATATATTGTAATCAATTTAGGCATACAACATCACAAGTTCAAGAAGTTTTATATACAGAGTAAATATTAACACTCATACTTCACAAAATATATGAACAAATTCCTCCAGTTGTCCATTTCTTGCCAGTGACAATAAAATTGTTCAAAAACAAGAAGAGTTGTCAATTTATTTCTGAAGGGGTATATTATATTCGAAGGGGAATATTAATAACTGAATGCACCTGTACTACTGAACTACTTCTCTTCACTGGCAGCCATAATGACATGCTGAAATAAATCATAAATCTGAAATCATACAGACAAGTTAGATTCTGGTTAAAATAGAAAATACCTAATTCATAAGAAGTAAATTCCACCCAGTTTCAAAATCTTAAAGTGTCCATATATAATATTTCACAGTTAAGATGCTAATTATGGTGGCCATTTTGAAACTTAGCCTTATTCTTGACATTTTTAATCTTGAATTTGAGTTTAAGGTATTTGAGTGTAAGTAAAATTAAATGAAGAGACAGATTTCCGGTAATAATGAATTATCTTATTAATAAAGAATCTGAAAATAGACGGCAATTTCTGACAGAACTTTTTTTTGCATGTAAATGTGGCAATGTTTGTTTTTTTTTGGGGGGGGGGGGGGGTTTAATTGGCTATATGAATCGTGAAATTTATGACTCTACATACGCCTGTAAGCATTTTCATTTTTATTTATTTTTTTTTTTTTTTTTTATATTATATGTGCCATGTTTTCATCAAACTGACTTGGTTTTCGTAAATAAATGGCGGCCATCTTTGAAAATGGTCGCCATCTTGGACTGTTTAGTAATTTCTATGTATAGTGAGATAACTTATTATGTTTTGTTAATATAACTTTGATTTTTAACGCTTTTAAGGAAAGCAGCACGGCAAACTAATAACCATATGTATAGGCTTTATATGAAAGATGCGGCCATTTTGAAATTCAAGATGGCCGCCATCACAGGCCAAATTTTACGTGGCACTGACCCTCAAAAATTTTTATAATTATAAATCTACCTCTGTGCAAAGTTTCATGCTTTTATCAAAAAGTGCACGATCCCTCAAAAAATTGTTACATATCCGCCCTGCTACTTGCACAAAACATGAAGACAATTGTACGCAACATAAAGACAGTTGCACAGAACAAAAAGACAGTTGCACATAATATAAAGACAGCTCTATACAACATAAATTCAATTCAACGCCACTTAAAGACAGTTCCGCACAACATAAAGACAGTTTCACACAACATAAAGACTGTGTAACACAACATAAAGACAGTTTCACACAATATAATGACAGTTTCACATACTATAATGCCAATAGCATCCAGTATAATGATTATAGAAAAGGACACAATGTCAGTTGCCTACGATAAAATAGTATCTATACATAATATAACATCATATTCTACCAGTATAATGGTGTAAATTCATAACATAATATTAACTGTATCCAACATAATGATGAAAGCACATGGTATAAAGGCAGGTTCTCACAACATAAAGACAGTTCCACACAACATAAAGACAGTACTACAAAACATAAAAGCGGTTTCACACAACATAAAGACATGTCCACAGAACATAAAGTCAGGTCCACAGAACATAAAGATAAGTCCACGCAACATAAAGTCATTTCCACACAACATAAAGACAGTTCCACACAACATAAAGAAAGTTCGATACAACATAACGATAGGTCCAAACAACATAAAGATAGGTCCCCACAACATAAGGAACTCAGACACCCGGAGGCAGTATAGGCGTTCCATATTAGTGACTAAGTATTTTAGTGACTTAAGCATGCCAACTTGAATCGAAACAAACAAACTGACGCTGCCAGTATTATTGTTTTACTTGAGCAGACCTAGTAGAAACATATATTATGTTGGGTAACGTTTTTAAGATTCGCGTCTGTTTCTGTTTCAATCTTAACACTTCTCACAGCTAAGGAAGTCTCCCATAACAATTTCTCAACAACTTTTCGTTTCTACAAAATGTAATCATTCGATATACTGAAAATAACCAGCATATTGTGGAATCTACCTGCTTAAATTTTCAGTTACGTTTGATATTCGATTTGGTAATAAGCATATTTTGAAAAGGTGACTTTGATATTCAACAAATCTTTGACACTTTAAATATCGACAATTTTATAAAGGGTCTTCGAATATGAGCTTTGAAGGGCATCCAGTTTTTACAAAAAATATTCTCTGGACAAGCGATAATATAACAGTGAATACACTTTAGCCATACACCCAATTGTGCAATTTGTTGTTGACCAAGTATATTATTTTGATGCTTCCGTGTGGCTATTTAATCACAGTTCCTATTCCTTCCATTTTATACATAAAATCCCGAACGCTGACCAATGCGCTACACGTAAGTTGTGCATACGCTGAGTACGTTCTTCGCACGTTTAACATACGCTGCATATGTTCCGAGCACGCTGCTCCTACGTTTGTAATGCGTTATGCATACGCTTCTCATACGCTAAACAAAACTCCAGGTTAGCTTTGACGTACGGCAACGTATGTAAACGTATGAGTAACTTACAGGTAACGTTCATGAACTTATATTTACATTTTTCTAAAACCTCCTTAGATGAACCATTAGATGTTCATCTGTGTTCATACTTTCATGAACAACATCGTGTCACGCGACGTGACGTAATCCAAACTTGACGTCAAAAAACATGAATCTCTCCAATCTGATTGGACGTTGTAAACGTCGACGCCGTTCCGCTGTTTGAACACACACTGTGTGTAGATTCTCTGTTTGCTGGTAAATGTGACCGCCTTGGTGATTTTTCAACAAGCGATAGAGAGAAATGAATGTAAATATAAGCAATGAGTTTAATTTTTCTGTTGTTCATGGAGCTATGAACCGCAGTGGGTCGCTAGCAAAGCTTACATGAACCCCTTCGGGGTTCATTCACTTTGCACGTGACCCACTGCGGTTCATAGCTCCATGAACACCAGAAAAATGAAATTCATTTCTTAAATGCATAACGTATTCATTGCGTACGCCTAACTTATGAGTAACGTATTATCGTACGTCGGCATACGTTGGAAATTTTGTGCATGCACAAAATTTCTGGGCGTACACGACGTACGACAACGTATGCCAGCGTATTGTAGCGTACCCCTAACTTATGCAAAACTTATGCCGAACGCTTGCAACGTACACCAACGTATGGACAAAATATCTCATACGTCGGCATACGTTGGCGCTATACGCTCCTTTAGATCAGCTGGCTAACTGTCACTCCGCTCCACTTCGGTACCTCGTTCCACTTCCCTGACAGCTTACGTGTAGCATACAATGTCGAACAAATTGCGGATTTAGTAAGCGACTTGCAGCTATGTTATTTTGCTATTAATCGTATTATTTTTGTTATGTATTTGTACTAGTGCCGAAGATTTTCATGTATTCAGTAGCATTCCACAACAAAGTTCCTGCGTATCATTTATATACCACTTTCCACTTTTATTTAGTAAAACGGAGGTGTACATGGGTATAGAAGAAGAAGAAATTTATGATCCTCGTAATAGGTCAATGGAGGTCGAGGGCATCCTCCATTCACCGTACAAACATGACAAATATTATTTGCAATAGGTCATACATGACCCTTGAGCAAATAAGCATATATACAAACATTTCTAAATAATTTTAAGTATTGCGGACAGTGTGATGTTATTCACTACACAGTGTGATTATACTTATCAACTAATTATATTGATATTTACCTAATCATATCAAATATAAAAGCAAATACATTTGTCATCATGCAAAAGTAAGAACAATGCATACATATCTGCATGTTTATAGTATATCAAAATGCATTCATCTAATGACCAAACACTCTTCATTCTTGAAACACAGAGAATGTATAAACATATATTACAATATATACTTATCTTTAGAAATATCAGGTTAAGGAATAAATTTATAAACCTCAAATAACTATGTAAGAATTGATAGTACAACCCAAAAATATACTTTTTTTTCATCAGACACAAACATGTAAGAATATTGGCAAAAGGTACTTATTAATTAAACACAGTAACTGAGAAATAAAATAAGGGTACGTATTCCAGAACATTTATGAGCATACATCAGGTGTGCAATATGTAATCAGTACGTATTTCAAAACACTTATGAACAAACATTGCCAAATTTTTTAATGTTTTTGAATTTGTTTCCTGCATCAATTCAATCGTTTTATACATACTTTGATTCCGAAGATAATAGGGTTTTAGAAATATTGTTCTTTCATCATTGTACAATCTACATTCAAATAGGAAATGGTATTCGTCTTCTAGTTGATTACAGACAGTGCATTTGCGTTGTTCCCTAGGAGTACGATGTGGTCTATTCCATCTACCAGCCTCAATCATGAGCCTGTGTGATGACATTCTAAGCTTTGATAATGCGACTCTAAACTTTCTTGTAGTTACCTTATCTAAATATGGCTGAAATTTAAATGTGCATATAACTCTATAAAATGACGCTCTGCTTGATTCAGCTAATCTATAATTCCAGTTTTGAAGAAAATGATCTGACAATCTTTGTTTTAAAAGCGTAAGAAATTTGCTAACATCCCCCACCCCTTGGGCTAACCATGCATCGAGAAACCCAAGATTCGCTAATGTATTTTTTACTAAAGATGCCCAGTTCTTTATGTTTTGGTTATCATTTATATCGTTTAACATAACTTTATAGATTTGACTTATATATTTTCTTTCATCTGCATACACTACTTTGAACCAGTACTTAATAATAATATATATTCTTTTTGTATAATAGTCTGTACGCCCGAGTTCTCCATAGATAAAATCGTTTTGCGTACTTGTTTTAACACCTAGCAATTGTTTACAAAATGACATATGTATTCGTTCAACCTGAATTGTCTTAGCAAAACCCCACACTTCGCTTCCATAATTCAAAATTGGTGTGACAAGTTTATCAAATAATTCAAGTTTGTGCCTTGGGGTTATATTTGTAAAATTGTAAAGATACCTGTTTAACTTGAAGATAGCTTTTAGTGCCTGACCAGCTAACGTTTTGTGGCATTCTGAAAAAGAGCCTCCCGTTGAGAAAACAATACCTAAATAAGAAAAAATACTCACAATAGCTAACTCTATACCATTATAATAAAATTTCAAATCCCTAGGCAAAATACCACCCCCTCTAAAAATCATAATTTTGGTCTTCGCTGTATTTACCTTTAATGTGAACCTTTTACAATTTTCCAGTATGCCTTAATTTTCAGTAAAAGGCAGAAGTTGAACAAAATAGATAAAGAAACATGCATATATATACATCTGGGTAAAAAGTAAGTGAAATAACCATTAATTATTTTTATTTATTTTTTTTTATTTTATTTTTTTTTTTTTTATTTATTTATTTATTTCTTTTGCAATATAATTTTCAGTCACACATGGCAAAATCTTTACTCGGCAATGTAATGAATGAAAACTCGGCACACGTACATTGTGAGCATACGGAGTTAACGATTGAGACAAATATGTTTTGGTATCCTTTTAGAATTTCATGAACACAGTGATTCTCGAAACGCATACAGTTTCTATTTATTACGAAAACACACCCATGCAATATACATGTTTTCTCAACGGTTGCAAAAATTGAAAAGTATCGGTTTTTTTTTTTTTTTGAATTTTTATTATTTTTGCTCAAAACATAGATTGTGGGTACACGTTAGAACCAACCCCTCGAGGCGGTCGGTTCTAACGTGTACCCACAATCTATGTTTTGGAGGAAAAATAAGAAAATTAGGTTTAACCTTGCAAACCCCACGTTTTTTTTTTTCATATAAAAGTGGGGCTTAAGGGGGTATACATTACACGGACGTGTTTTCCTGGTGCATACATGTAGCACCAATAGGCATTCATATTATAGACATTCATAAATTGCTAGATTTACAACGGAAAGACATGCAAGTGTTTTTCAGAGCTTTTCTAAATTCAACGAATTTCCACATATAAATAAATGGATTGATCGCTGAATTCACCGTCAACAGCGTTGTCCCGAGTAACTTGATGTTTCTGGGCATGTCGATATCACTTTGGCTCTCGATGACTATTATGATGATGAATGGGGCGACACACACATCGAACAGGAACAACACAAGTCCTGTGAAAAGGAAAGAAATAACATGTATAATAATTGTGTTATAATGGGTGGGCGTTGGATTTTGCTCTATGGTAGCTTTTTCCTAAACGGTGCGAGTATTTATATATTAAATGTGGACATAAATAAACAATTTAATTCTTGTGTGTTTTCATCCTAAATGGACTTAAAATCAACGTAAAAGTCTGAAATGTGTTTCCCTAAAAGGCTCACGTTATGATGTACATGTAAATTCACTGTACTTTGCCAGAATCTTGTCACACACATTTACAGTTCCGTAGGATTTCGGACAATGTTAACAGCGCAAAGTGTGCTTATCTTGGCGGTCACTGGTAAAAATTAACGTAACATTTTCTTAAATAATTGAAAATACTTCGTTAGTGATATATCATAATCTGAAACTGTTATTCAAGGTTTTCTGTCAGACGAACACTGATTTTAGTTGCAATTAAATGCATTGGGCATACTAGACGTTATTGAAAAGCTTAACATACCTGTCAAGACGATAGCCCTCTTTTGAGCATTGAAGCAGTACTTTGTATTTTTTTCTCGCTGGTCTAGATCGACTTGTTCGAACTTTACCGTCCATCTCTCATCCGCCGTTCCACTCTCGTCGGCTCGATCTCCATTGTGTTTCTCAGGTTCTTTAGATGATGTGGCCTCTACAACAGTACTTGTTGATGTTTGCTGATTGTCAATGTCGTTGTCCGGCTCCTGTGTTTGTTTGAGTGATACTGGGTCGTCATTATCTTGTTTGTGTTTGAACGATATGGCGTTGTCTGTATTTTCCTTTTGTTTGAATGATATTGCGTATATTTTATCGCATTCAGCCGAGGCTATACCAATTTCATTATGATTGTTCTTTCTGGTGGTAGATTTGACCATATCCGTTGCATTTTCACAAGCAGATGCATCAGTCCTAGTTAAAGTCGCTGCAGAATTGTCTTGACTTGATGATTCGTTCGCTTGTTTCGCTGCCTTCTGATTTGAACAACATAGTGTTATAATTATTGCAATGTAAACTGCATTTGTTAGCAGTGCTGGTACGATATAAAATAAAATACAATAAGTCAATGCAGATTTATATGCTTCTGTGAAAAGTTCTGGCAAAGAGCATAAGTATACCTTTTGTCTATAATTTCCCCATATAAGGAAAGGCACGGTGAATATTCCTATACAAATAACTCCATTTATAATTATATAAATGAGCAAATATCCCTTTTTCTCGGCTTTAAGGCTATAAGGGGTCATAACACGCGATACCACCCTCAAGCGATATACACAGATTCCAAGTATATGGAATAATACTATCACTTGAGATGATATGAAAAGGATGAACGAAAAAGCACAAAATTCGAACCTTACGCCTTTAGAGAATCCAGAAATATACACGGGCATTGTGGAAAATCCAACATATAAATCACAGACACACAACTGACATATTTGAATCGCAAATGTCGTTTTCAAAAGTATTTTTCTATTTTGAATAAAACAGATCATAACAAATGTATTAAACATTATAATCCAGATAGAGAGAATAATGCTAAACAGTACGAAGAGAGGCGAAGCATTATCGCCATATACGATTGGAGTACTGTTAGTACTTTGATTATTGTCTAAACCGTAGTCCATCTTTATTGGCTGATATTCATATTTGTTATTTCGTTTTTAGAAACCGTTCGATGATTCAGGCTTCAACCTATTGAATATATTTTTGTGAGAAGTCGCGTTATAGTTGTAAAATTTTCTGATCATATTCGGAATTTTTTGTGTATGTTAGCCAAACACTATTATATCCCAGAATATATAACAAGACATTTTCCCATTTATTTTTCCACGATTATGCTAAAAGAAGCGGTATTGTAATAGCTCGTAATGACACGATTTTACAAAGGCAGTGTTTAAATGGAAAAGCTGAATGAAACCAGAACTCTCTATAGAAAATGGGCCGCATCATGAGAAAACCAGATAATTGCCTATGCGAAAACAAAGGCGCAGATCAGCCTCGCGGTAACCGCGAAGCTGATCAGCGCCTTTGTTTTCGCTACACATATAGTACAATTCCTCTACTTTCTAAATCCAAAATTTCCAGCCTCTATCCACCTCCTGTGCTTGCACACATTGGTTTGTGTCAGACCAGGTCGGAAACCACATTGTTAGTTTTCTCGTGACGCAGCTCATATAATTTGTCATGGAAACTGCCATTTAAGCGCGTGAAATTGTGTGGAATCAACCTGTTAATATCATGTGACCAATTAGAATCGACCTGATAATAAGATATTGTGACCAATGGTATTTGCTAGAATGTTCGCTCAGCCATATTGTCGCTTAAGTGTTTCCAGAACAAGACGAAAAGCGAGAAGAGGGGTCATTGAGCTTGATTTAAATCAGCGACAGAGGAAACTCATTACGAAAACTTATTTAGCAAGCTTTCTATCGATACGGAACAATTCATGTTTCTAAAGTAGAATTTTCCAGCTTCTTGCCCTTTTTGTGACAGTACAGGCTGGTTTGTGTGGGACGTTGTCGGAAACCACTAATGCAAGGTTTTTAATTACGTGACGTGGCTCAGGAGGTACGATATGAAAAGGGTTGTGCGTAAATGGCATTTAGTACATTCAATGAATGCCAGATGTCAAAGTACAATGGCCACACAGTCAGGTTCAGACGTGTCTTGCTGTATGTTGTTTTTGAAAATTTCCCTATTTGGTGGCGTTCTATTTTGGCTCATTTGGTATATAGAGATTATTATAATGACAATTTTCATATCGTACCTCGTATCAACCCGAGAATCCCGTATCAGCCCGAGAGTCTCGTATCAGCCCGAGGGCCGAAGGGCTGATGCGATAGTCGAGGGCTGATACGGGATTCGAGGGTTGATACGTGGGTACGATATGAAAATTTTCATATCGTAATCTTTTTATCATAATTTTGATTCATGACCATTTTTCCCTTTCTTTGTTATATTTATTTATTTATTGACATACCGCCAAATCATGCTGTTGAGCGCATATTATTGCCGCATTAGCACAAATCGAAAATTCGTCTCGACATGACAAAATACTGTTGCCTGTGACATAAAACCACAATCATGCGTGCTCCGAATATATTTTTATTAGCCAATCATTTGGTGATACGGCTTTTTCTCCCTATGGATGATATGGGTCACGTGGGTATGTATTACGAGGGAATGATATGGGTTTTATCAATTTTTGAACGGATACGGCTTTCGAGATACTGTGCCGCGATACGTGAACGTAACTCTTGTCTGCATTGCATATGCAAAAAGAACATATTTTGTAGTAAATATACTCAGCGTCTGTGAAAAGTTACCATCAATAAAATTTCGATATTTTGAAACATGTAAAATTTCTTTCAAAAATTGTAGTTTCATTTATGATTCTGGTCAACAGCAAATTGATTTAGAGACATTCAAGAGTTCCACTAGCCTAAGAACTATTGTGCACGTGTACCACGTGCAATTTGTGATTTTCGAAATTTTTAAGAACTAAAAAGCCATGTTTTGACAAGTCGTCATGTCTTCTCATGCCTCTAACATCTTCAGTGAAAACGCCACCAAATTGGTTTCAATTGCTCCCTCGACTGCCGAAATTGAGGACCTTACTTTTAGGTAGTACCCAAATTTTGCATTTCTCCATACATTTCAATGGAAGTTTTTAACCAATTGCCACGGACTGCGTATAATCTTTTCGGCTGTGATGAGCACCCTTTTCAATAGCAATAATGAATGTCATTCTATGCCATGAGAATGAATGCTGAAGTATCGGCAGTTGTCTTTACAGAATGAACCAAACTTTGTCGTGTGTTAATTGAACCTGATTTACTGGTAACGTTTCATTGACACTGAGTATATATGATAAATAATTTTACTAGTCATTCCAATGCAGTGCTGCTGTAATATTAGTAGGGATCAAGGAAAAGGCGCAATCAGAAAAAGATTCCCACTCCAAAAACCGAGGTGAGAAAAACCTAAATTAACAATCAGGTACTACTACCGTGAAAACATATCGTAAGCCGAATGAGCAGCTATTTTCGCAATAGTTGGTCACTCAGTTACATTGTACCTAAAAAAAAACATCACAGAAGTATCGCCTTGGAACGATCAGTAATATAAAATTACTGGCGGGCTTAAACTAGTTTTACATGGCCATAACCTCACCCTCAGCCTCTGCAGTGGTTCATAACATTTAGTTAGTTCTTCGATCGGTCCTCGTGGTGAATCTCTAACTAGTCAATCATCAAGAACAAACAAATAAATCATGATAAACGCCATGATGAATCAAAAACGAGGACTCAACAGATTTAGTAAGCTACCCGACGATGGAGATCCCTGGGCGCCGAATAACTTACTGAAACGGAGCAAAAGAAAAACACCAGTTTGACCCCGGTGGACCAAGCAACAGACAAGAAGCTCCGGCCCCAACCAACTAAAATGAATAGCTTTAATAGAGTCTGACGCCCGACGCACCGGCGTCCAATTAAAGAAGGCAGCATAGTTATCAACCATGATTGGGTTAAAAACTAAGCATGCAGACTGTCGCATAACATTCAACTTACAACCTATACGTCTATAATGCGTAATGATTTTTCTGAACTGAAAAGAAAAATCATTCCTTCCTATAAGTTTCTTAAATTTGTAAACAAAGTCACCATAAAATTCTGGTTCAGAAAGGCCCTCACCTAAAAGCGTCTTTAACCCAACATTATATATGCTGTAATATTAGTATAAGTTTACCATTGTTTATCAGTTTCCCTGTCTGTTGTGCATCATAACTGACTTTCTCTGGCTAAATTAAATTGATTACCACCTAACTGAGAAATAACAGGTTCACTTGCTATTTTCATCTGTTATTATAACACTTTAAGTCTGTAATAATGCGTCATTATTACTCCATTATGACATTGACGTCATTGTAGCATTACATTGCAACCGTGGTCCATATGTGATGCATGAATTTATCCACTTATAAGTAGTAACATCATAAGATGTATACAGTAACAAATCATTGTAACACTGTCAATGCATAAATAGAAATCAAAGTGACAAGTTCTTTGGTGCATATGAAACACCAAAACATCCCTATACAACAAACCCTTTATGTATTTAGTTTAAAACCTATCATGAGTTTTGTCTCTTTAAGAGCATTTTATAAACTTTCACAGTTTCAAGTTCAAAGTGTGAATACGAGTAAAGTTACTGCTCAGAAATTGGAAACGTCTCACTTTACTTATATCCTATACCATAAGTTCAACTTCAAAACGTGAAAAGGGATTACTTATTACTTTGCAAGGAAACAAGGCCTTTCCATTATGATACCATATACCACACACGTATGAGTGAAAGAAACTATACCGTGGAACAATCATTTACTGTACTGGTTAATTAATGATTATATGAGCCTTTGCGTGAGAAAACAATCAATCTGGATTTCCGACTAGGTCTGAAACAAACCGGACAGCACAGTCACAGATTAAATCTGTGTTTACCTGTTAAAATTTTCAGCAGAAATTTTTTCTTATTTTTGCTCAAAACATAGATTGTGGATACACGTTAGAACCGAGGCAGTTCTAACGAGTACCCACAATCTATGATTTGGAGCAAAAATAGGTATACCCCTGCAAACTCCAGTTTTGCTATATAAAAGTTGGGTTCAAGGGGGTATACGTTTTATGGGCATGATTTCCTAATGACGCTTATACTGGGGATGAGTAGTTCTAACGCCACAGCACCGCAATATGTTTTACCTCTGTCATATCACAACGTGAGCCTTCCTCATTACGAGACTAGTACTGTTTCAATGTCAAGGACAAAGATTCCTTGTTTTCAGATTGAATTCTTGTATCCAATTGAAATGGATTTCCATAAATGATTCTCTGGAAATTCATCTCAATTGGATAAAAGAATCCGCGATAAAATATTATAAATTAGCACAGTTTTCTTAACAGATAAATGGACCATATCTATGGAAAAGGAGGGGGTCAGCGAACATCGCTATCTGATATACAAGGAAACATCAGGAAAACATGTCCGTGAAATGTATACCCCCCTTAAACCCCACTTTTATATTGTAAAACTGGGGTTTGCAGGGGTATACCTATTTTTCTTATTTCTGCTCCAAAACATATATTGTGGGTACTCGTTAGAACCGCCTCGGCGAGGCGGTTCTCCGAGGCGGTTCTAACTTGTACCCACAATCTATGTTTTGGGCAAAGATCAGAAACATATCAAAAATGTTCATTTTATACAACTTTAAAAATCTCTGTATATTGCATGTGCAAGTTTTCGTAATGATATACATCCGTTTGTAATATATGGGCAGTACTATGGGAAATAGAACGGTGGTTACTACTCTAATAACCTCGTTTGTTGTGTGTGGCATGTTAAATGATTTTCCTCCCCAAGTAACTTATTCAATTGTTCTCTTGATGTCACGGAAATAATATCACCCTTAATAGTGTGTGTGTGTGTGTGTGTGTGTGTGTGTGTGTGTGTGTGTGTGTGTGTGTGTGTGTGTGTGTTGGTAGCCGGGGACCAGAGGTACTAAGGGGCTACACCTTACCACCCTTAATATATGTGGTGACACCGTTAATAAATGTGGTGACACCGTTAATCAATCTAGCTTGGATGCAAGTCTGTCAACATTTGGCAACTCGTGAAGTATGCATAAATCCAAGATGGCCGCCGGAAATCTGTGAAATTTTTAAATCTTAAAAAGTGTAAAATTATAATTTCATGTTTTGACAATTCCAACACCATAATCAATCTGAAAAATTCAGACAGATATCTCGAACACAAGAAAAGTAATAGAAGTTTAAAGAGTGGCATTTTGCATAGTGAAAACGTTATGTTTTTAAACAAGCAAATAACTTTTCCTGACTGCCATTAAAACATTTCAGTAGAACAAAACTTTTCCAGCACATTTTTACGATATAACTCTAGTTTCTTTCCATGCCTATACCAACTTAGTAGTGGCGAACATATGGGGATCGGTTAAACACCTTTTAATGACATACAGTAGGCATATTCAAGACACCCTAGAACTTGAGCAACAAGGTCAAATGCCATTCTGAAGGGCCTAACAAATCAGGGATAGAAGCGAGTTAAAGACCCATACAAATTAAAAGTTGTTTTTTTTGCAAGAATTTTACTTGAAAAGCACCTTTAGAAAAAAAATGAGGGCGATGCTTAACTTATGTCCGACTGTATATAACATACGAGGGCTGAGCAAAACGGCTGTGGACTTTTTTGTCACCCCACGTACTTATAATATAATCAGAGGAGGAAGAGTAGTCAGTAACTGTGACAAGCCCCAAAACGATTTCAACCAGCTGCTTGCCTTAGTTGTCCCTATTACTAAATTGCTAAGTCAACTTCTTTCTGATTTTGATAAGGAATACCATCTTTAGCACATACATGTATCGTCAGTCATGACAGTTATTGGTCTTTTTCGCAAAACATCATTATTGTAACTATACCCGATAAATGATACAATTTGTGCTTTGATAAATAGCGTTGTGGAAAAGAGGCTGAAGTTAGTGAAAAGGTCTGAAAAAATGTAAGCAAAATTTAGCCGCAGTTTGTATAAATAACAAGTCAAAAATTTATGATTTAGAGATTACCTCCCTTTGATTCAAAATAACAATAATTGGTGTGTGTATCCTGGCAAAACAACATGCGATATTTCTATCATTTTTGGGGGGGGAAATGTTAGGTTTTATTCATGGCTTTATTACTGATAATTTCAATCCAAAACTGTCGAGGAATTTGAAGCTAGAGTGATTCAAACACCCAAATTGGATTGTACATGTATTTTCACTGACCAAACTTTTGCCTCTGAGCATATATTAAACTATATTTAGTCGTTCCAATAAATTTCTACTGTTATTTAAGTATGTGTACTGCTGTTTATCTGTTTCTCTGTCTTTTGTGCACGATTATATTCATTACCACCTAACTGGGAAATAACAGTTCCACTTGCTATTTTCATCTGTTATTACAACATTTTAAGGCTATAATCAAGCGTCACTTTTACCATAATAATGACACGGACGTCAAATGACATTTCATTGCAACGCGTGGTCCATTGAAATATCAAATGTGATGCATGAATTTATCCACTTATAAGTAGTAACATCATATGATGTATACAGTAACAAATCACTGTTACACTCTCAAGGCATAAATAGAAATCAAAGTGACCAACTGGTGTTTTTCTTTTGCTCCGGAGTTAGTAGGTTATTCGGCGCCCAGGGATCTCCATCGTCGGGCAGCTTACTCAGTCTGTGAGTCCTGGTTTTTGATTCATCAGGATGTTTATCATGATTTATTTGTTTGTTCTTGATGATTCATTGACTAGTTAGAGATTCACCACGAGGACCAAATAACTAACTAAATGTTATGAACCACTGCAGAAGCTGAGGGTGAGGTTATGGCCATGTAAAACCGGTTTAAGCCCCCCAGTTATTTATAACTGACTGTTCCAAGGCGGTACTACTGTAGTGGTTCACACTTATCAAAGTTATTCCGATTACGAGTTTCATGTTGCATGGCTTTGTGGCCACCCGATTATAATTTGGCTGTTCACTTAGCCCTCTGCATTTTACTTGTTCTGTCCAAGCTAGCACTGTGACCACCTAATACCTTCAATAGCTGCTCACCCTGCTTTCCGTTATTCATGTTAAACGTTGGTATCTATGTTTAGTATTTTCTTAATATGATTTTCCTTATTTCTTGTATATCACTGAACCACTGCAGAAGCTGAGGGTGAGGTTATGACCATGTAAAATCGGTTTAAGCCCGCCAGTAACTTTTTGTTACTGATCGTTCCAAGTCGATACTTCTGTGGTGGTTCTTTTTGTTTTATGTCTTGGTGTATAAAATTTTTTTGTGCTGTTGGCGCCTTATGTATGTTTTCATATTTCTAGTTAAGTTAAGGTAACTGAGTGGCCACCTATTGGGAAAATAGCTGCTCATTCGGCTTACGATATGTTTCATGGTATAAGTACCTGATTGTTAGTTTGGTTTTTTCCCACCTCGGTTATTGGAGTGGGAATCTTTTCAGTCTGATTGCGCCTTTTCCAGATCTTTGCCTACTTGTACCTCTTTAGTGCATATGAAACATCAAAACATTCCTATACAACAAACCCTTTATGTAATCTGTTTAGAACCTATCATAATATAAGTATAATATAAGTATTGTCTCTTTCAATGCATAAACTTTCACAGATTCAAGTTCAAAGTGTGAATGCGAGTGAAGTTACTGCTCAGAAAATGGAAACGTCTCCCTTTACTTATATCCTATACCATAAGTTCAACTTAAAAACGTGAAAATGGCAGTACTTATTACTTTGCAAGGAAACAAGGCCTGTCCATTATGAAACCATATACCACAAACGTATGAGCGAAAGAAACTATATGATGGAACAATCATTTACAGTACTGGTTAATTAACTATATGAGCCTTTGGGTGAGAAAACAACCAATCTGGATTTCCGACCAGGTCTGAAACAAACCGGCCAGTCACAGTCAAAGACTAAAAGCTTGAAATGTGTTTACCTGTTAAAATTTTCAGCAGAAAATATTTCTTATTTTTGCTCAAAACATAGATTGTGGATAAACGTTAGAACCGTTCTAACGAGTGCCCACAATCTCTGTTTTGGAGCAAACATAAGCAAAATAGGTATACCCCTACAAACCCCAGTTTTGCTATATAAAATTGGGTTCAATTGGGTATACATTTCATGGACATGTTTGCCTGATGAGGCTTATACTGGGGATGAGTAGTTGTTGAATGAAGGCAATCTTGTGAGTTACGGTCATTTGTGCGTTTGGGCTTTCTATATCGATTTTCATTCCTAAACCACACCCTAATAAGCTTTACTGTCAAAGAGGTTTGCTATATATGTCTCTGCGATGCAATTGACGCCATAGTGTAAACAGATAGTTCAATAATAATCGCTCTAACGCCACAGCATCGTAATTTGTTTTTACCTCTGTCATATCACAACGTGAGCCTTTCTCATTACGAGACTAATACTGTTTCAAGGACAAAGTTTCCTTGTTTCAGACTGAAATTCATCTTAACTGGATACAAGAATTCGCGAGAAAATGTTGTAAATTATCACAGTGTTATTTACAGATAAATGCGCCATTTATATCAAAAAGGTGGGGGGGGGGGGGGTTATCAAACATCGCTATCTGATATACATGTACGAACAAGAAACTACATGGAACATCAGGAAAACATGTCCGTGAAATGTATACCCCCTTAAACCCCACTTTTATATAGTAAAACTAGGGTTTGCATGGGTATACCTATTTTTCTTATGTCTGCTCCAAAACATATATTGTGGGTACTCGTTAACCCACAATCTATGTTTTGAGCAAAAAAAAAAAAAAAAAAAAAAAAAAAAAAGAAAAATATCAAAAATGTTCTTCTGAAAATTTTCATTGTATACAACTTTAAAAATCTCTGTATATTGCATGTGCAAGTTTTCGTTATGATATACATTATACAATTAATGACTTTTGAGGCATTGGATATGATGTGATATCGACCCGAGAATACCAATATTGACCGAGGCGAATCCGAGGTCAATATTGGTATTATCGGGTCGAAATCACATCATATCCAATGCCTCAAAAGTCATTAACTGTTTTATTTATATAATTTACGTCAGCTCTAAATTTAGTAACTAATATAGACCTGCCAGCACGCGCTAGCCAGTTATAGTCAATGTCGAATGGGCCAAAAAAGTCGTTCCGTGGGAATTTCGTGACGATTTATGACGACCTACCTTAAATTAAACTTTGGGGCATATGCAACAATTTAAACCAGTTCGTCGCCCTGAGACCCGCGTATGGGCTGAACTATGACGTCATCAAAATGGCGACCAGCGCACTCATAATATGCGTTTTGAACAACCATTTTCATACTATGCTTGATAGATAAAATTTAATTTCCAGCTTCTAGCTGATTTTAAATGGGTGATTTTTACCATTTGTATTTATAAAAGCTATTTTAGCACAAAAATATCTCTCACAAGGAGAAAAGCACTGAAAATATGAGCCACGTCACGACAAAATCTCCATACAAAGCGCTAAACTATGCATAGTACACCAGTAGCTAATTTTACCTACCTTGCATCCCCAAGACAATTTTTCATGGGTACCATATCATTTATTGGGACCCTAGAAATGCAAATATTTTGTTCCAAAGATAAACTCAGTTATGCTATGAGAATATGGCACGGTTTCTAAGGCAACCGTTAACGTGATTCTTGAGGATCGGGGATGTACATACAAAATTGACCCTATCTCCACTATTACTTATCCTAGACTATTGAAAATGGTCTCATTTCAAAGCTTAGTCATAACCCCTTATCCTACGGTAAGTAATGCAAATTATATAATTCATTAATGTTCATGAAAACATGGAAAATGGCAGAAAAAAATCTTTAAAAATCCATAAATGAACTAATTTCAGGCCCAAGCTGTCGTTGTGACACTTTGTTATTGAGTCAGTAATATCAAATGACGAATTTGTTGATGACCTGGTCCTATATGAAAATTATCTCATTGCATATTCATGAATATTAATAAAACTGTCAAAGAGTGAGGACAAAAGAGGGAAAAACTATATCCATTGTAAGGTATTGGATAGGTTATAAGAGCTAATCTATCTTGCATCCCAGGGACAAATTCTCAAGACTGTAAGTGTTGTTTGGAGACCACCTTTATGTCATAAAATATTTTCCTTGGCAATGAAAGAAAAACATTTATATGATGTAAATTTACATTGTTTCCACACCGCCCCTCATGCGATTCTAAAGAATAGGATGTACTTACAAAAATACTTATATCTCACCAATAAAACGCTCTTGAATACTATAATTGGTCTGATAATGATGCATGAATCTAAAGATTTAACCTTGATACTAAATATTAAAATGTTAGATATTAAATCACTGACTTAACATATTCATGAAAATTAATAAAACAAACATAAAAATTGGAGAAAAAATGTAGAAAAAATAGAGGGTATATGTACAAAATCGCTTGTACAAGAGCTGTTAATCAACCCAGGATGCTGAAAGAGGTATCAAATGAATACTATGTCATTGTTCTATGACCCTGAAGTATTGTATAAGAATAATCTGATTTTAATGAAAACTTAAGAAATTTGAGAGAGAGAGAAAAAATAAACATAAATGAATAAATTAGTAAACCTACAAAAGGACTTGTATCTCGGCAATCAAAAGTCATATGGTGCTGAAAATGGTGTCTAGGGCATTATTATACCATCCTGTACTACAACTGTTGGGTCATTTGTTTCAAAGGTTTAAGAATATTAACAAAACCTTTTGAATTTAAAGAAAACAATACGGACAAATAAGGAGCATACGTAGAAAAACGCACATATCTTGGCTACTAAAAGACCTAAGGAGCTGTAATTGTTAATAAGTGATTGCTAGGACAATGTTCTGTAACCATATAATCAGGTATATAAATTAAAGTAGTAAAACTAAGATCCTTTGAGAGCAGTGAACATATGTATGAGAAAGTATTTGGGTCATGCCGCGGTTTCGGCTACTCTAGTTTGTTGTACGGATATTAATGAGATCTTTTAAAATGAATAAGAGCAAAATCAATGAAAAATGATGGGATCCACCAACAAAATCACGTATATCTCAGAGGCCAATAGCCGAAGAGAACTCAAAATGGCATTACTTTATTGCCAGGACAATGTTTTATTGACATGTGCTCAGATATATAAATCATGTTTTCTGGCAAGCAAGATTTAATAAATTTTGATGAAGCACATCATTGCAGTTTCTGTTATTTTCACATTTTTTCGAATCTTTATGTAACGTTCAGAAAATTTAATAGCATGTGGTTATGCTATCAGACAACCTGGCAGTAGTGCATTCTCCTATCATTCTGTTGGTATCATTTTCAGCACTCTAAGGATTTTGGCAGCTGAGATCTGAACGATTTTGTTTGGTGTACCCGTTCATTTTTCGTTGAGTTTTCTCTCATTTATGAAGATCTCAGTAATGTCAACAAAAAAGCTGATTATATGGTTATAGAACATTGTTCTTATAATCATTTGATGCAAGTTACAGCACTCTAGGTCTTTCAGTAGCCTGAAAGCTATTTCGACGTATACACCCTTAATTGTTCCGTATGTTTCTCTAAATTCAAAAGGTTTTGTTAATATTCTTAAAACTAAAAACCAAATGACTCATGAATTGTAAAACAGGATGATATAATATAGCCCTGGACACCATTTGATGCTTTTATCAGCACTATAGGACGTTTGATTGCCGACATACAAGTCATTTTGTAGGTTTACTCAATTATGTTTTACATTTTCTTTTCTCTAAAATTTCTTTTGTTTTCATTAAAAGTCATGAAATTGAAAATCAGATTTTTCTTATATCATACTTCAGAACCATAGTACATTGCCATAGCATACATTTGCTACCTCTTTCAGCATCATGGATTAATTAATATCTCTGATACAAGCGATTTTGTTCGTTTACTCCCTATTTTTCTACAATTCTTCTCCATTTGTTATGTTTTTTATATAAATTTTCATGAATTAGTAAATTCAATGATTTAAATATTAGGCATCAAGGTTAAATTATTAAGTACATGCATCATTATCAGACCAATTATAGTATTATAGAGTAATCTATTGGTGGGATAGTATTTTTGTAAGTACATCCTGTTCTTTAGAATCGCATGAGGGGCGGTGTGGAAACTATATAATTTCACATCATGTAAATGTTTTTTAATTGCTGTTGACAATATTTTAAGGATTACGAAGTTCCCTCTGACAACACTTACAGCCTTGAGACTTTGTCCCGGGAATGCAAGATAGGTCTCATAACATATGCAATACCTTGCAATGGATATAGTTTTTCCTCATTTTTCCTCACTTTTTGACATTTTTATTATTTTTCATGAATATGCAAATGAGATATTTTTCATATAGAACCAGGTCATCAATAGATTTATCATATAATATTACTGGTTCAATAACAAAGTGTCACAATGACAGTTTGGGCCTGAAATTAGTTCATTTATGGAATTTTAAAGATTGATTTGCCATTTTTCATGAAAATTAATGAAATATCAAATAAGATAATTTGCATTACTTACCATCGAAAGACAAAAATATGTCTATGCTTTAAAATGAGACCATGTTCAGTAGAATACGATAAGTAACAGTGAAGATATGATCAACTTTGTATGTACACCCCCATGCTTAAGAATCACGTTAACGGTTGCCATGGAAACCATGCAATTTTTCATAGTGTAATTGAGTATATCTTTGAGGACAAAAATTCTTTGCATTTCTGTGGTTCCAATAAATGATTTGGCACCCATGAAAAATTGTCCTCGGGCGTGCAAGGTAGGTCAAATTAGCTCCGGGTGTACCTAGGTTTTAGAAGAAAAAAACGTATATCCAACGTATGCACGAACGGACGGACGACCGAATAAAGCAATATCCGTTGACCCATCGAATTAATTCGTCTATCGTGGGTATAATCAGATTCATTTCATACATTTTCTGTGCAAAATAAGTTGTAATGCGATGTTTTCAATTGATTTTGATGAAAATACGAATAATTCATCTATAGGCAGATAGCCGCCATTTTGATGACGTCATAAATCGACTCTCACGCGGATGTTAGTGCGACGAACAGGTTTAATGTTATACATATACCCCATAGGTAAGTTTTATATAGGTCGTCATAAATCGTCAAAAAAATCGCACGAGATTCCCATTCGACATAGACTAAATATGACAATTTGACGACAAATTGAGAATGCCAAAGCATTCGGTTTTATTATATAATTTACGTCACTGTTTTATTATATAATTTACGTCAGCTCAAAATTTAGTAACTAATATAGACCTGCCAGCACGCGCTAGCCAGTTAATATGACAATTTGAAGACTTGCCACGTGGGCGCTTTGGGCCAATGAAAAGCGAGATTTTCAGTAGCTAATATAATAACCATTTGTAATATATGGACAGTACTATGGGAAATGGAACGGTGGTTACTACTCTAATAACCTCGTTTGTTGTGATTGGCATGTAAAATGATTTTCCTCCTCAAGTCACTTATCCAATAAGATTATTGTTCTCTTGGTGTCACTGAAATAGTATCACCTTAAATATGTTTTTTTTTTTTTTTTTTTTTTTTTTTTTTTTGTAGCCGGGCACCAGAGGTACTAAGGGGCTACCCCTCACCACCCTTAATATATGTTGTGACACTGTTGAAAATAAAAATGTAGTGACACCGTTAGTAAATGTGGTGACACCGTTAATATATGTGGTGACACCGTTAATAAATGTGATGACACCGTTTATGTACATGTACGTTGACATGTACTCGTATGTGGTGACAACCGTGACATCGTTCATATATCGTGGGGTTAGAGCCAGAACCTATTATCTTCAATTTGGTAACATTTGGGAAAAACGAAAAAAACAATATAAAACTTTCTGCATATAATATATGATTTAATTTGTGTATACATATATATCAATACATAATCACCCATGTAAGTGTATTTTTAATTTTGCTCTATCTCAAAAACTGATCCTGTTATCAGAGTAAACAGTGCTTAAGTGCTTATGACTCTCTCTGTCTTACACCGTTTTGAATGTACCATAATATAGTAGCCACAGATACGTGGTTCTGGCTGACCGTTATTGCAGCTGATTACATTTACTTATTCAGACCATAACAAAGTATGTAATGGTATGTGGTTCTGGCTGGGGCAAATTGAAATAGTTGGGTTAAATTGTTTAGACCATAACAATGCATATAATGATAAGTGTTTCTGGCACAAGTGCTTATATCATTTTGCAGTATGTTTATACAACCATAAGATTTTATCTTCAACTACTACATTTTGGTTTATAGCTATGAGTGTGATTTTCAAGTAATCAACATGGCATAAACACGTATCAAGAAATAATGGGTTCTAGCACACAGACTTGTGTGCCTAAGTCGAAGAAGTTGCCTGCCAGCACAACGTATACACAAATAGTTGATTTTAGCACCAATATTACATGAAGTGACATTTATAAGAGAATCTAGTAAAAAGATATTATCTAATGTTACATTGTTCTGGCACCATCATTTTTATCACAATCATTCTGCTGAAAGTCAAATATGACGTGTAATTGTTGCTTTTAGAGGTGCTTAATGTTTTTTTTTTTTGTACAGCAAAAGTCTATTTGGCAGTAAAGAAACTTATAAAGATTTACCTTAAGGATAGTTCACCAAACAAAAATCCTCAGATAGCCCAAGAACTGCAATCAACTAAGATATACATTGAGCTACGCCTACATGTAAATTAAAACTTACGCGACCGTGTACTTATGACTAGTGACTTTAGTAAGTTTAGTATTCTTGATTTTATGTTGAACGAAATACCTCATGAATGCTCAAAGTGTATCTTACATCAATATACGGCTTCATGTCCTTATTATAAAATATTGTTCAAATCAAGCATGACAATGTTAAAACATGTATTTACATAGATCCAAGGGAGACTCATCAGGTAGAGCCATTTAGCATTATTCACTCATCCTCAGTATCATTGCCACTTTCATCCTCAATAGTATCTGGTTCGCAAAGTTTGTCAGGTGCACTGGAACTTGAGGGCAGTTTTTCATAGAAATCATGAAATTCAGGTGGGATGACTCCTGTTCTACACATCTGCATCAAATCTTTTTTCTTTGCAGCAGAAATAGGCAGTTTGCCTTTGTATTTTCGTGGAATGCCACCTTTTGCTGTGTCTGTTCCAGCGGCCCTACTTCTCTTTGGCCCATACACTTTAATTTCCTGGAAGTCTTCTTCGAATTCATATTTGATGAAACAAGATCCTGGCACACTCTTCATATATCGCATCCACTTGATCTTGTTCCATTGTACCCTTTTTCCTTCTGTTGTTAACTTTACATTTTTCTGCTTGTCTTGCTTCACCTTTTTGTAGTCTTTTATGTCTCCATGCCTCACTGGTATGACAGTATATGGGTTTCTCCTTCTGGCTCGGCGCAGAACTGTATCCCATTGGTAGGGTGCATATATTGGTGTGTTTTTCTTCGCATGTTCCACGGCAGAATGCATGGAATCACATTCCATATGAGTGTGGCCACTCTCTAGAAATTTGTGATCAATGATGCTAATTGATGGTATAGATTCTACCGCTTCCAGGAAACATGTTGCAATCACTTGGTTTCTGTTCTGGCCGCCACATGCATCGGAATACAAGATCATATGGGTTTTGGTTGGTGGAAGAGACTGAAGATGTAAATTGAGGCAAGTGGCGATTTCACATGAACCACGTTTTCCTTGCACTTCTGTCCAGACATAGCATGTTCCTGTCAGGTTAGCCAAACTGAAAACTGTAAAATTGTAACAGCAAAACTTTCGCATGTAATACATCAGACTAACCATGGAGCAAGGCGTGTACAACACTGCTTGTAGATCGAAAGTAGCTGCATATATGTTTGGGTTGGATTTGGCAAGCTGTTTATCACGTTCCTTTTCTTCTCTAGCAATTGCTTTCCTGGACTGGTGTAGAGCATATTGTTGCTTCAATTCTTCAGTAGCAGAACCATCCGACATTGACCTATGGTACTTGGTGCAAAGATTACATTGGTCCTTCTTTGGTACATGAAAAGAAAAGTTGTATTCATTGTTGAAAATGTGTCTGTACATTGATAGTGGTACTTCTTCGTCACCTTCCTGTGTTCTTTCATCTTTGTACAACTCATACATTTTAGTAATGTTGAGGTCATGTCCTAGGAACTTTCTGTTTGAGTCTTTTCTAGTGTAATGAGCATCAACGACTGGGAAGGATTCAATATGATCCCTGACTTTTCTTAGCTTTTGTTCTGGTGTCTTATTAGCAGGAGTGTGTCTTCCACGGTTATCAGAGCCTTGGAAATGTCCCTCGGATTTGCTCTTCATAGCATGGTTAATATATGCTTCTCCGATGTCTAATGTTGCTCCGAAGAACTTCTTGCAGACGATAGATTTCGTTTCGCCAGTCTCCAGGCTGTATGATCTAGCAACCATCCTTTTCTTTTCTTTCTGCTCATTATTATCTTTCAGGTATGTTCGTGTTTTCTTTTCTTCTATACGAGAGCAAACGAAATCTTTTTGTCTCTCATAGGCTCCTAAGTTCCAAAATGAATCAAATATTTTTTTTCTGTCTTCTTCTGAAAACACTGATGTACATTTGAATCTGCAGTTGGTACATAGAGGTTTTACATCTTTTCTAGGAATCTTCTTTCCACTCTGTGGACTAGTATACTTTTGACCACTTAGGCGTAATTTTTTTCTAATATTCTTTTTCCATGTTTCAGGTGCAGCTTTTCGTTTTCGAGTCAGTTGCCTCTTCTCTGGTGTGACAAATTTTGCTGCTTTTCTAGGTGTAAAAGTGTTGTTTGAAGGCGACTTCTCCTTGTGACCCTTCTTTGGAGTACTTTGTGGTGTGATTATTTTGTCTAATTGTTCTATCAGAGGTTCAGCAGTGTAATAATGTTCTTCTTCCACATGTTCAATGGGAGGCAAATTATCTCTCAGCATTGTTCCTGGTGTACCAGCCATATTTATTGCTTCTTGTTCAGTAGCACTAAGTCTTATTTGGTTATCATTGGCTGCATTTGGGTCCAAAGCTTGGTTATCTGGAATTCGATCTTCACCTGTCTTCTGGTCGCTCGACAATGGATCTAACACTGTCATTTTTCTGCATGCGTCATAATGCTCGCTTATACCAGGAGCTGATGTGTAAGCAAGAGGAATAACCTCTGTATGACTATCCATCAAAGATGAAACATCCGCGGGATGAATATCAATAATAGGCTGTTCTGGCTTGCTCGTGTAAATGACAACTCTTCGTTTAGTCCAATTAGACAGAGCAAGAGGCAGAAAATCACCAGCTTTGTTAGACCAGTAGCCATCTGACTTAAGTTGTTCAATCTCTCTGCAGTATTGGCTGACAAATTCTAGCCCATCCTCCGGTGAACCCTGCTGCAGTAAGAATCCAATATACTGCTCCATGTTCTCATCTAAATGCTGACATAGTTTTTCGCGAAGTGAGGGAGCACTTATGTTATTCAAAGAAAAGGCTACTGCTTCGAAAAAGCAATTACCATATGCATTTACTCTCACTCTTTTTAGGCCATTACTAAACAGCAATTGATCCAGTCGATCTTGGTGTGTCTTATGAATGGTATTTTGATGTTCAACTTCCTTTCTGCTCTGGCTTTTTACTCTTTCTATAAGTTCAAATGTGTTTGACTGTGATGAATTTCCTCTATTTTCTAGTGGCGACTGAAATGTTGTTTGGTTTAGGCACTTGTTTGCATAATCTTGCTTGCCCTTAATCACAGTCCTAGCTTTCTGTTGCCTTTGAGCCGATGTAGCTCTTTGCTTGATATGTATCTGTTGCTTCGCTTTAACTTCTTTCTGGCTTCTAACTTCAAAATCTTTAAGCAATGTTTTTTTCATGTTTCTGTCCATCTTCTCTGCATCCGATAAGTAGGAAGAGTATTCAGTATCTCGAGCTGAAGGCTTAAATGTTTTGTCGTTGTCACTGTCATCGTGTTGTTCAAGTGTCATCTTATTTCGGTACTTGATATCCGCCAATGGAATGTCATCGTCCGAAGAGCTAGCTATTTGTTTAACATACTTTTTTGAAGGTCGGCTTCTTCTCTGTCGTTTTTGATGTGGCTTTGTACTTTGGATATTATTATCATGCCCATGACCCATTGTATCAGCTGCCTTTTTCCGCCCTCGACGTTTTTTAAATTTCTTTTCCCTTTTTGTACTTTGAGGAATGGAAGTGGCAATGATACTTTCAGAAGAGCTTCCGAGTAATTCGGTATCATTAGAAACATTAGCATTATCAGTAACTTGATGTTGGATTTTATCAAGTGTACAAGAATTTTCAGGTATTTCATTACTGTTTTCTATTGTAACATACTGAACCTCATGTTCATTCTGATTATCTGCAACATTTTCATGCTGGCTGACATGTTTATTCTGATTGACTTTATCATGTTCTTTATGATTGACTGTATCATGTTCATTCTGATTGACTTTATCATGTTCATTCTGATTGACTGTATCTTGTTCATTCTGATTGACTGTATCTTGTTCATTCTGATTGACTGTATCTTGTTCATTCTGATTGATTGTATCATGTTCATTCTGATTGACTGTATCATGTTCATTCTGATTGATTGTATCATGTTCATTCTGATTGATTGTATCATGTTCATTCTGATTTTGTCCATCACGTTCATTTTGATTTACTCCATCATGTTCATTTTGACTGACTGCTTCACGTTCATTCTGATAGACTGTATCTTGTTCATTCAGGTTGACTGTTTCTCGTTCATTCTGAATGACAGTAACTTGTTCATTCAGATAAACTGTATCTCGTTCATCCTGATTGACGGCATCGCTTTCGTTCTGATTGACTGTATCTTGCTCATTCAGGTTGACTGTATCATGTTCAATCTGAATGACTGTATCTTGTTCTTTCTGACTGACTATATCATGTTCATTCTGATTGACTGCATCATGTTCATTCTGATTGACGGCATCTTTTTCATTCTGAATAACTGTATCATGTTCATTCTGACAGACTGGTTCATGGTTATTCTGATTGACTGTATCATGTTCATTCTGATTGACTATATCATGTTTATACTGATTGACTTTATCGTGTTCATTCTGATTGACTATATTATTTTCATTCTGATTAACTGTATCATGTTCATTCTGATTGACTGCATAATGTTCATTCTGACTGACTGTATCATATTCATTCTGATTCACTGTATCATATTCATTCTGATTCACTGTATCATATTCATTCTGATTGTCTGTATCATGTTTATTCTGACTGACTGTATCATGTTTATTCTGACTGACTGTATCATATTCATTCTGATTCACTGCATCATATTCATTCTGATTCACTGTATCATATTCATTCTGATTGACTGCATCATATTCATTCTGACTGACTGTATCATATTCATTCTGATTCACTGCATCATATTCATTCTGATTCACTGTATCATATTCATTCTGATTCACTGCATCATATTCATTCTGATTCACTGTATCATATTCATTCTGATTGTCTGTATCATGTTTATTCTGACTGACTGTATCATGTTCATTCTGATTCACTGTATCATATTCATTCTGATTCACGGCATCATGACTATTCTGTTTGACTGTAGCACATTCATTCTGATTGTAGAATGTATCGTGTTCATTCTGATTGGCCTCATCATGTTCATTCTTACTAACTGTATCATGTTCATTCTGTTTGGCTGTATCTTGTCCATTCTTATTGACTAGTATATCTGTATTATATTCATTCTGACCAACAGTATCGCTTGATGCTTGGTATTCTGGGAACCCATCATCAGAATCGGACCATTCTGACCAAACATAGTCGGACATTTTGTCGAGCTGAAACACCAAATATTTCGCATCAGCCCTCAAAACAATAATGTAACAATTCAAAGCAATGATAGAACGATTTACATCTCAATTAAATTTTCATGGACCTTAACAAAAGCGGGGCATTTACGAAGTACTGTGCGTTGCATGCACATATTATAAAGTTTACAAGTATACCCTGCTTAATGAACAACTGATCAACTTAACTTGATAATTCTATCAAAATGGTTCTCAATTATTCAACCAAAACCAGCCCGCACAGTCAATCCGACTAAATTTAAGCAAGGGTTTTTATGAACTTATGTTATAGCTTCAGTTAGTTTACATAAGCCTGAACAGTGCTGTTTGCGTTTAATCAATCGTGTGGTATCATAATTATATTTCTTAGTACACAAAATTACGAATATTCTTTGATAAATATAATTATGAAATATACAAAATACGAGTAATGATAGATCAGTATATCGTAAATGAATGTTACTGACTTACAGTATTCTGGCTCCGTTTTATCTCTATTATGTCACAAACACAAACAAAACTGTAAAATTCTCTAAAACATCAGAGAAAAAACATCATTACACATCATTATAACATAAAAACAGCTTATCTGTAAGTAAGTTCCAACACACATGAAACTTGATACCAAACCTGTTAAAACCACAAACATGTAATATCAATTAAAATGTTTTAGTTCTGTTTTATACATTATTCAGGCTCTAGGTATGTGGTGCCAGTATGTCGTAGCATCTTTTAATAGTTTGTGGCTCAGAAACTGGAGAAATAGTATTGCATTTATCTTTGGGCCAGAAGATCTTACCGTTTTATAATGTATTCTAGCAGAAGCAACTCTGCTTTTACTTCAGTGAGTATGTCAGCCAAAACCACTTATCTTCATTTGAATTGTTATGGCACGTAAATGCTTCTACTTTTGAATATTACCAGTAATGCCAAAAACAGTTATACGAAATTAAGTGTTTATGGTTCGCATCACCAGGTTTCTTAAATGATAATTGGTTTGAGTTCTAATTAATATCTCTAAAACTACTTAAGATATTGTAACAAAAAATTGTCACAATATGTAAAACTCACATACAGACATTTTGACAACATAAACCCATTTTGCCAATTTTGGGTGATAATACCTTCTGGCTCTAACCCCACGATCGTGGGGTTAGATCCAGAACCTATTATCTTCAATTTGGTAACATTTGGGAAAAACGAAAAAAACAATATAAAACTTTCTGCATATAGTATATGATTTAATTTGTGTATACATATATATCAATACATAATCACCCATGTAAGTGTATTTTTAATTTTGCTCTATCTCAAAAACTGATCCTGTTATCAGAGTAAACAGTGCTTAAGTGCTTATGACTCTCTCTGTCTTACACCGTTTTGAATGTACCATAATATAGTAGCCACAGATACGTGGTTCTGGCTGACCGTTATTGCAGCTGATTACATTTACTTATTCAGACCATAACAAAGTATGTAATGGTATGTGGTTCTGGCTGGGGCAAATTGAAATAGTTGGGTTAAATTGTTTAGACCACAACAATGCATATAATGATAAGTGTTTCTGGCACAAGTGCTTATATCATTTTGCAGTATGTTTATACAACCATAAGATTTTATCTTCAACTACTACATTTTGGTTTATAGCTATGAGTGTGATTTTCAAGTAATCAACATGGCATAAACACGTATCAAGAAATAATGGGTTCTAGCACACAGACTTGTGTGCCTAAGTCGAAGAAGTTGCCTGCCAGCACAACGTATACACAAATAGTTGATTTTAGCACCAATATTACATGAAGTGACATTTATAAGAGAATCTAGTAAAAAGATATTATCTAATGTTACATTGTTCTGGCACCATCATTTTTATCACAATCATTCTGCTGAAAGTCAAATATGACGTGTAATTGTTGCTTTTAGAGGTGCTTAATGTTTTTTTGTACAGCAAAAGTCTATTTGGCAGTAAAGAAACTTATAAAGATTTACCTTAAGGATAGTTCACCAAACAAAAATCCTCAGATAGCCCAAGAACTGCAATCAACTAAGATATACATTGAGCTACGCCTACATGTAAATTAAAACTTACGCGACCGTGTACTTATGACTAGTGACTTTAGTATTCTTGATTTTATGTTGAACGAAATACCTCATGAATGCTCAAAGTGAATCCTACATCAATATACAGCTTCATGTCCTTATTATAAAATATTGTTCAAATCAAGCATGACAATGTTAAAACATGTATTTACATAGATCCAAGGGAGACTCATCAGGTAGAGCCATTTAGCATTATTCACTCATCCTCAGTATCATTGCCACTTTTCCTGATCTTTGCCTACTTGTACCTTTTTTTTTCATCCTCAATAGTATCTGGTTCGCAAAGTTTGTCAGGTGCACTGGAACTTGAGGGCAGTTTTTCATAGAAATCATGAAATTCAGGTGGGATGACTCCTGTTCTACACATCTGCATCAAATCTTTTTTCTTTGCAGCAGAAATAGGCAGTTTGCCTTTGTATTTTCGTGGAATGCCACCTTTTGCTGTGTCTGTTCCAGCGGCCCTACTTCTCTTTGGCCCATACACTTTAATTTCCTGGAAGTCTTCTTCGAATTCATATTTGATGAAACAAGATCCTGGCACACTCTTCATATATCGCATCCACTTGATCTTGTTCCATTGTACCCTTTTTCCTTCTGTTGTTAACTTTACATTTTTCTGCTTGTCTTGCTTCACCTTTTTGTAGTCTTTTATGTCTCCATGCCTCACTGGTATGACAGTATATGGGTTTCTCCTTCTGGCTCGGCGCAGAACTGTATCCCATTGGTAGGGTGCATATATCGGTGTGTTTTTCTTCGCATGTTCCACGGCAGAATGCATGGAATCACATTCCATATGAGTGTGGCCACTCTCTAGAAATTTGTGATCAATGATGCTAATTGATGGTATAGATTCTACCGCTTCCAGGAAACATGTTGCAATCACTTGGTTTCTGTTCTGGCCGCCACATGCATCGGAATACAAGATCATATGGGTTTTGGCTGGTGGAAGAGACTGAAGATGTAAATTGAGGCAAGTGGCGATTTCACATGAACCACGTTTTCCTTGCACTTCTGTCCAGACATAGCATGTTCCTGTCAGGTTAGCCAAACTGAAAACTGTAAAATTGTAACAGCAAAACTTTCGCATGTAATACATCAGACTAACCATGGAGCAAGGCGTGTACAACACTGCTTGTAGATCGAAAGTAGCTGCATATATGTTTGGGTTGGATTTGGCAAGCTGTTTATCACGTTCCTTTTCTTCTCTAGCAATTGCTTTCCTGGACTGGTGTAGAGCATATTGTTGCTTCAATTCTTCAGTAGCAGAACCATCCGACATTGACCTATGGTACTTGGTGCAAAGATTACATTGGTCCTTCTTTGGTACATGAAAAGAAAAGTTGTATTCATTGTTGAAAATGTGTCTGTACATTGATAGTGGTACTTCTTCGTCACCTTCCTGTGTTCTTTCATCTTTGTACAACTCATACATTTTAGTAATGTTGAGGTCATGTCCTAGGAACTTTCTGTTTGAGTCTTTTCTAGTGTAATGAGCATCAACGACTGGGAAGGATTCAATATGATCCCTGACTTTTCTTAGCTTTTGTTCTGGTGTCTTATTAGCAGGAGTGTGTCTTCCACGGTTATCAGAGCCTTGGAAATGTCCCTCGGATTTGCTCTTCATAGCATGGTTAATATATGCTTCTCCGATGTCTAATGTTGCTCTGAAGAACTTCTTGCAGACGATAGATTTCGTTTCGCCAGTCTCTAGGCTGTATGATCTAGCAACCATCCTTTTCTTTTCTTTCTGCTCATTATTATCTTTCAGGTATGTTCGTGTTTTCTTTTCTTCTATACGAGAGCAAACGAAATCTTTTTGTCTCTCATAGGCTCCTAAGTTCCAAAATGAATCAAATATTTTTTTTCTGTCTTCTTCTGAAAACACTGATGTACATTTGAATCTGCAGTTGGTACATGGGGGTTTTACATCTTTTCTAGGAATCTTCTTTCCACTCTGTGGACTAGTATACTCTTGACCACTTAGGCGTAATTTTTTTCTAATATTCTTTTTCCATGTTTCAGGTGCAGCTTTTCGTTTTCGAGTCAGTTGCCTCTTCTCTGGTGTGACAAATTTTGCTGCTTTTCTAGGTGTAAAAGTGTTGTTTGAAGGCGACTTCTCCTTGTGACCCTTCTTTGGAGTACTTTGTGGTGTGATTATTTTGTCTAATTGTTCTATCAGAGGTTCAGCAGTGTAATAATGTTCTTCTTCCACATGTTCAATGGGAGGCAAATTATCTCTCAGCATTGTTCCTGGTGTACCAGCCATATTTATTGCTTCTTGTTCAGTAGCACTAAGTCTTATTTGGTCATCATTGGCTGCATTTGGGTCCAAAGCTTGGTTATCTGGAATTCGATCTTCACCTGTCTTCTGGTCGCTCGACAATGGATCTAACACTGTCATTTTTCTGCATGCGTCATGATGCTCGCTTATACCAGGAGCTGATGTGTAAGCAAGAGGAATAACCTCTGTATGACTATCCATCAAAGATGACACATCCGCGGGATGAATATCAATAATAGGCTGTTCTGGCTTGCTCGTGTAAATGACAACTCTTCGTTTAGTCCAATTAGACAGAGCAAGAGGCAGAAAATCACCAGCTTTGTTAGACCAGTAGCCATCTGACTTAAGTTGTTCAATCTCTCTGCAGTATTGGCTGACAAATTCTAGCCCATCCTCCGGTGAACCCTGCTGCAGTAAGAATCCAATATACTGCTCCATGTTCTCATCTAAATGCTGACATAGTTTTTCGCGAAGTGAGGGAGCACTTATGTTATTCAAAGAAAAGGCTACTGCTTCGAAAAAGCAATTACCATATGCATTTACTCTCACTCTTTTTAGGCCATTACTAAACAGCAATTGATCCAGTCGATCTTGGTGTGTCTTATGAATGGTATTTTGATGTTCAACTTCCTTTCTGCTCTGGCTTTTTACTCTTTCTATAAGTTCAAATGTGTTTGACTGTGATGAATTTCCTCTATTTTCTAGTGGCGACTGAAATGTTGTTTGGTTTAGGCACTTGTTTGCACAATCTTGCTTGCCCTTAATCACAGTCCTAGCTTTCTGTTGCCTTTGAGCCGATGTAGCTCTTTGCTTGATATGTATCTGTTGCTTCGCTTTAACTTCTTTCTGGCTTCTAACTTCAAAATCTTTAAGCAATGTTTTTTTTCATGTTTCTGTCCATCTTCTCTGCATCCGATAAGTAGGAAGAGTATTCAGTGTCTCGAGCTGAAGGCTTAAATGTTTTGTCGTTGTCACTGTCATCGTGTTGTTCAAGTGTCATCTTATTTCGGTACTTGATATCCGCCAATGGAATGTCATCGTCCGAAGAGCTAGCTATTTGTTTAACATACTTTTTTGAAGGTCGGCTTCTTCTCTGTCGTTTTTGATGTGGCTTTGTACTTTGGATATTATTATCATGCCCATGACCCATTGTATCAGCTGCCTTTTTCCGCCCTCGACGTTTTTTAAATTTCTTTTCCCTTTTTGTACTTTGAGGAATGGAAGTGGCAATGATACTTTCAGAAGAGCTTCCGAGTAATTCGGTATCATTAGAAACATTAGCATTATCAGTAACTTGATGTTGGATTTTATCAAGTGTACAAGAATTTTCAGGTATTTCATTACTGTTTTCTATTGTAACATACTGAACCTCATGTTCATTCTGATTATCTGCAACATTTTCATGCTGGCTGACATGTTTATTCTGATTGACTTTATCATGTTCTTTATGATTGACTGTATCATGTTCATTCTGATTGACTTTATCATGTTCATTCTGATTGACTGTATCTTGTTCATTCTGATTGACTGTATTTTGTTCATTCTGATTGACTGTATCTTGTTCATTCTGATTGATTGTATCATGTTCATTCTGATTGACTGTATCATGTTCATTCTGATTGATTGTATCATGTTCATTCTGATTGATTGTATCATGTTCATTCTGATTTTGTCCATCACGTTCATTTTGATTTACTCCATCATGTTCATTTTGACTGACTGCTTCACGTTCATTCTGATAGACTGTATCTTGTTCATTCAGGTTGACTGTTTCTCGTTCATTCTGAATGACAGTAACTTGTTCATTCAGATAAACTGTATCTCGTTCATCCTGATTGACGGCATCGCTTTCGTTCTGATTGACTGTATCTTGCTCATTCAGGTTGACTGTATCATGTTCAATCTGAATGACTGTATCTTGTTCTTTCTGACTGACTATATCATGTTCATTCTGATTGACTGCATCATGTTCATTCTGATTGACGGCATCTTTTTCATTCTGAATAACTGTATCATGTTCATTCTGACAGACTGGTTCATGGTTATTCTGATTGACTGTATCATGTTCATTCTGATTGACTATATCATGTTTATACTGATTGACTTTATCGTGTTCATTCTGACTGACTATATTATTTTCATTCTGATTAACTGTATCATGTTCATTCTGATTGACTGCATAATGTTCATTCTGACTGACTGTATCATATTCATTCTGATTCACTGTATCATATTCATTCTGATTCACTGTATCATATTCATTCTGATTGTCTGTATCATGTTTATTCTGACTGACTGTATCATGTTTATTCTGACTGACTGTATCATATTCATTCTGATTCACTGCATCATATTCATTCTGATTCACTGTATCATATTCATTCTGATTGACTGCATCATATTCATTCTGACTGACTGTATCATATTCATTCTGATTCACTGCATCATATTCATTCTGATTCACTGTATCATATTCATTCTGATTCACTGCATCATATTTATTCTGATTCACTGTATCATATTCATTCTGATTGTCTGTATCATGTTTATTCTGACTGACTGTATCATGTTCATTCTGATTCACTGTATCATATTCATTCTGATTCACGGCATCATGACTATTCTGTTTGACTGTAGCACATTCATTCTGATTGTAGAATGTATCGTGTTCATTCTGATTGGCCTCATCATGTTCATTCTTACTAACTGTATCATGTTCATTCTGTTTGGCTGTATCTTGTCCATTCTTATTGACTAGTATATCTGTATTATATTCATTCTGACCAACAGTATCGCTTGATGCTTGGTATTCTGGGAACCCATCATCAGAATCGGACCATTCTGACCAAACATAGTCGGACATTTTGTCGAGCTGAAACACCAAATATTTCGCATCAGCCCTCAAAACAATAATGTAACAATTCAAAGCAATGATAGAACGATTTACATCTCAATTAAATTTTCATGGACCTTAACAAAAGCGGGGCATTTACGAAGTACTGTGCGTTGCATGCACATATTATAAAGTTTACAAGTATACCCTGCTTAATGAACAACTGATCAACTTAACTTGATAATTCTATCAAAATGGTTCTCAATTATTCAACCAAAACCAGCCCGCACAGTCAATCCGACTAAATTTAAGCAAGGGTTTTTATGAACTTATGTTATAGCTTCAGTTAGTTTACATAAGCCTGAACAGTGCTGTTTGCGTTTAATCAATCGTGTGGTATCATAATTATATTTCTTAGTACACAAAATTACGAATATTCTTTGATAAATATAATTATGAAATATACAAAATACGAGTAATGATAGATCAGTATATCGTAAATGAATGTTACTGACTTACAGTATTCTGGCTCCGTATTATCTCTATTATGTCACAAACACAAACAAAACTGTAAAATTCTCTAAAACATCAGAGAAAAAACATCATTACACAGCATTATAACATAAAAACAGCTTATCTGTAAGTAAGTTCCAACACACATGAAACTTGATACCAAACCTGTTAAAACCACAAACATGTAATATCAATTAAAATGTTTTAGTTCTGTTTTATACATTATTCAGGCTCTAGGTATGTGGTGCCAGTATGTCGTAGCATCTTATAATAGTTTGTGGCTCAGAAACTGGAGAAATAGTATTGCATTTATCTTTGGGCCAGAAGATCTTACCGTTTTATAATGTATTCTAGCAGAAGCAAATCTGCTTTTACTTCAGTGAGTATGTCAGCCAAAACCACTTATCTTCATTTGAATTGTTATGGCACGTAAATGCTTCTACTTTTGAATATTACCAGTAATGCCAAAAACAGTTATACGAAATTAAGTGTTTATGGTTCGCATCACCAGGTGTCTTAAATGATAATTGGTTTGAGTTCTTATTAATATCTCTAAAACTACTTAAGATATTGTAACAAAAAATTGTCACAATATGTAAAACTCACATACAGACATTTTGACAACATAAACCCATTTTGCCAATTTTGGGTGATAATACCTTCTGGCTCTAACCCCACGAATTATTATTTATTATTTGCAAAGATCTCTAAGGAAACCAAATCGTTCTCGTATTGTCAAACGCGCCTAACTCCAATACCCGATTGCAAGGTCCGTCTTAGATTATTGTTAAAAGCACGCATCTCTGACCGTTCGATTGTTAAAGTTATTATTTTAGAAATCGTAAAATTACTGTTATTATTTGTAAATGGTACCCACCGAAAAATCAATGCAAAAGGCTTTTTGGAAAGCACACTGTTGCTTTTATTATTGTTCAAGGTACCCAACTCCGAACAAATGAATTCAAAATACACTTAGGAAATCACAAAATTGTTAATTTTAGCCTTACTCCAAACATTCGATTGGATTGGAAAATTCTATTTTCAAGGTTCTTTCTTCCTCACACTTTTCAACATGTTGCTTATAAACACTTTACCCAGGACAGCCGCTTTAAACTTACTAGCAGCAGGTTTACTTTGCTGAAATATAACAAGAACAATAATTATCAAATGTAATTGCGAGGAAAATTATTTAACATCGATAACTCGAAATGTATTGAAATATATAAACTGACTTTCGGGTTCCTTTCAGAGCTTTGAAACAACTCAAACGCATCAAAATAAGGCAGGAAAATGCGACAAAGGAATAGACAATAGCTGTCCAGATAAATGAAATCCTCTAAGTAAATTTAAGATGTAAGGCTACCTACGATTGGACATAAATGCGTATCTAGCAACAGTCTGTGTCATAAAATATTGTTCCATTCTTAATTGTGTGATTTAATAAACAAAAATACCGTTTTGAATGCTAGCTATCACTCTATTGCTTTGCTGCACTTGCATGCGGACTGGGACGTACTCTCATCTGCTGAATGACTGAGTTGGAGCCCGCTTAGAATTGTGAAGCAATGGAATGAGTCTTGATTTTGGGGGAATTATAATGGAAGGGAATGGGAAAGATAAATACAAGTCTCTGCCAAAGAGACTTTCCTATAATACAGAGCAAACCAGTAAAAGAGATCGGCTGTGCGTCGTGTTGTGTTTTTGACAAGAGTTCAAATTCCATCTCAAATAAAAATATAAAAACCCGAAAAATAATACCTCGTCCCCAGGTCCAGCTGCAGATGTTTCGTTTGTCTTTTTCTGGGCTGTTAATGGTGGCGGCTTGTACAAAGGCTCTATGACGCCGTGCGGTAAGCGTTTGTCGGACTCTTTCTTTATATCGAATAGCATCACCTGTTTAGTTGCTGAAAATGAAGAGCATACTTACAGAAAAATGCTGCCGTTTTAGACGAGTTGAGATACCAATGTCAAATCGTAAAAACAAGGTTTTTCTTTGAGTATGGAGGCAATTGCTTGTTGGGAAAACGTTGATTTTTGTTATGTTAATGTTGATGTATATGTTATATGGAGAGAAATTGAATTGCCGCCACGCATTAACTTTAAGAAGCTTGGCGTCCCTTTTATGGGACATAGGTAAACATGTGACGCCGCAGAACCACATCTGAGGCTATTCTGTTTGCTTAGAGAATTTTCATCGAAAAATGGAATAAAATTTAAAAATCACGCCTGACGCCCCTAAAACTGAAAGTGGACTCACCCTAATGTTAATGTTGGGAAAAGTTATTCGTCAAATATGGGTTAACATCATAAGGTTCTATAAGCTATATCAATGAATTAGAAAATATGTCTTTGGAAATACATCATTGGGGAAAACATTGCTCAAAAACCTAAACAAAACGACTCATCTATCATGAATGAATAAAAAAAAAGATTGGCCCTGACATCACCCCTTTGTGGGTGGAAATATTTATACGTGTGGTACCAGGATCATAATATTTCCCCTGATATGTCCTCTCTGTATTTATCACCGGTCCTTTAGGAAGTGACTGTCGACTAACACCTCTTCGTCGACTGTCGACACTGTCGTCGTCACTGTCGGAGAATCTGGCCGTTTTTCGTCTGGACTTTGATGTTTTGGCAGTTTTAGTGGCGGTTTTAGCAGTTCTGACAGACTTTCTGGTCTCCTGTTGAGTCTTCTCAGAACGCTGGAAAATCAGAAATGATGTATAGTGTTGTTCAATCATAAAATGAAGTAAAAAAGACATCGGATGTTCTGCAAATTAAGCAGAAAATTAATAATTATTTTATGTGTACCTTTACAATAAAAGTAAATGCTTATGGAGATACCCGATGATTCGGTAGAGAGCTCTATCAAAGAACATATAACTCGCATCTAACTTGCCGCAACTTCGTTGAGAGGGATGCCTTAATAAATTTCGGAAGATAGGGAGAATGACATTTTATTTTTTGGGTGTTGGGAAGAACTAGAAAATATTTCAAGGGAACAGGTTAAGGAAAAGAACATTTGTTGGAGCTGGAAAGAAAGGTAATTTTTCTTTCACATCAGGGAGCATGGAGCTAATAAACGCTTCAGAGGTACTTGTACAATACATATAGTAACTTTTATGTACTGTTTTGCCCTTTATATTAAATCGTTGGAAATGGCAAGAAAAATCACTCAGACTTCTTACTTGCGTAGTCATAAGTCGCTGTGAACCAGCGGTGCGCATGCCTGTAAGCTGCCTGGAATCTGGAACTTCCGGAAGAGAATCCGGGACATCACTGAACTGTGACCGGAAACTCTGACTACTTCTAGGCAATGATGGAGTCTTGGGATAGCCTATAGTCGGAAGTTTAAAGGGTACATAATCGTGATCTTCATCGTCATCGTCGTCAGATCTGTAGTCGCTGACGTCATCATCACGTGAATCGTAATCGGAATAGTCGTCATCAGTTGAATTGTCGCGCGAATCATAACTTCTGCCACTTCCACGCGTTCTGTAAAATGATTGTAATCAGTGCAAAGCTGCTTCGTGATTTTGGTCATAAGAAGTCACTGTCACATTTTATTTGTTAGTTCAAGAAAATACTTGAAGTTGGAAAGAATCGATTTCACCTGCATGTTCTATATCTGGATAATAACCAACTCATATTTCGAAATGCCAGCTGCGTTTCAATGTCTACGCATAGGCCTACAGAACTATGACAAGTGTTATATTACAAACCATATTTATGCTACTCGAATATAAACATAATATTTAAAATACAACTCTCTCTCTCTCTCTCTCTCTCTCTCTCTCTCTCCCTCTTTTTCTCTGTTTTGTCTTTGTTCAGCTTGAATACTTATATTGTATAAAGTTTTAACAATAATATCATTATATGTATATCTTCGTATGCTCGTATTTACAGTAAAATCGTATTGTTCTACCTCCGACCCCTGTCGTGGGTCATTTCGGTTCCATCAGAGCTTCCTTCCGAAGCCTCGTCTTCACTTTCAGACCATTGTTCAAAACGAGGCTTGGGATATCCGAAAACGAATGTCAGTTTTGGGTAACTCATTTCACTCTTGCGAAGCTTCTTTGGGACTTCCATGTTTTCATTCCAATATGGATTAAATTTGTACACACCTTCATGGGTATGACCTGCAATAACACATGTCAAAGATAAAACCACTGTGTTTTAATTAAGCATCAAAGGTATATTCTGTCGTCAAAATTAATTCATAGAAAATAAATGTAAATTGTTTAACTATGATGATACATAACTAAGTGTTTTGTGTCATTATAAATGCTAGGGATAGGGTTGTGTCCACTTCGGACCGGACCGTTTGTAAAAAAAAAAAAAAAAAAAAAAAAAAAAAAAAAAAAAAAAAAAAAAAAAAAAAAAAAAAAATCTTTCCAAATTGTTTTTGTGGCAATCCGATCACAATGCAGTTCTCGCGTGTATTACAGCATATATGTGCTTTAGTCTACGAGAAGGCGGCGGTAGTAATATGCAGAATGTTTCCATATTTCATTATTTGATCTACATGTACGCCCTCTTCGACCATGCTTTTACATAATCCATGTCCATGCAATATGCAGAGATTTTCAAGTTGTAAAAATTTAAAATTTTCATTAGAAAATTTTTGATATTTTTCTTATTTTTGCCCAAAACAAATCTATGTTTTGGATCAAAAATAAGAAAAATAGGTCTACCCCTGCAAACCCCGTTTTCCTATATAAAGTGGGGTTTAAGGGGGTACACATTTCACGGACTTGTTTTCCTGATGCTACGCCCATGCTTTTGCATAATAGATCAGGGAACTCGAGGTACACTTATCAGGAGGATTCCTCGGTTCAAATATATCTTCAAAGTGAGTCTGTGCGTGAGAAAACCAACAATTTGGGTTCGACCAGGTCCAACACAAACCGGATTGTACAGCCATAGAAGATGGTTAGAGGCTAGAAATTTTGGATTCAGAAAGTAGAGGAATTGTACTACATGTATACGTGTAGCGAAAACAATGGCGCTGATCAGCTTCGCAGTCACTGCGAAGCTGATCAGCGTCTTTGTTTTCGCCTATGCAGATTGTTGATTTTCCCATGCGGCGGCTCAATTAAAAGAAAACGAATTCAATTATTAAACTTGTTTTTCTGTCAAAAGCCAGCGATGTTTATGGCATTTTAATATTACAATATCACGCAAAATAAGCTTTATTCAGGAGCTGTAAATCAAATATACTAAGTCCAATGAATGTTCTTGGTGAATTCGATCGCATAACAAGGCGAAATACGAAACAATTATTTTTTCCCCCAATACTTTCACTGTCGTACATCAAGTTATTTTTCTTGTTCTCAGATTTACAACACGTTGTAATAAGTTGTAATGATAATCATGATAATTAATTTTCACACCTTTTTGTAGTGTCACTGGCGTATTATCTTTTTTTTTTTTTTGTGATTTTTTGTGCCGACCCTGCGATTTTTATCGCCATTTTGAAAGAAAATAAAAACATTTACATCCCAACCGCCGGACCCTTGAAATTTTCAGGGTTAATGGACATATGACTTAAAATAAGTCAAAACTGCAAAAATAATATTTAAAATCTCTTTATGTTTTAAACTTCAATATCTGCCATTTTCTAGTATTAGAGATGAATAAAGTTGCATATTTTAAAATTTTACTGGTTTTCAACAAATAAAAATTAGAGAAAAAAAATAAAAAGATTTGCCTACCTACCGACCCTGATTTTTTTCAGCAGGTTAGCGGAAACACAACTATATACTTAAGGAATAAAGAAACGCAACAAACACTTTGGGTTACTAAAACATGCTTTGTAATGCAAGTATGTGGTATAACTGGGCTTATTATATGAAAGCAATATCTAAACGTCAAATTGCAACAGGTTGAGCCACAATATCGGTTACGTATGCTTAATGGCGTACGCGTAACAACACTGACCTACAGTAGCACACCATGTAACCATGATCAGTAAATGTCAAATTTGAAACCAAAACCAATATTTTGTTTCCAAAACCCCTAAAAGTGATTGCAGATGTAACCATTGATCAGTTGGTAACATTTGGTTATGTTATTGGACGTTTAACGTCACCAACGTCAATCGAAAAAATGAGTCAAAAGCCAGTAAAATTTCCTTCGGCATGCGTTATATTCAATAAAATGATCATTTACGTAAAAATTAAGACCTTTGTACTTTAGACGTCCATAAAACGTCCATTTTAACGTCAAAATCCAACATCATGCATCTTAAAGACTCTCATTATGTTTTTCAAATTTTCTGATTTAAAAAATGATCAATTGCCAAACGTTTGATTACAGTGCGTAAATCGAGTGTTTACTCGAAGCATATTATCCGTTTCGCTCCTTTACAAAGCGTGATATTCTGTTTAACGAACGTCAAAACAAACGCTCCGATGATCCATTTCTACGGTACCAGTGACGTCACTGTTGATTAAAAAGCACCTCGTGTCGTAAGTTGGTTCGATATACACCGTTTAGGTACAAATAGCCAAAATCGAATGATTTAAATGACGTTAATTACTCATTTTTCGTTATTGTAAACTTCAGCATTCCGTTAACAAGTTTTAACGCAACAGACAGACAGACAGACAGACAAATGATTTATTAACGTCTCATTTTCATACATACATGAGTATAATAGAATATAGGGATCAACCATGGTTTTCCGTGTTCAAACATTCGATGGATCACTCGGAAGGTGTTTGAACACAAGGCCGCAGGCCGCGTGTTCAAACACCTTCCGAGTGATCCAAAGAATGTTTGAACACTGAAACAAGCCATGGTTGATCGCTATTCTTGCATTTTCACACTAATCCACTTAAAATCTCTTGAAAATAACATTAGCAACGTAAAAACTCACCGAAAACAGCGGAGCTTCTTCAACGTCGGCCATTTTGTTTCTACGAAACACATGACGTCACGTAGCATTGACCAATGACGTCGCCCAAAACCCATGTTCAAACGGCACGTGAATTTCATGATTTGAACATGGGTTTTGCTGTTTGAACACGGCTTTCGACCAATCGAAATCGGCCTCAAACAGCTATGCACATAGATAGCTATGCAAGAATATAAAATACATCATGATTAAAAGTATGAAACCACTCAGTTTGAGTTATAAGAGACAAGTTGTAAAACCTTAAGAAGTGCCATGTACTTTACAGTTATAAAACCTTAAAAAGTACAAATATACTTTACATATTAAAACATATGAAGAGGCAAAGTTTTATACATATTTACATTTAAGACTTATTTATACAGAAGTTTTCTACGTTGGTTTAAAATCTCATGGCAGGCTTTGGCACTGTAATTAATAATACAACATGGGACGGCACCTAAGTATACAATGATCCTAGTCTCTATTGCACATTATCAAGTCGACGTCACGTAACCCCCATTCAAAGAATTGTCATCTTCCCCTTCGCCTCGACGTTTACGTCACAATTTGCGTTTTTCATAGTTTTTGACGTTTTGTCGTTAATTTTGTCAATAAAATGACGTTTTCTCATTGCATCACGTGCAAAAAGCAGTCAGTAGGTCATTTCATAAAAGGATTTTATCAAAACGTCAAATACATACGTAAAAGTTGAAATTTAGTTTGTTGCGTATTTTAATTCCTTAAGTATATTTTTTTTTCGACGAAGTCGTATAAGATCATTTTGTGACCCACATTTGAATTTGTATGGAAGAGACTGCTGGTCACGGAAACATCATTGATCTATATACACATTATTTTATATGTAATCTATTTTTTGCTTTTATTTTTCATCACTTTCATATTTTATCTTCATATCTACGCTGAAAAAATTGATAATCACTGTCACTTAAAATGGAAGGTACGCGAACCATTGCCTGTGCCGACACTCCTGAAAATCTGAAAATCTTCCATATAAAAATTATGAATGAGTGGGGGAACTATTGTTGTTTGTGATGTGATTTTATGAATGAAACTATGAAAAAATCCCGACCTTGAATTCCAAATATAGCAGACTATTTATAGGTACATATCTGAAGAAATGTCAAATATTCATAAATTATATGAAACCAATAAACTGCAATTTGCTTTTCGATTGCATTATCTACTTTTTATAGTCTTCATTCATATGTACACAGGTAGTGTAGCAAATTATGCTTTAGATGTGCATTTGAATCGCAAAAGCATTAAGCAGACGACGCCAAACACTGTATCACCCATACCAGTGAAACCGGTTGTTCTGATATGTCGGAGGTTGTTTGCTATCGGTCGTAAACAAAGACAGGATTTTGTTTCATATTTTACAGTCTTGAGAACACAAACACAGAACTGTTGATGGTTCACTGTGAACCGTGTCCTTTTGACTTAAGTCTCCAGATGATTTCGTTTGAACTAACCTGTTAATTTTCACTCTTGGTACAAACATCATTCTTTATCATAATTCAGATATTGCATGTTCAAATATAGTGGGTATACTTTTATATTTGATATCTGCCAACGCCAGTGCCGTTTTCTGGTAGTAATAGTGTGCAGAGGAATTTTTCATCTGTCGCACGCGGTATCTGGGTTTTGATTTCGGAAGTCAGAATAAACGTTTTCTTAATGAAATGTTCGAATGCAATGAATTATGAGAATGTCATTTAAAAGGTGGTGAATTTACATTTCATACGATAAATTGGTGAGCACTAGGACATCGGTAAAAAAGTAATTTACAGTCGTTTAGTGGTATTGGGCAGATGCTTTAAATTTGATTTTCCTAGAAAAACTAAAAATCCATGCCTTGAAACAAACAGACATTAAATGCTTTAGCCTAAACGCCTGTCTGGCTAAGTCACTCGCCTTGAAAACCAATCTACTCGTCGTGCGTTTGTTCCCCAGCTACTCATTTCTTTCAGATGTGACTTTTAATCAAGTTTATGACCTTAGCTCTTGATAAGGACGTAAACATGAAAGAAAAAGGGAGCGCGGTAGCGTAGTGGTAGAGCATCGGACTCTGAATCGAGATGTCCCCACAGGCGTCACTGAGCAAGACACATTAACTCCCAACAGTACTGGTTAAAGCCTTGAAGAGATGGATCCGTTCCGACATGACTGAAAATTGTTGACCGGGACGATAAGCCTCAATACAAAAGTACATGCAACACGATTATTGCAACGCTTCTACGACAAATGACGTGAGCCACGACATAGAAGTTTTATACGTTGTGGGGACGGGACGCAGATCTACGTGTAGCCCCTATCGGTTTTTAGATGCAAATTTTTCGTGTATTCGGGCTTTGAGAATAGGGATTTTATTGTGATTAAGGAAGTTCTTTATCACTGCTTCACTTTTGCAAAAACAATCTTGACACAGCGTAGACGAAGAGAAAATAAATTACCCAGGAGGAATTCTCTGCGAAATGCATCGCTTTTGTTGTTTACTCTGGCAACCATATGTGGTTGCGCTCATTGCCTGTATAAAGGTTTAGTTGGATATTTTGGTTCCAAAAAGTACCTTTCTGTTTATAATTACATAGCCTAACCCATTGCAGTGACAAACATCTGAAATTCAATTACTTTTTATAACAATTGTATAACTATTGACACTGAGATAGCCCTATACAGAATATCTCCTCCTGATGTATCTGCTACACAGATGAAGTATTGCGTATATTTGTTTCTCAAATGTAGTATTGCTGAATCGGAAGCGGTGGTCGAGATGTTACAAATTCGCTTGACAATCAGGAGGTTGCTGGTTTGATCCCTGGCCAGTCACGTTGATCATGTTTATCCTGATTAATTGATTAAGACATGCTGTCAAAAGTGTGTAACATATCATACAAAATACATCGAAAACCAAAAATGTTTGGTTGGCTATGTGCTAACCTTCCATAAATTTACACACTTTCCATCTGAGATTAGGTATAGGCTGATGAATTCAATAAAATCTGAATTTCATCGTCCAAATCTGGCGAAACCTTTTATTTCTTGTAAACATGAAAAAAGATTGAAGTCTATGGAATTTTCAACCAAAAGTGGTCCACGTTCTGTAGTTGGTGAAATATTCTTGTTTTTAGACACATTCATTATTTTTCCATACATAACACCCACAAACATCGTATTCACCTTCGTCGTATATCTTTTTTTAAAGATACTTCTTGTTACGCCTAATAAGTCTGATAATGAATTGTCTGCACTAAGATAGAACATTACGAAAACTTGCCTATGCAAAATACATAGAATTTTCAGCAGGAAAAAATGAAAATTTCATCAGATTTGTTTTTGATAGTTTTAAAATTTTTGCTCAAAACATTGATTGTGGGTGCACGTTAGAACCGCCTCGCTGAGGCGGTTCTAACGAGTGCCCACAATTTATGTTTTGAAGCAAAAATAAGAAAAATAGGTATACTCATGCATACCCCAGCTTTGCTGTATGAAAGTGGGGTTCAAGGGGGTATACATGTCACGGACGTGTTTTCCTGATGATTTGTCCGATACGTGATTTTTCTTAGAAGACATATAGAGGATATTTACTTTTTTGAGGTGAATACCAAATATATTTCATCGAGTGAGTTGAAAACATCAAAATTTTCACGAGTGCGTAGCACGAGTGAAAATTAAGATGTTTTCAAGTCACGAGATGAAATATATTTGGTATTTACCGATAAAAAGTATATTTTCTTTTCTTTTTATACAAGACTCTGGCTTTTTCCTATTCACAAAGCAGGCGGTGAAAATGCAAAAACGAAAAAATTTTGAAAACATAAATAATTTTGGTACCACATTGTTCCTTACGTTCTGACTAAGAAAATGAATACCCACACTTAATGTTTTCGTTCGTAAATAACGGAGTTATAGGCATTTGAAATTCTGAAGTGAGGCACATTTAATGACGTCAAGTGAATGGAAACGTCAGAAGTAATCCAAACTCTACAGTGAAAATATCGGCTGATATCCTTTCCACTACCAGAGCGTATTTATGCGTAATTGCTGACAAACACTTTTTGATCGACCCTCACAGCATTGTTAAAGCTAGCATGTGCGATCTTTTTTATATTTTTCAATTGCCCAGTAAGTAGGCTTTAACCGATATAAGGCTTAATTGCACAGTACATCAAACAAGCGAGTAAGAGGTCCAGAAAGTTGGAAAAAAACGTGATTTTTCTGTGTTAAAAAGGTCGAGTTTACCCTGTTATCTCTGAATCGCCACCACGCTCAAACCAAACAAGTGCGACCAAACTGCTAGGGTTGAAAAAAGACACAAGAAAAAGAGAGAAAAAAGAGAGATAGAAAGAGAGGAGAAAGGAGGAAAAAATCGGGAATCAAATCGCAAAAAAAAAAAAAAAAAAAAAAAAAAAAAAAAAAAAGTCCGTGCGCATCGATTTTTCCACGGTGACCCCTGCGCCGTGACCTTTCAGTAGCAAAACCAAAACAGCTTACACTATGTTAAAGAGCGGTCTTTCTACTTTTAATACAGGCATAAGGCGTGTTTCTAAGTCTCACAGAAATGGTTTTATGGACGATTTACCAACCCTACCCCCTTTTTATGAGCATTTTGTAAAATGCCTGGTGCTCCTAAGGATATCAATCACTAGTGAAAATATCAATATCAATTCTACAGTGAAAATATCACTTTTATCCATTTTTTGATATAGATAAATTTCAGTGCTAAGTATAAAATAAAACAATGAAACTCACGATAGTAATAGTCAATGCACAGGAAAGCGTCAGAGCCTCCGTCCCGACATAACAGATAGACTGTTTAGTGGGACGTTAAACAAAAAATCTAATAAATAAGGTACTTGACTCACCCTTCAAGTCTCCTTTATGTTTGCACGTGATCTTATCATACAGCATCGAACCCTTTGACTTATCACTCCTGTTTGGGTAACAGCTACACACATCGTGTGTTTTCCCTGGGTCCAGAATCTCAGCCCGGGGCTCGGGCGGGCCCCTGGGCTCATAGTACTCGTACCCGTCCATGTAATAATTGCTGTAGATTGTTTGTGCATCGACGTCGTCGTCGTATTCGTCATCGTCGCCATATTCGTCGTCGTCGACTGTTTCGTCATCGTCGTCATACGAATCTGTAAATGTATTAAAAATAAAATAAAAAAACTACGAGTAGTTTATTTAATTAGACCAACGTTGAAACGTGTCTCATTCAATTGTATGATTTTACAGCATTCATTGTATGTGCCTTGCATTCTATTTACTTCAAAACCGATTTTTTTTATTGTTTTGTTTTTGTTTTTGTTTTTGCAATTGACTTGGACACTGTCGCGACGTGAACGTTATTCACCAAGATAGCATCTTTAAATACTTTAAAGAAAGTGAATTTCAGCACTTATTTGTGTACAGCACCATTTCTGTAATTTAAGTAAACATAAGTAAAAAAATTCAAGATTCCTATGTTACCCTCTGAATCGTACGAGTCGTATTCCGAATCATATGTTCTGGTTTCGCCATCACTCGCAGTCCCCGCTTGCGATTGCCGCGACTCTGCAGTTGGTGCTCTGACCTTTTCGTCAACAAACTTGTTCCAGACATCGTCTGATCTCAGTTTTTCTCCCGCTGCTCCTGATCTACCCTCTCTCGAGCGACTGAACAGGCTTTTATTCTGTCCATCTCTATCGCCTGTTTCTGTTTTAAACGTTCGTCTGGTTGCGCGCGTGTCCTGTCGTCTGCTTACGCTGCGTGTCTCATGACGTCTGCTTCCGCGCGTGTCATCTGATCTCCCAGTGCGTGTTTGCTGTCGTCTGCTTGCCCGCGTGTCTTCGCGTCTGCTAGCTCTTGTCCGTTGGTCTCTGTCGGAGGAACGATGGTTTGCCTCTGACCGAGATGGTCTTGTCTGAACCCTAGATTGCTTAGGCTGCGAAGACGGTGAATACGGTGCGGTTTTACCTCGTGATGTCATTGAAAGGGTTACAGAAGGGTGACAATATCAGGCTTTATTCCGATTTTTTTAGATCGAAGTTACAAGCGAAACAATAATAAAAACAAGAACAACTATACAATTATAGCACTTTTATATCCACACGAAACCATATTTATGTTTTAAGTTAATTATTGAAAATGATTTAAGTATTTCAAGTTTCAAACTTAATCATGGATTAAAAGTTAACCTTCGTCTTAATTATAAATACCAATCGTCACTAAATATATGTCGAAGTAGGACTTAAAAGAAAGAAAGCGGCAGTGTAAAAATGGTGGGCAAAGTAACAAGAAACAAACTAGTATTATACAAAAAAAAAATAATGAAACGAAGAATAGAAGGAGACGATAAGCTGACAGCCATGGAAAAAGGAGAAAACATGTGATTCCTGACAATTCAATTTGATGCAAATGTTTTGTATAATGATTTTCTTTGTATGTTTTTCTTCTCAGTCATAGTATCATATTATCATCTGACTACAAGAAGAACAAAGAACCGCAGAATAACTGCATCAGAACGACCGGTTACATAAAAGGTACATGTACATGTATATAATTGTAAAAAGTAGTGCAATATTGCAGGAAATAAAGGAGGGTCTATATTTCGCACACTCAGTGTTTTATCATCTTCATTATGTGCTGCTAAAAATAAAATATTACCACGCTGAACCACTTTTGGAATTGTCATGAGCAGCATCAGAGCAACGTTGGTGTTAATATGAAACTTTATCAGGATAGCATGTCCGTGAAATGTATAGCAATCGTCACTAAATATGTAGAATATTTAGTCTGCAAATAGTGTGCAAATGTCCGATACGCAATCGTTGGACAATAACGATGGTCAATCTACTTTTAATTGCAGACTAAGTGAAAGTCAGTCTTTTATAAATAATTCTTATTCTAGTAATTCTGAAGAAACTGTAGTGAATTTAGGAATGAGAAAGAAAGGCTTGAATATGAGCTTTTTAAATGTTCAAGGGATATCTTCAAAATTTTCAGAAATTGAAATTCTTTTAACAGCTAAAAATAATGAGAATGTGCACGTTTTCAGCATGTGTGAAACAAAATTAAACAGTAGGAAATTAACTAGTGCTTTTAAAAGACCAGGGTTTCATTTACCATTTCGAAAAGATAACCACACAAATGGCGGTGGAGGCATACTTGTTTACCTTAAAGATCATATAATAGCAAAACGCAGAGAGGATCGTGAGTTAAATGACATTGCATGTTTATGGTTGGAAGTTTCGCCAAGTAAGGGAAAATCCTTTCTACTCGGGTCTCTTTATCGAAATCCTACAGAAAGGGTTGAATGGTTGGACCGCTTTGAGCAATTTTGTGAACATGCATTAAACGAAGGAAAAGAAATAATCATACTAGGTGACTTTAAAAAAGATATGTTAAATTCAAATGCTAATAGGGAATGGTTAATTATGACTAAATCTTTAGGTCTGAGTCAGTTAGTTACTCAACCGACAAGGGTTACAAATAATACAAGCACACTGATTGATCATATTTACTCTACTCACGAAGAAAATTTATCTAAAGTTGATGTCTGTAAAATAGGAATAAGTGATCATTATGCGGTCTTTTGTGACATAATGACAATAATAAACAGATGGATGAAAATGGCGGATGATAATATGCCAAGTGTCAATTACAATCAAAGACAATCAAATACAATCAAAGCATTAAGACAATCCTAATGCAAAAAGTAAACAAATGTAAACAATACACATGACCCAATTATCGATGCGTCATTCTATCTTGCCTCTGAATAATCCTAATTTAAAGTGATTAAAGCTTCTTCAAAATACATATAAAAGCTTTTGTCTAATGTATTAATGACTAAAATGAATAATAACATCACTAACCTGTAAATATATGGTACAACAACATATATTTTCTGATCTACATCGTGACAATAATAAACAGATGGATGAAAATGGCGGATGATAATATGCCAAGTGTACCGAAGCGATACAAGGTAACACCAGATAGCGAACAATACCAAATAACGCTATGCCTACCTAAACTGGGTAACACTACAGAAGCAAATGGCGGCTATGGGAAGGGAATTTATAGGAAACTGAAAATGTTGTGGGAAATAAATAACAACAAAGACAGTCGGAAATAAATAGTAACAATCCATTTATTTCGCCCTATGACACAATAGAAATTTAAACTGTAGTTATAAACGTAATGCTCATAAATCTATTACTTACAGGTCTTTTAGACATTTTGCAGAAAGTGACTTTTTAAATGATTTGTCTATTCTGCCTTGGGGTAATATTGATAACTGCTCAAATATTGAAGATGCTCTTGGGGTTTGGTATTCTCTTTTCATTGAAACTGTTAACAAACATGCGCCTATAAAACAGCACAGAATCAAGGAAGATGTTCAACCAGACTTGTTAACTTCTGAGATTCTTGACAGTTTGAAAGAACGAGATAAGCTTAAAAAACAAGGCCGTATTGAAGAATATAAAGTATTGCGTAATAGAATATCATGTTTAATTCAGGAGTCAAAGTCAGCTACTTACAAAAATAAACTTGAAAAGGGTAGAGACGACCCAAAGTCAATTTGGAAGATACGAGTAAAGAATTTGGTGCCTCTAATAAAAAGAGCGATGATAACAATATTTTAGGTTTGCGTATTAATGATTAGATAGTGTCTGAAAACACTGAATTAGCGGAATTTTCAATGATTACTTCATAAATATTGCAGCTAATTTAAAAGAACCTATAGAAAATATAGATTTGAGTAAACTTAAAAGTTTTGTAAATTCAAAGGTTCCAGATGACGCATATTTTGATTTACCGGATATTGATGAGAGTTTTGTATATAATTTTCTGTCAACTCTTGATATATCTAAAGCTACTGGTTTGGACGGTGTTGGTCCGAGACTTTTGAAATTGTCATCTGGTGTTATAACTGAAAGTTTAACAACCCTTGCAAATAAATGTTTGTCTAGCGGAAGTTTTCCAGCTATCTGGAAACAAGCTAAGGTTAGTCCGCTCCATAAAGGAGGTACTAAAAAAAAGAAGAATTTAATAGCTATAGACCAATTTCTATATTGCCAACATTGTCAAAATAACTGGAAAAGTTTATACAAAACACTTCATGGAGTATTTAAATGCATTCGATTTGATTCACAAATCCCAAAGTGGCTTTCGGGCGGGTCATTCAACTGAAAGTGCTTTATTATTGATGACAGAGCGTTGGCTTAAAGCAATAAATGAAGGGAAGGTGGTCGGGTCAGTCATGGTTGATTTTAGAAAGGCGTTTGGCCTAGTTGACCATGCATTACTTCTAGAAAAACTCTCATGTTATAAAGTTAGTGATAAATTTTTCCAATTAATGAAGTCTTACTTAAATAATAGAACACAGGTAGTATCTATTAACAATGAAATATCTAACGAAGACAGCGTGAAATGTGGTGTTCCCCAGGGTTCCATCTTGGGACCAATATTATTTTTGATATTTATAAACGACCTGCCTCTATTCCTATCTGACACTGTTTCTTCTACGGACCCAGCAGACATTTGACGTCAGTTGGACGTCAGATTGACGTCAGACTCCGACGTCATAATGACGTTGGATTTAGGTTGATTTTGAAAGTTTGTTTGACGTCAAAAACAGACGTCATTCTGACGTCAAAAACAAAACAACGTTGGTTTGATGTCTCAAATGTGACGTCATAATGACGTTGGGGTTAGGTTGATTTTGAAAGTTTGTTTGACGTCAAAAACAGACGTCAATCTGACGTGCTAAAACCGATATCGTGAATGTTTGTTCGCAGTTAAATTAACATTCTGAAATCCTGAAGTGGATTCAGTAGTGCGGTGATGCACTATTGTTATTCCCTTTCACTCCTTTGATAGAGTTATTCGGTTTTTTTCTTCCTGGGAACCAACCAGTACTAGGGTTTGCTTTTAGTTACCTTTCCTGGGTAGAACCAGTACTTGGAGGTTGCTTTTCCCGGCGAGCACCCGAAGGCTCAAACCGGGGTTTGCTTTTTGTAATACCGTTCCTGGGTAAAAACCAGTACTAGGTTGATTTTTTTGTTTTTGTTTTTCGTTTGACACCGTTCCTGGGTCCACCTTAACCAGTACTTGGATATACATAATGTATTCGGGATATACAAAATGTTTAAGATGTTAAATCACTCTTATGTTGGTATATCTTATTCATGTCAAATTTTATTGCTATATGGTGTTAAAACAAATAAGACATTAGTGTAAATAATAAGACTACTGTGAACAATCAATAATTTAAAATGGTGAAATAAGTATTAAAATATACAAATTTCATTTTCGTCTTAATAGAAGGTTTGATAATTTAGTGAAAGACTTTATTTTGATTAACAAATAATTATTTTTTTTCTAAATTAATTAAGCATGGTGATTTCCGATACGAGACCTAGATATGGCTTTTTTAAAAGTGGCTATGTTGAAATTATTATTTGAATTTGATGTTGTTACTTTTGCGCAAGAAATTATGTCAGTTCAAGGGCAGCCAACTCTGTCGACATATGACGTTAGACTTGCGTTTGAATCCGGCGTCATTTCGACGTCATATCAATACGTCCACTGACGTCAGGACTGGACGTCAGGTGGACGTTGGTTATTGGTTGTATGACGTCGTGACCAAAATACAACCAATATCCGACGTCAAGTTGACGTCAGATGCCTGCTTGGGACGTGTTTTTCATATATGTCGACAGAGTTAGCTGCCCTTAAACTGACATAATTTCTTACATATATTATGTATTATCATATGACGTCGCTGTTTTCCAGTGGATAACGTCATGTCATAAAAATCGTATGACCACACGTGTAATAACACTTTTGCGGGAATACGTAACGTCATTGACGACGTCCGTAACAACAATGTAAATTTTCATTGAAAATATGTCCACTTCGAAGGCGATAAAATCCTATTTTAGAAGTCATATGATAAAACGAATCTTACACTCGTGGTCATTTCATATGAAATTTATTAAACTCGCTGAAGGCTCGTTTAATAAATTTCATATGAAATGACCACTCGTGTAAGATCCTCTATATAATATCAAATTCAAATAATAATTTCAACCTTGCCACTTAAAAGTCATATCTGAGTCTCGTATGGGAAATCCCATATTTCGCCCTCATGCTTAATTAATGTAGAAAAAAATTATTATCTATTAATCAAAATAAAGTCTTTCACTAAATTATCAAACTTTCAATTAAGATGAAAATAAAATTTGTATATTTTAATATTTATTTCACCATTGTTCAGAATAATCTTATTTCTCACACTAATGTCTTATTGGTTTTAGCACCATAAAGCAAAAAAATTTTGCTTAAATAAGATGTACCAACATCAGGCTGAATTAATATCTTGAACATTTTGTATGTTCCGAAAAACTCTATCAAAGGAGTGAAAGGGACTATCAAAAGTGCATCACTGCTCTTCTGAATCCACTGTTATTCAAAAATGCGAAAAATATACACCTGAAACTATTTATATGACATGAATTCAAACGTCGTTTTTAGGACGTCAAATTGACGTCAGCTTTCAGACGTTAAACCGACGTTGGCTTTAGCACGTCAGATTGACGTCTAGTTTTGACAACAAACAAACTTTCAAAATCAACCTAACTCCAACGTTATTATGACGTTGGAGTCTGACGTCAATCTGACGTCCAACGGACGTCAAATGTCTGCTGGAAGTAACATAGAAAAAAAGAAAGAAAGAAATTAAAAGAAGCACACGAAACGAATGATCTGATTTTTACCCAAAGAGAAGTTTCATTAATTTGCACACCACAAATGGTCAGAAGTATGAAAAACACAAGGTCTAAATCACGTCTTGATTACGACGTCTAACTGACGAACTAGTTTGACGTCAAAACAACGTCCAATCCAGACGTCCAAAAGACGTCAGGAAATGACGTCTGATAGACGTTGGAAATTGGTTATATGACGTCGCGACCAAAATATAACCAATATCTGACGTCAAACAGACGTCAGATGCCTGCTGGGGATATATATGCCGATGACACTACGATTTATGATGCTCAATATGACCTCGATGAGTTAAAGAAAAACTTACAAAAGTCTCTTATAGCTCTCCATATTTGGTGCAAGAAAAATGGAATGTTACTTAACACTGATAAAACAAAAGTCATGATTATAACTACTAGACAAAAAAGATTACACCTAGATGAAAACATACTCACGCTATCATACAATGATACAGAACTTCAAATAACAACAGGAGACAAAATACTCGGGGTGAACATCGACGAAAACTTAACGTGGAATAATCACTATCAATTCGTATGTCGGAAAATATCTTCCTACATGTACATCTGGCTTTTGTCTAGAATTAGTCGTAATGAGCATAGACTGCTTTATTACAAGTCATATATTCAACCTCATTTTAATTATTGCAATGTCATCTGGGGCAACGCATCTAATTCTAATGTCAATAGAATGAATAGACTTCAAAAAAGGGCATGTAAGTTAATACTAGGAAATGAATATGATGATTTTGAAAGTGCAAAGGCTACATTAAATATACTTTTATTTGAGCAAAGTGTATTTGTAAGTAAAGCTAAGATTATGTATAAAGTAGCTAATGGATTAGTTCCACAATATATTTGTGAATTGTTTACTCGAAGGTCAGAAGTTGCGCACGGCACATCCCTTAGATCCATAACAAACCAGAATTTTGCGATTCCAAAACCTAAGTTAACATTATACAAAGAAAGTATCTCTTATTCAGGTCCAGTTATCTGGAACAATATACCAAATGATATACGATATTTATCGAATGTTTCTTCTTTTAGTAAAAATGTATCAAACTGGATAACGAGTATGTAAGACAATTGTATTTAAATAAGTTTCCTTATTTTGCTAGAACATCATCTGAACAAGCTTACAAGCACAATGTATGCCTTCACCTCCAAATTATTGTATCAAATTTGTCATACCCATTTATTGTTCTATGTGCCTCTATACATAATATGTTCATATTGTTGTTGATTTATATGTATTTGAGGGCCCCATGGAAGATTGGATATATCCAAATGGGTCACCCTCGTAAAATAAGGAAGTTACTTACTTACTTACTTACTTACTTACTTACTTACTTACTTAGACCCCATTTTTATGTAGAAAAAACTGGGGTTTGCAGGGGTATTCCTAATTTTCTTATTATTGATCCAAAGCATATATTTTGGGTACTCGTTAGAACCGCCTTTTTCAATTTTCACAGCTGAAAAAAAATTCTGTATATTGCATGGACAAGTTTTCATAATGTGAAAAGAGCTGTTGCTCATTTTAGTTGAGCAGTTGTATTACTTCATGTTTAATTATAAACTTTGTTTATCAGATGGGGTTAATTCGCTATTCCTTTGATCCGCTGCAGAAACGGCCCTTGATCACTGTATATCCTATAGATTATCATAATACTCACGTATAGGTAAAATACTTTGAATGCTTGAACTCACGTGATGAAGTTTTGTTTACTCGGTTAAAGGGGCACCTATTTGTTTTACACATTTTTCAAGAGCTATGTGAAGCACGTGGTTATATATTGTTTACCGTCATAGAGTCGCATTATTGAGAACATAGCACTCCGATCAACAAATGCATATCTATGTCAGAGGTTAAGCGGCGCAATCAAAGTATTTACCTATATTTACCCATGTTTGGGTAACACTCGTTTGGGTACCACTGAAGTAGGTCGGCAAAGTGTTTTTCAATACAAATACAAGCAGAGGTGCTAAAACAATAAATCATGCAAGTGTAACAACTCCTGTATCTGTTGCTGTATTGCCCAATATCCCACCATAAGTATTCTTTGGGGCCTAAGGAAATAGTTGGGCCTTTGTGCCAGCAAGCAAAGCTTATAAGAGGCCTACGCTGCTGACTGATCATCTGATTACTGTTTAACCCGCTCGGGTCTGGGCCCTGTCCAGGAAAAGTGGTTGAAAGTCAAACCATCTCCACATATAAGCATTTCTGGATTTGTTAGCTTATATTTCGAGAACATTTTGGATGTCATGACATCTAATATTTGGGTAAATGTCCCATAAAATTGAGGCGGTTCTAACGTGTACCCACAATCAATGTTTTGAGCAAATATATTAAAAAATTTTTTGTTTCCCTAATGAAATTGTCAATTTTTACAGAAATTGTCAATGAAATGACAATTAAATTGTCAATTTTTGGAGTGGGAATCTTTTTTCTGATTGCGCCTTTTCTTGATCTTTGCCTACTTGTACCTTTTTACAGATGAAAAAAATCTCCATATATGGCATGGGCATGTTTTCGTAATTACGTTTTGGTTTTAGTCTCCGGAAACGAGGTGCTGAGTAAATGGAAGTGTAGAGGGTTCCGTGCGACGAGCTTGTCCATATACGATTTTTCTACTCTGTATACCACATTGCCACATGATCCGATTAAAGGAAAACTACTCGATTTGATAGAGTGGGCCTTCAAAAGAGCATTAAAAGCGGTTCACTTTATTTGGCATGTAATGAAAGAAAAACTTTTTTTCACTTCCTCTGGCCAATTTGGTCATGTCAGAATGTATGCGATGCCTTATCCTATTTCCTGGATAAGTTATACACACAAATTGTTGGAATTCCGATGTGTACAAATTGCGGACTTCTCATAGCTGATTTATTTTTATATGCTACGAAAGAGATTTCAATGATTCTCTTAGCATGACAATCAAGCTGATGTTATCGAGGCTTTTAATTCGACTATGACCTTTTGAACATTGACAATCCTTATTTTGAAGTTACGATCAGTCAGATTTATCCACCTGAACTACAGTTGAATAAAGCAAACACCACAGATACCAAGGCCCCCTTTTCAGATTTAAATCTTTCTATTGCAAATGGATTTGTTCCCTCTAAAATTTATGATAAACGCGATGACTTTGATTTTGATATAGTAAATTTTCCGTTTTTGGATGGTGAAGTTCCTCGCCGTGCTTCTTATGGTGTATATGCGAGAGTCTGCATGCTTAGCGTTTAACCTAATCATGATTGGTAACTATGCTGCCTTCTTTAATTGCACGCCGGTGGGTCGGGCGTCAGACTATATGATGGCCCCGACTTAAAGCCTTTTATTTTAGCTGGTAGCGGCCGGGGCTTCTTGTATGCTGCTTGGCCCACCGGAGTTCAACTGGTGTTTTCTTTTGCTTCGGTTTTCAGTAAGTTATTTGGCACCCAGGGATCTCCATCATCGCGCAGCTAACTAGTCGTCGTTTTTGATTCATCATGGTGGTTATAATGATTTATTTGTTTGCCCTCGATGATTGATTGACTAGTTAGAGATTCACCACGAGAACAACTAACTAAATGTTGTGAATCACTGCAAAAGTTGAGGGTGAGGTTTGCCCCAGTATTTTTATATTTCTGATCGTTCTAAGGCGATACTTATGTTGTATTTCTTTTTTGTATGGTACGAAAGAGATTTTTTATAGTAAGTAAGTAAGTAAGTAAGTAAGAAAGTAAGTAAGTAAGTAAGTAAGTAAGTAAGTAAGTAAGTAAGTAAATCGTTTATTATAGTGACATGTGTTACAGTATACAATTAATTTGACAAGCATAAAACAATGAACACCCGACCCAATGGGTCTATAAGTCACTTTTAGACAATACATAATAACATATATACACAGGAACTTCTACATGTATATACAATGAAGGGCAACGTGGTAAAGTTATCTGAAGGAATAGATACAACGTCTTCTTAAGCAATATGCTTTAACCAAGTATTTTGCAATTTTCCTTGTTTGTACATTTAAAAGAAACTTAAGTTTTTGTGTTTCACAGTATGCGTTCCAGTCAGCAGGTACATGTAAGTCTATGGAATTTAACAGCTGATTTCTAATATCTCGATAAAAAGAGCAGTTTAAGACGAGGTGTTTCTCGTCTTCTACCATTGAGTCATTACACAATTTACATAAACGTTCATCGGGTGGTTCTCTTGCATATCTACCTGTCTCTATTCTTAGAGCAGGATACCACTACGCAGCTGGGCCATCAGGGATCGTTCTTTTCTATTAAGGTTAAGTAACAAATAATTTTCGGTCTTGAACTCCGTTTTAAACGTAACATAAGATCTAAGCTTTGGCACTGTTAATGCATTGTTTGACCAGTTTGTTGAATAAAAAGATGCAGTTTTATGTTTGGCACTATCAAAATTCACTATCAGTTTATTTTCAAAGTATTCATCCAGCTCTAAAGAGCTCATGATCGACCTAACTTCAGAACACCAGTTATTATTACAGAGGCGATACTCTTCTTCAAAAATTCTTCTCAGTAGTCTGTCATTTCCAACATTCAGAATCCTATTCCAGAATCGGATCATAGAGGTCCATCTCCTGTACATAGATGGGATCCATCCCGTGTCACCAGTTATGGCAAGGGTTGGAGCGAACCTATGCACCCCAAGAAGTACCTCATTGCCCGATTCTGCACACAATCTATTGACGTATATTGTTTAAATCCCCATGTAGAAGCAGAATAGTCAAGGATTGGCGTGACACATGAATTGTAAAGCTTATCAAAGGTCTTAAATCCGAATTCTTTTAGATAATGAATTTTTGAAATGATACCTCCCAGCGCTCTGCCAGCACCTTTTGCAAGTGCGTCAGCATGGTGAGAAAAATCCATTTTTTCATGAAATATGACACCCAGATACTTATATCTGTCAACATTTCTAAACTGTTAAGACCAATCTTGAAATTAAATTCGCTTCTTGTCTGCCTTGAACGTCTGAAATGTACACACTTCGATTTGTCCGTGTTAACCAGAACGCGCCATTTCTTACACCAATCATGAAGTTTATTGAGCATAGATTGTAAGTTTTCTTCGTTTTCAGCCACTAGAGCAATATCGTCGGCATAGAGAAGAATAGAAATGTTTTCGTCACCTAAATTTACTCCAAGATGCATGCCATTTACTTCAGAGATAAGATCATTCACAAATACAGAAAACAGAGTGGGTGACAAGTTATCTCCCTGTTTGACCCCATTCTTGCAATCGAACCAGTCTGTCAGTTTATTGTTAATGCGAATGCAGGACGTAGAGCTAGCATAAATAGACTTAATAGAATTATATAACTTGCCATCGACTTTGTTGAGCAATAGTTTATTTAACAGCATATCTCGATCTATGAAATCAAAGGCTTTACGTACATGTAGGTCTATGAATGCCGTGAATACGTTTGCTTTATTTCGAATCAAACTATTTAAGACAAAGACATGGTCTTCACAGGATCTGTCAGATCTAAAACCGTTCTGTTCATCACCTAATATATTATTATTTTCCAAGTATCCCGATAAGCGTTTGTTTATCAAGGCACTATACACTTTGCTCACGCACGAGAGTAAACTGATGCCCCTATAGTTTAATGGTATGTATTTATCTGACGTAGGATCCTTGTGTATAGGGCATATAATTGATTTTCGCCAGATTGAGGGAATGATACTCGTGTCGAAAATAAGTTTATATCACAGAATATACCCGAAATATTTGTTTTATTATACGCTGATGACAAAGTAAACTGTGCTGACACTGTTGGAAATTTACAGAGCCAATTGAATATTGTAGAATTATTTTGTATAAGAACTGGCATGGTTGTTAACATAGATAAAACAAAAAATATTGTATTTAGAAATGGGGGATTTTTGAGAAGTGATGAAAAAGGGTTTATCAAGGAAAACAAATTGAGGTTGTTTCATTTTATGAATACATGGGCCTGTTATTTACCCCTAAGCTTATGTGGACTAAAACAAAAGAAAACTTAGATGAAAAAGCAAACAAGGCAATAATAACTATTAAAATACTACAGAATAAGTTAGGGTCGCTTTCCATTTACGATTGTTTTAAATTATTTGATACAATGATAGTCCCGATCTTGTGCTATGGGTCAGAGATATGGGGTTTTGAAATTGCTAACCAAATTGAAACAGTGCATGATAGATTCTGTAAATCTATTCTTAAAGTACCAATTCATACAACAAGTGTATTAGCTAGAGGTGAACTAGGTAGATATCCACTATGTTTAACATATTTTATTAGATGTATAAAGTATTGGTTGAAACTGACAAGAATGGAAGATTTTAGATATCCAAAACAGAGTTACTTAATGCTGAAGAATTTAGATGATTGTAACAGAAGAGCATGGGCAACACGTATCAGAAACTTACTATGTAGGTATGGGTTTGGGTATGTATGGATAGCGCAAGGGGTCGGAGATATTTATAATTTTATTCAAATTTTCAAAGAGAGTTAAAGATAATCTATTACAAGAATGGTACTCTGATGTAAATGAGACCAGCAAAGCGCATCACTATAAAAATTTTAAATGTATCTTTGAATCTGAAAGTTACCTGTCGCTGGATATCCCAGCAAAATATATTCATACATTTTCAAAATTTAGATGTTCCTCGCATAAACTATTTGTAGAGACAGGCCGGCATAGAGATATTTCTTACCAGCAAAGAATTTGTTCGCTCTGCACATTACACGAGATTGAAGATGAATTCCATTTTATGTGCATTTGTTCTTTGTATTCTGATGTTAGGGGGCGTTTTTTTCCCAAACAAGTATAAATATCGTAGAATGTCCTTAGATATGTTCTATGAAATGATGAAAACAAAAAAATGATGTCATTATATCTCAAGTCATGAAATATGTATTCTACGCACTCATTAAAAGGGAAGAAAATAAAACATAGCAATAACACTTGTATGTTATGTAAAACAAAGTAACCATGCATATGATTTTTATAATCTTGTTGAATACACTTATATGTATGTAATTATTTGCCCACTTATGAAGTCGAAATGATTAACATGTTCATTGTTGTATACAGGGCCGGTGGCCTATATTACCTAATAAAATTTGTCATTGTCATTGTCATTATTTCTTTTTTATGTCTTGGATTTGAATTTTTGTGCTGTTTGAACCTCATATATGTTTTACATGTTTTTAGTTAAGTTCGGGTAACTGTGTGGTCACCTATTGGGAAATAGCTGACCACTCGGCTTAAGATATGTTTTCTTAGTACGAGTATAAGTACCTAAGTACCAATTTAGTTTTTCCCCACCTCGGTTTTTGGAGTGGAAATTTCTTTCTGACTGTGCCTTTTCCTGATCATTGCCTACTTGTACCTCTTTGTTAGTTAGGGAAAACTTCAGTTGAAAGGACCATTTGATTTGAAACAGCTTTGGTAAACTATACCTTGGCTACCTCCAACTGCAAGGGAAACAAGTCTCCACGTACATCATCCATAGTGCTGATAATAGTTTTCTTTTGGTCCTTTTAGATCAGCGAGGATAATTCTGAGAAATCAGAAAATTATGATCGGTGTAGATACGTTTTTAACCACCATTTAAAGTATTTGGTCCCATTTAGATAAAGAAGTCTCTCTGGATTGACTACCATAATGAAAGGTGCAAAGTGACAGTAAATTCTCTTTTGCCCCATGTTGCCAGGGGCCAGGGGCCAGTTTCATCAAAGTGTTTAAGACAAGATTTTGTCCTTGAAAATGTCCCAGGACGTTTTAAAGACAAAAATCGTGTTTCATCAAACTCAAGAAATTTAGGAAGTTCTCAGATTTTGTCTTAAACGTAGGACAACTATTTCGGCGTCCTATCTGACAATTTTTGTCCTAAATTTTGTACATGTACTAGAAATCGGTTGATTTGGTGTTTTTCGTCCCACTCAAGAGCTAATGTGATATGGAGACGTGAGCTCGGTTTAAAGACTCACCGTCCGAAAGACTGGTGTGCTAGAAATGGCTGCTACCTTTCAATTGGTATTGGAGGCTGAAGAATATGCTGACCTACCCGTGTCCTACACGCAGAATGTAAATATAGGTAACGTATTTGTTTAGTGAGGGATGCTCGTTTGTCATGACCAATCTTCCACGAAGACCTCAAAATTCATGACATTATGTATAGTTAGGTCTACTACCCGTCGCTGCTTCTTTTAGAGAGACGTTAATTGGAGGCCGGTGATTATGTACATGCTCAGTTTATCTTTGAGAGGTGAAATCGACGTCGGAAAACACACACAGATGAATGGACGAACAAACAGAAGGGCAGAATTTACCCAACCCTGAATTAGAAACCCTCTATTCATATTATATAAAAGTACAATGGTTCCTCATAAGTTTGAAAGATCGTCGATCTTAAACTTTTTTATATCGATATTTTGAAATCTGAATATATTTCAACGGCTGTTGAACAACGCTAAAATTTCACAAAAGGAATTCTATTAAGTTGACTGTGTCAGAAATATCGAAAACACATCAAGTCGACGCTTAGACAACTTAAACGATACCAACCACGTTTCAAACCCTACTAGAATTGCTTTTTGTCAGACACGAATACGTACAGTCCCAAATACTGCTTTGTTCCAAAACAAATTTAAGAATTTTCTCGAATGTTTATTTATTCGAAAATGTACCTTTTTGTGTCACCACGACAGCCTATCAAGAATCGTTGCTATAAGAAACGAAGTCTGTAAAAGTTAAACTGCTGAAATCATACATTTTCCACGTTTCACCCATTGGCAAACAGTTAATTTCAATTACGTTGGCATGAAGAATTTCAAGAGTGGCGGTTAAAACTTACAAAGAGGGATCTTTTTTATACGTATTTTCGCCTAAGTTTTGTCATTGTTTTATGAAAACGAAATAATTTGGTCAAAAAGAGAGGTTCATTAGAACCCTTCTCGGGCACCCATCCCCGAACCCTCGCCATTATGATACATGTTGCAACTTATCCAACTGACATTATGGGAATAATTATTATGGCATTATGCAACTTTCACATGTGCATAATATAGACGATTTGGCTGATCGATTATGAGCACGACAATTAAGTTCAAAATATCCACGACAATCAACAAAAGCTGGAATTATTTTATATCACCGACCGTTCCAAGGCGTTCCTGGGAACGTCCTCAGTTGTGTTTTCCCCTTAAGTGACAAAAAAAAAAAAAAAAAAAAAAAAAAAAAAAAAAAAAAAATAACGTTTGTTAAACTCAGTTAAAGTGTCATGATATTGTCCTCATACAAATATGGATTACATTTAAGAATTTGATTATTAAAGCTCTTGATAGAAAGGTTTCATATAAAACTACGTTCTGAATGAACAAAAATCCAATTAACATGTAATGTTGCGTGCTTTTCCATGACGTCACATTCAATCATCTTTTGTGACGTCGACATCGTACCTTCAAAAGATCGCAGAGTACGTCACATATGAGCATGTATGAACACACACACACACACACACACACACACACACACACACACACACACACACAAATCAGATAGGCAGAGTATGTGACATGAAAAGCAGGCATACATTAGCGAGTAAGACAAACGCGCGCCTTGCGCTGAAGATTTTGGACGTATAACATTCAATTTGTTTCTAAATCTTCAATTAATCACACAGTCGCATGCAATTCAGGCACGCTGACAAATATGGAATACGTTTGGGTTACGCTCCAGACACAAACGCCACAAAGCCGTATCAAATATTTATCGCACGTCTCGTACCCGCTTTGGGCACATTACTGTTCAAAGCGTTCGGCAAGCGCCCAAACCAATGCCTCGTAAAATTGGAATGCCCATGTTCCGTACATTGACGTGCCTGCATTCAGCACATCGGTAACTTAAGTTGAACTTATAAGTTCGCGACGCGCCGAGCTCAGTCTTGAGCCCAAATGCGCTACATGCAGAAGTTAATTTAGTTAACGTATTTATTTAGAGAGGGACGCTCGTTTGTCATGGCCAATCTTCCACGAGGCCCTCAAAATACAATGATTAGACAACTTGATGTTCGTCAAATGGAAGTCACAAAAACGAATTCGCCTCTCTGTCGAAAAATTCGCTAGACCGACCAGCTAAGTATAGACGGTAGCTCGTTTAGCGTAGATACGTTTAAAATACGTTTACAATCAGTGGAACAATGGCGTTTTATTTTCGCCTCTTTACTATATTAAGTCGCATGATAACATGGTACCTCTAGTTTGGGCGTCGACCGTTTCTTCTTATGTTGAAAATTTCAGTCATTTTTACTTTGTCTCTGTCGTCCCAAGACGTTGTCGCACTTTACAATAGTTCACATGCAAGTGATAAACGTTTGGTTTCAAATCTGCGTTGGGCAGTGGGCTCGTAACATTGGAAAATCGAAACGCGCATGTAGCGTACACTTACATGTCTAAAATGTGCGCTAAACGCGTCCAAAGTGTATTAAACGCACAATGTAATGCGTGTTGAAACACGCCCGAGACGAGCCGAGCTTCTAGAAAATTTTGTGACAACGCGCACCGACGTATCTACAACGTACAACATCGTACAAGCGTACTAGATGCGCATGTATTAGTCTCCGAGAAAGTTGCACTTTTCTCAACACGCCCGGCGCGAGTTTTTTCCCCTTATAAATGTGAACATGTAGCTGCTCCATGTATTATACTTCTGAAGAAAAAGACTTAAAATGTTGATGAAATATGATAAATAAAATTAAAACTGAGATACTTTAAAATTAAAATAAAATTAAAACTGAGATGTTTTCATTGTATAAGTACCTGGTTGTTAGTTTGGTTTTTCCCAACCTCGGTTTTTGGAGTGGGAATCTTTTTCTGATTGCGCCTTTTCCTGATCTTTGCTTACTTGTACCTTTTTTAAGAGCAGTGAATATATTAAAGAGAAATGTGATGGGCCATACCGTGATTTCGGCTACTAAAGCCTCTTCCGAGCGACCCTAATAAATATGGCAACATGATACTGTAATTCTGCAACGTTCAACAGGAAAGTCGATACGAAAACTAGTATTATCCAAACATACAAAATATATAAAACGTTGATTAGAAAATGAATGTCAACCATTAATGAATTTCTGATTTCTCAGAATATCCTCGCTGATCTCAAAGGGCCAAAAGAAAAATATAATCTGCACTATGGATGATGTACGGGGAGACATTCTAGGGCTAAAGTTGCTATTCACAGAAAGTTATCTAAATTATTTAATGATTTCATTGTTGTTTAAAATTTACTTTATATATACCAGCTCAGTTTTTAAAAAAGCGAAAACTTGTTTGGATATTACACAGCTAAATATAAGATCGCACGTGATTAAGCACATGATATTTATGGGGCCCAACAGAAGAGCATAGTTTAAGTAGGACATGTTTGATGAAACGCAGATTTAAGGCCGTAGGACATTTTAAGGACGTTTTGATGAAACCGACTTACACATGTCTCAGAAAATGTCCTGAGACACTTTTAAGATTTGTCCTAGGAACTTTTTTGATGAAACTGGCCCCTGAAGTAGCCGAAACCGTGTTTTGGCCGATCTCTTTCTCATTAATAAGTGCTCTTTAATTGTTCACTTATTTGAACCTCAAATCTATTAATTGTATACTACTGACAAATGAAGCTTGAACTTTCGTAATTTTTCATGTGCGTTAAACAAATAATTATTTTCATTTATAGTCATTCATCCATGTAGTGTTAATGCAAATAAGAATATATACTGTTGTAAGGAAGTTTGGTCCCTGCAAGTTACGGAATACTATGTTAACACAGTGAGTTTGTTTCTTTTGCAGTTCATTTTATTCCTTTTCTATTATAAATCAAAAATTTTACGGCTGTATTCTCAACCTACACTCGAGGCATACTCCACTCAAACTCATTCAGATAATCTGATCAGTCGCTCGCATGAGCGCATAACTGTTCGATATGCACATGTCCCACTCCCACTCGAACTCAACTCAAATTTCGAGTAAACGTTGAGTGGAGGCGACCCCTCACCTCGAGCGCTACTCGAAAATTTTTGGACCCTCATTTCTCCACAAGAATCACTGTATTAAATATAATATAACTAAATGTTGACACCTTGAATATACCATTATCGCTCGTTCGTCTCTCACTTATGAGAAAGATCATTTATATTTCTTTTTTTAGATCATTCATGTGTGTCTATGAGTTCTTTGATGGCTGACAATGCCTATTTTGTCTCCAAACTGTCCGTTGCAAGGGCAGCTTGTCAATGTTGAAGCGACTGGTGATAGCTCATTGAATCTCTCTGGTTTTGCGCTCATTGCGCTTTCTTTCAGCTTCACAGATTCTTATATCTTTATAATTATCTGCTCCTTTGTTTATGAGACTGTGCTTTTAATTACAAAAACTTGCCAATGTAATAAACAGAGATTTATGAGCTTTAAAATTTGAAAATATTTTAGCTGTAAAATTTTGATATTTCTCTTATTTTTGCTCAAAACATAGATTGTGGGTACACGTTAGAACCGCCTCGGCGAGGCGGTTCTAACGAGTACCCACAATCTATGTTTTAGAGCAAAAATAAGAAAAATAGCCTAATCCCCACATACCCCAGTTTTGCTATAAAAGTGGGGTTCAGGGGGTATACATTACACGGCCATGTTTTCCTGATGCTATCTATTTTGTACAACCTGTTCCCAAGGCTACAACAACAATTATGTAAACGAATATTTTAAGATTTATCTTAATTTCTAATAATATACTTAGAGATTATCATTATTTTGTATACACATACAAAGGTGTACATTGTGCATATAACCGTGTTTCGTTTTGTAGAACTGAGTGTTTTATGGGTGTCTCATGGGCCATATTGGTTTAAGAATTCGCCGACATGAGAAATTTGCGGTTGGGTAATGAAAATTTTCAAGTTTGAGTTGAAGTCAATTTCAAAGTTTCTTGAAAATATCTACTATCCAGGTAATAACTAGACATTTGGAGGGTATGTTAAAACCAGTTTTTGTTTGGAAAGCTAGAACAGAAAAGAAATGCAATAGATTTAGAGCCCCTTTATGTTAGACCCCAATTCTTGCATGGTGGTCGAACCTTTGAGCAGAATATTTATATAAAAATCCTCTTATAATGTCTGACAACCTAGAACATAGAGATATACTACTTAGATTCTACATTTTATTGTGAAATTCAATTTAAACACAGATTCAATTTCCAAAATTGTTAAAATATCTTTCATTTGACTTTCAAAAAAGAAGTGCATTGTAATTGTATGGTGGCCTATAAATGTCATGCCTTTGTTATGGACCAAAATAGTTGCCTTCCTTAAAAAATAAGGAAAAGTATAATTCTTAGTGGTCCTATTCTTGTTTTCATACTATACACTATATCACTTCCTGTCTTTAGTCTTAGGTCATCAAAAAAGCCTTCCTAATCCTCCAAATTCGAATCAATCAACTATCAAACAGGACTATTCTGTTCCAGTATAACATTCAAGACATTGTCCTGGATGAATCGACACATAATCCATTGGTACACAGGTTGTTGAAGATCATCTTAAGGACAATAAATCTGCTGCATGCTGTACATGGATTTAGAAAAAATTGTGTTAAATATCCAATTCCAAGTGAACAGTGAACATTGTCGGAAATTTATATAACAAACCATCTCATTCTTCAATATGAAGAACATGACACTTGATACAAGTACTTCTGTTTCCATTTCAATATATGTTTACTGTCCACTCATTGTAGCACACTGGTCAATTTTTAAAAAAGCACTGTAATAACTAATAACAATTCAGGATGCACTTCAGCTTTGCCGCCAATCGATTATAAGATTTTCCAAGGATTTACCTTGCAGCCAACATGATCTGAAAAACAAACAAACAAAAAACATAAAACAATATCAAGAGCCTGAAAACATCAGAATAGCATCCAAAAATGTTTATTCCCTCAAAACCCCCATCCTTCTGATTATGAAAATGGGAACTGAAAATTCCTTCAAATTCCACTTCCTAATTTACTTTAAAAATAGTTTAATTTTGGAGAAAAATGCAAATAATTAAGTTAAAAAATTATGCATAATCCTTCAAATCATTTTGTAAATGATATGCATTAATTCACAGGGATTTCTCTGGGAGGGGCCCTGTGTTAAAATGACATACCATTTCTATAAATGGCCTACCATAAATGGGCCTTTTTAAGTACAGTATGTATGAAGTAGAGATCAAAGTTTGGGCAAAAGTACAAATTGCTTTGGAAAAAGCCGATACTGATTTCAGTTCAGAAATATCCATGCTTCATGTTGTGTCCTTACAATATATGATTCTGATTTATGAAAATAAACCATTAAAAGCTTTTCAATATGTATAAAAAAATTCTTGAATTTTAAGAGAGATGCCTCAAAAACAGCCCTGGTCCTAAATTCTTACCTAGTTTCACACTTTTAACCAAATTATAGCCTCTATCAGTCCATGTGACATTCGTTTTTAGTTGTTGAATGGGACGATGAACGCCAATTAAACCAACTTTTGAGTCGCCTGTAAATTAGAAAGAAGAAAATATATACAAAAAGATTATATTTTAATGTAAATGGAGTCCATCAATTTATGACCATTACCTCAGGAGTTGTGAAAAGGTGACTTGCTGAAGGCCACAACAAAGGGTGCTTACACCTGAGATCCAATAAATCCCGCATAGGTGTATGAATGGTATTTATTAGAAAAATGTGGTTTCGGCTAGATTGTCACGGCTGTAATTAATAAAGTTTAAAAGCTGACATTTGATTTTTTTTTTCACAAAGCAGTAGCTCAATATACCAATTGTAAGACAGTGTCAAATCTTATTTCTGGAGAAAAGAACATGATCAGCGCAAATCTTCTACAATGTTTGTGACAAATTTAATGGTTTTCACCTTTTTTTATATAAAAATCAACAGATTTGGGTAAAAATGAAGGGGAAAACTCCAATTTCTTTCAAAGTAGTATAAATTTTGACCAAACATGATAAAAACATCTAATTATGCACCAGTCATTTGTAACCGCTGCTTCCCCACCTAAAGGGAAGAGCGGGGATTAAGACTTCACAGTTTTCAGGTCCTTGCTAGAAGCCCCACTGCCAGGTGGCAAACTGGAGGTATAAAATTTGCTCTTTACCATGCACTTCGCAAGGATCGAACCTTATGGAGTCCAACACTCTACCACTGTGCCAATTATTAATTGGACTGAATAAAAAAAAAAAAAGGATTGCCGTATTGACCACCATACATTCTTTACATTTACAAATTTTACAACACTGTCAATTGATCGTAAAACAATGGCTTTGGATATATCTTCGAAATTCGAGTTGAAGGTTTAGTCATTCGATCTAAGTATCTACCAAATATGCAAAAAAGAAGTAAAAGGCACAAATTTGCAATAATAATTACCTCGATCGCTCTTTGCTAGTCCTGTGAAAGTGCTAAAATCCTGTTCAAATTACTGTCAAAACATGGCCTCCCATTTTTTGACCTAACATCGTCGAGAGAGGTTGTGCACCTACGCCTGAGAAAGTAGTGCTATTCTGATTATTTTACTTGATAATGTTTATTTTATGATGCGAATAACGCATATATTATTTAAATTTATGTAGACTTTCAATCCAGAATAGATTATTTTTTGAAAATATAAAAATAAACAATATTTTAACCAAAATAAGTCAATTATGACTAAATGCCGGTACTGTATTGCGGACAACTCGGTCACCTGAGGTGATGATCAGAAATTGATCGACTCAGTATCTGAAGACGATAACTTACCGCAACAAACTACACCCACGGACATGTACGTTGAAGGACAGACTGTACACCATACTCACCATTGTCGTGTTAAGGCAAAAAAAGAGGTAGAGATCACACCAAAAGTATTTTGGGCTATAATTTACATTCAAACCATAACACAGTCATATGACATGTGTCGTGACAGACTGGTGGTGGGAGTCTGTAATTAGATGCCTAAGAAGAGCCGAGAGGGAGTAATTAAAAAAAAAAAAAAAAAAAAAAAAAAAAAAAGACTTACCGAAATCCCGAAAACACCGGAGTCACCACTGAAAACACCCGAAACAATATTATTGAGGTCTTTGATGTTTGCAATTTTTAATGTTTATATAATTTCTGCTCTCAATTTATGCAATCGTCACGACGGCCAGACCCATCAGTCAATGCCAACCGAAGTCATCGCCGTGAAAACACGAAAATCAATAAGATTTTACGATTTTGTGGAATTGAATGGCTTATCTTTCCTGGGCATACAGGTATATAGAATTTAATTGTAACTTCGCGAGTGCCTGATTTCAGTCATTGATCATTCAAATTTAAACAAATTGTTTCATAAAAAAGAAAGAAAAAATATTTAAATGTATCCTACATTATCCGCCAGGATATGCATCTTTGTAAGAATTGAGTGCAGGAAAATGCTAATAATAGCTGCAAATGTGGAAATACCTTATACATTATATTTTTTCATATGTACAGTGTTTGATTTTTTTTTGTTCATTAATCATTCTTTTGTCATTCTAAGTATATTTTCGGATATGTACTAGACAAATATGTTCATAAATATCAAAAGTTATTTTCTGCAAAAACTTGTAATTTTATATTCATCTATAACTTTGGATGTTGTTAACTGGCAAGTACATTGTAAGTACTTGTACAGTTTTAAACACATTCCGTTGGCATACAACAACATTAGCATTTAAAGTATTTCATACAGTGTGATTTTCTCATTTTTCGTATTAAATTTCTGATAAAAGGAATGATACCTCATATCTTATTTGTGCTTTTTGTAGTTTTTCATATATATTTCAACGCGTCTTAAAATGATAGGCATATCTATCAAAAATATTATCTGTTACAAAATGTTGTTTTAAACGCCCTTTGATTGACATTTTGTTGCTTGTTGATTATCCAGTCAGTAGTGTACGTCTATATGCTGTTAATTAGATTAGCTATATTACAACTTAGCACGTGTACGCCTATGTATTTACTGTGCATTATCAATAATTGCAGTAGTATCATAAAATTAAAAAAGATTGAATAAATATCATTTTTGTTCTTTCTCTTCCTTAGTATTTTCACTCTTTTGTTTGCTAAGCGTAATTCAACGCACACAAAAATGTACAAAAGGTCATGTAGGCATTGATTAGGAAAAAAAAGCAATCATAAACAACTTCCCACTCCAAAAACCAAGGTGGGAAAAAGAAATAAATTCCCACAAGCTCACTCAATCTTGAATATTACCATTCTATACCCTTCAATAGAATAAGTTATAAGTAAATAATATAAAGTAAGTATAGAAAAATGCTTCCGATGTATCATTGACATTTTTATTAAAGTTTATAATTAACTGCACCCGATGTCTCTGTTATATTTTTTAACGATTTATCGTAATTTACATTATAGTAGTTACTATAAAATGAAATATTTTAATACATGCCTTTTATGTGGTGTAATTCTACATTATTGTTTTTACACCCAGATTTATTGTAGAACTGTGCGTTTTAAATTGCAAATGATTCTTTTCTTTTTATATATCAAAATGCATATATTTTAAGTACGTTTATCTAAATTAACTATTAAAATAAATTATGTGTTTTATTACTTTAATGTGTATTTATGTGTTTGTGTGTGTTGATTTTACGAAAAAACATCAATCACTCAATCAAGTATATCTATGAATTATTTTGCGCCATTACAAAATATAAAAAGTTACAAGTAGGCAAAGATCAGGAAAAGTTTAGCAATTCAAATGCTTTAGATCTTTAGTAATTTATTAATGAGCCTAATCCATGATTTTGCGGTGATTTCAGTGATATAAGTGGTGTTTCCGTCTGTCAGTCTTGAATAATATAGAAAACATTTGAAATAGTATATAAAGATCGAAAATCAGCAAATTAAGTCAACTTGTTTAATATTGAAGTTGATTTTTTTGTTGTTGTGATATCGATAGGATGAACAATTGTAAATAGTAAATTTAGATATCAGTTTAACTTGTTACATCCCCAAAAAGACATTTATATACATGTATATCGGAATGGGCTGACATTGTTTATTTTGTTGGTGATTCCGGCGATTTCAGTGGTGTTTTTGGTAATTCCGGTAGTGGGTTAGGTGATTTTATCGTGTTGCAAAAAAAAAAAAAAAAGAAAAAAAAAAAATAATAATAATAATAATAAATAAATAAATAAATAAATAAATGAAAATTAAATAATAATAATAATACAGCAAATATGTTTAAGGGGTCTGGTGAGGTAATATCCTTACTTGGTGTGAAAAGAAGGTTCGCCGATAATGGCGGTCTAATTTGGATAAGTACAGAAATGCACCGTGGTGGAAAATAATTCATTAAAATATTCAATGCTCTTAAAACATCTTAGTTTTAATTTTTATGTAATTTGAGCTCAAAAGTATATTTTACACCGTGTGTTGGTGCCTCGCTAAGACAACGGCGGAACAGAAACGACGGTTGAACGAATAGCCCCCAAAAATGGCGTATTAATATTGAAAAACAACATGTAAACAGAATTATCGGAATTTGTCCATTTCGCATAGCTGACAGCTTCTCAAACCCAGATTCAGACTAAAATTCATACAGAGAATCTTGCACTTTCGCCAGGTACATTTCGATTTTCTTGTATCGAGACAAAAGTTGATAAAACCTGCCTAAAATGACTCTAACGCAATGTTTACATTTTTTTATGAATGGGGAAATCGGCCATTTCTGAACACGAGGTTTTGAAGGAAAAAAAATTCTTTGTCACAACTTTTCATATAGAATTACAGCGTTCTGGGATAAACCACTCTTGCATCTAGGTAGTTCAAATGGTCGCCCGTGTCGTTCACTCGTTGAGAAATTTCTAACACATTGGTGATATGTCAAATTTGGGGTCTAACAAAAACGCTCTTTTTTCTAAGTTTTTTCTCCAAGTAGGCATTTTTTTTAAAATATACCTCTTCCCTGCAATATGGGAATACAAATTGGTTTTGAACATGCACAAAAATTTCAGTAATTTTGGTTAAATTTACAAAAAAACTACGAAAAACAAAAACAGGTACCCCACCCACTCATGTCAATATTGTCAAATCCTTAATGAACATTATCAAATCGTATTATGTTTTACTTTTTTATTATTGATGAATTGCTTGTTTTGAAAATAAATGACGCGTTAATAAACACTTACTTTTTGTTTTATATATGCTTCGTTTAACTATACTGTGCAAGACCTTGTACTACCTTACACAGTTTTGCACTTCAACGCAAAGGTTGTTCTACAGTTAAAATTTAATGCTGCGTCCCTTTTAAGTTTGAGACGGGTCGATCAGTAGGTGGGGCGAAAACCGGAGATCCCCAAGAAAAAACCCGGTACATCCGCAAGCAAAACTTTGCTTGTTTCACGTGTACAATGTGAGGGGCTTGGACCTCCACCAGACACTGCATGAAAACCTCGATTTACGCGAATTTACAAACATATGCAAATATTTGGTAAATTTATGGAATTACATGCGCTAATCATTTACAATGGTTTCTTCATAAAAGTAAATGTATAAAAAATTTACTGGTGCTTGCATATTAATAAATTACTTGGCAAATGTTGAGTCGAAATTTGCTGGGAATTTACATGACAGGTAAATGTTGCGATGAATTTGACTTTTATTTTCTTGCATTGTTTTGCAAGTGTAAACATTGACATTTGCAATTATTTTACATATCCTATGTGTGCCTTTAGCTTGCCGCATTTACCAAGGCATGCATATCATTGAAATGTCAATATTTGATATCTGATTTACGTATCTTCCGTAAATGCGAATGTTTGTCTCTTTTGATAACGTTGTTTACATGTCCAAAGACTGGCATTAGCAATCATTTTGCATACCCTATGTGTGCCTTTAGCTTGCCGCATTTACAATGGTATGTATACTATTGGCTATGCCTAAGTTTGATAGCTGATTTACGTATCTTCTGTAAACGTAAATATTTGTTTCGTTTGGTTGCGTTTTTGTACATGTTCAAAGACTGGCATTTGCAATCATTTTACATATCTTATGTGTGCCTTTAGCTTGCCGCATTTACAATGGTATGTATAATATTGGCCATGCCAATATTTGATTACTTATTTACATGTACGTATCTTCCGTAAACGTTAATCTTTGTTGCTTTTGATTGCGTTGTTTTATATGTTCAAAGACTGGCATTAGCAATCATTTTGCATACCCTATGTGTGCCTTTAGCTTGCCGCATTTGCAATGGTATGTATACTATTGGCTATGCCTAAGTTTGATAGCTGATTTACGTATCTTCTGTAAACGTAAATATTTGTTTCGTTTGGTTGCGTTTTTGTACATGCTCAAAGACTGGCATTTGCAATCATTTTGCATACCTTATGTATGCCTTTAGTTTGCCGCATTTACAATGGTATGTATAACATTGGCTATGCCAATATTTGATTACTTATTTACGTATCTTCCGTAAACGTTAATCTTTGTTTCTTTTGATCGCGTTGTTGTACATGTTAAAAGACTGACATTTCAAATCATTTTGCATACCTTATGCATGCCTTTAGCTTGCCGCATTTAAAATGGTATGTATACATCTAGCTATGTCAATATTTGATGGCTGATTTACGTATCTTCCGCAAACATTAATGTTTGTTTCGTTTGGTTGCGCTGTTGTACATGTTCAAAAACTGACATTAGCAATCTTTTGCATACCTTATGCAAAATATATAGAGGATATTCAAGTTTTTGGAGTGAATATGAGTTTTATTTCATTGAGTGAAGTGAAAAATTTTTATATTTCATGAGTGTCGAAGGCACGAATGAAATATATAATTTTTCACTTCACGAGATGAAATAAAACTCATATTCACGACAAAAACTTGAATTTTCTTTTTATTATATTGCATGTAGTCATTGTAACGTTGCGCGCTAAAGCATATTACGTCAAAATCTTAAATGACGTCATTACGTCACGTCATTACGTCTCTATTGTGTGTGAACGTTCATTGCGTCAACAATAGCATAGATTATAAAATTTAGTTATGTATAAATTAGAAATGAAACGGTGGAATCGTAATTTGCGTATTCCCAAATCTTATATTTTCACATGTGAAAATATAACTTTTTTTATATTTTCACGTGTGAAAATATAACTTTTTCAAATAGTGGTTATATTTAATACATATTTCTCTATATTTCATCACTTGCCATATAATAAAACAGATTTTTCGAATTATTTGGTGAATATTCATTTCTGGCATCGCCCGTGGTATTTAAATTCAGGTTTCATGTTCAGTGTTGGCATTGGACGGTGATAGAGTTGTTTATGTAATGATAGTCTAATCATAATTATTAGTTTCGTGATTAGACCATATTTAATCATATGATATTCTGTTCGACAAATTATTATACACTTTCGACTGTTGTGTGACCAGAACCGCCTGATGATGACAGTTTTTCTCATGATAAGGGTCAAAACGAAACATTCGTTTCCCTCCACGTTTAATTAAACAGATTTGCAGACAACATATGGGGTTCGGTCAGATAATTTATCAAAGGTGCAGGGGAATGATAAGCTACATGTATGACGTCTCAGTCATAATTTATTGATATACAAGCAAACACAATTTACATAAATCAACTTTTTGGCAACACGAGTAAATACAGTTTCAAAGAGTTCTGTCAACCAAATACCTAACATGCATTTTGCTTAATGTACAAATGTCTTCATTGTAGCAAAAATTACACTCTATGCAGTCTTGGTGAGCTACTTGGTAACTTGATTGCGTAAAAATTTCGAAAACAAAACAATGTTACAATGTTGCATTTTATATAATTATAGTTTTTATTTTCGCCAAAGAAACATCAAAAATAATATAGTTAGAACAGATTGTTTTCAAATTGAATATAACTGCATCTTATTAAATCTACCTATAACAATCCTAAATAAATGTACTAAACAACGGCAACAACAAATGAGCCGTCTCGTGGGAAAACCAACAATGTGGTTTCCGAACAGGTCCGACACAAACCGAGCTGTACAAATACAGAAGCAGGCTAGAAGCTTGAAATTTCAGATTTAGGTAGAAGAGGAAGTGTTCTATCCGTGTAGCGAAAACAAAGGCGCTGATCAGCTTCGCGGTCACCGCGAAGCTGATCTGCGTATTTGTTTTCGCATTTGCAGATTGTTGGTTTTCCCATGAGGCGGCTCAAATGTTAAAACGAAACTTTAGAGTTATTAACAAAAGTTATAAGCACGCCCCTATTTTTCATTGAATATTGCTAACCGAATATTTTTCGACTATGCCTGAACTTTTTTGTAGAAAGTACATTTCCAAGAGTTAGAATATTAATTTTCCTTAGTTTAAAGTGAACGAATTACGGAATAAATCTGTGTGCAGCGGACCGTGGTCAAATGTGCTGTGCTGTCTTGCATAAACGGTACATTGTTTACGGCATTGAATATCGAGCAATTCTGAATGCTAATTAACACAAAAGACACTTTTTTTTCTAAAGTACCGGTCCCACTGAATCGTAAGCAATCGTACGATTGTCTAATCATAAGATTATTGATCAGACTGCGAATGCATTTATAAAATGTTTTCCATCGTATTGCTATCCTAAGCGCAGTGAGACTGGAACTTAAAATACCGGTCCCACGGAATCGTAAGCAATCGTACGATTGTTAAATCACCAGTTTTGTGGTAAGACTGCGCATGCAAATTATGTAGAATGTTTTCCAACGTGTTTATGCTTTCTTCATCTGCACATCGGGTCCAAAGAAATGACCCCCACAATCGTAAAGCGATCTTAAACCCCAAAGAACGCATTTTTGGTGATAATGATAACAAATAGGTGCTTATTATTACTGTTGACTGTTAGGAATAAGTTCCTTTCTTTGGCGTGGACCACATGTGGCCATATAATTCAAAAGCTGTTTCTTGGAGCTTGCATAAATTATGATTTATTATAGACTGGAGAAAGTAGAAACATAAGTAATGGCAGATAGCAAGTTCCAGAGATAATACTTATCAGTCACTTGAAATAGTATTCTATGAATGGGACAGATACACATACCAGAATCTAATGAATATAATGACCAGTTTATGTATCTACACATTCTGATCAGTGAAAGATCTAAATTGTTGATATCTTAAGCGCAGTGGGACAGGCACTTGAGCAAATAATGACCTAGAAAATTCAGGTTTTCGGTTAGGAATTTTGTTTTAAAGGCCGCTTGTCGATACAATGTAAATTATTGGTACAGAATTCGCACAGCCCATGAAGAATTCAATGCGTCACATACAGACGTCGCGTCAGATGTTCAGGCACAACTTGCGATTTTTCACGGCTCTTGGTGCTACATATAAAATGCTGCCACTTCATTTTTTTTTTTTTTTTTTTTTTTTTTTGAAGTAGCGGTATGCAAAATATATCAAAATAAAGACCTTGAAACCATGCAGCTTTTAGACCATGTGCAGGTTTGATGTGTCTTATGACCTATTAATGAATACCAGTTCTTCACAGATGAATAAGAGCCAATTGTTCTTTGAAAATGAATTATCCGGCACAATTGGATTTTTACAAACTTGATGACGTATATGTGACGTCACGTGACCTAAAATTTGCCATCTTATAACTATACGGCACTGCTGCAGTCTCTCCCAGGCTATGTTGACACCGGTCTGATAAACCAAACTTTGCACACCAATGCATTAATGTCTCTACAGATTCGACGTAAATACGCTATATTAGGTCGATTGCGTCGACTATGATTATTCAGACAAGCTAGCATCATTGCCAGACAATCAGTGCAACTGGAAAAACTTATGTTTTCAATGAGATAGCAATGTTTTTTTTTTTTTTTTTTTTGCATGGCAAGGGGCAAATTGTTGTCGTGCTCGATATTATTTGCAGTTTTGGATTTTAGTGGAATTGCTATATCTAGGACTGTTAAGTCACATTTATTTTGATACTAAATTCACAACATAGTTTGCAAACAAACGAATGCTTATATTGTGTCAAAATTGATTAAATCGAATTTTTATAGATATGAAAAACATTTGAATTACAACTTTTGCGTTTTCAAAGCTCTTCGGTGTAGTTATGTCAGTCTGCTCGTGACAGTTTAGCATTAAATGTTTGTTTGTTTGAATTAATGCTAGACATCCCAGTCAACAGCTATGATCATGTAGGGACGTGGTCTTCATTTTATGGGACTCCTATCCACAAAATTAGAATGTACAAAACGTGCTTCAATCTAACCACCCACAGAAAACGGTACAAGTAGAAAACGATCAGGAAAAGGCGCAATCAGAAAAAAAGATTCCCACTCCAAAAACCGAGGTGGGGGAAAAACTAAATTAACAAGCCAGTAAGAATATATGTACGGATTAACTTGAGCAAGCTCCGCCTGAGCAGTTAAACAGTAATCCGATGGTCAGTCAGTAGTATATGCTTTCACTGAAGACACAAACAGCCCATTTATTTCTTTAGGCCTCAAAGGGCGGCGGCCATATTCCCACCATATATTGTGCCGGACGCGGCTTTCACTTTACCAGTAAATGTGACGGATATGCGGGATAACAGCTAAGAGAGTTTCGTTTAACTCCCTACAGTACTGGTTAATACCTAGGGAGCAATGGCTCCGTCCCGACATGACTGAAAAAATGTTGACTGAGACGTTAAACCTCAATATAAACAAACAATAAAACCGGGATAAACCAGGCAGTTAAACCGGGGCAGTGATAACAAGGCTCCATGTACATCATGTTTCATGAAATGCTTTTGTTGGACCTGGACGGAAGATCAGATATATGTTTTCAGTAGGATGGCTTGAGTCTGTGCAGAATTATATAGAACGTTTCCGCATCTTACTTTGTAGTGATGCTGTACACAACCTGTACATGATGTGTGCTCGCGCGCGCGTGCGAGTATTACAGATTCGACTTAATCGTCGTGGCCTGACCCTGATGGTACCTGATCGTAAAAGGATACTAAAGATTAGGTTTTTGATGCTATCTGAAGGAGAATTTAAACATTAGCATCTAATAAAACAAAATTTAAGGCTTATCAAGATGTGGGTATTCAATCCGATAATGTTATGGAATTGTCCGTTTTTCTAATAAATAAATTTAAATAAATAAATTTATTTGAGAGGATATAGCGTCTCAAAATACATTCCAGTTTCATTTGATTGATGTAGGCGCTAATTAACCAATTAGCTATGCAATAACCTATGCGTCTGGAATCATTCTTTTGATGTGCGCGGAACACATGTGCGTAAACACGCCCGCCTCTTATCTTATCGTATGCTATTCATAAAAGGATTTGAGTAGCTTCAGAAAGGATTGACAACATTTCTTAGAAATCATTTATAACAAACTGCAAGTTTTCGGGAAATATTCGTTATTCGTAGCGTTGAAGCATCATCTGCGTGTGTCTTAAAAAAAAAAAAGAAAAAAAAAACTTTTGTAACATCGGTGCTAAATTCGTTGTGGAACATGTATTCATTATTATGTAGAATTAACATCATAACTCTGCATCTCGGGGTAATGACATTGACAATAGAGAACAAAATTTAACCATCGTTTAGTTCAAACTGTCGAGCATCTTTTAAGTGTAACACGTTTTCGTTTTCATAGTGTTGTCTGTTTAACGATCAGTTAGCTCGTCTGCTGGGATATGAAACAAAAGCGTTATTTAATATTTAACATAAATGTCTAGCAAAATTTTGCGTCGACAGGATAGTTAATGACATTATATATGTACGATTCTTCAATTTTTTTTTTTTTACATTTTATTCTCCACAAAACTTGCAATTTTCTAAAATTTATATCCAACATGCTATCGAAATACAATTTAGTTTAATTGCAACTACGTGTAATATTTCAAGTTGATATGTGGGCAATTGCACTCCAATACGCTCCTTTTTTATTAAAAATAATAATTTCATAACTATAAGTCAGTTACATATGAAATTCGAGAGCTGTAAGTTCAAATATTTCAACAAAATAAAGCGCACAAGAACGAGTTTGAAGTTTGAGTTTGAAGCTACTCAAACCGAAATGCATGTATTGATAAGGATGTGCGTAAAAAATACCATTTCTAATTTATGGCTTGAAGAGGCTACATATTGTTTTGCTAACTCAATGATTCACATATTATATCGTGCATATTTAGTTAACTGTACACCAAAAGGATATTAACTAGTCAAGGACTTTGGTGGCGACAATGTGTTCTGCGGTTTGAAGCACTGGATCGACAATCATGACAGTTAATGGATCTAGGCAAAGAAAAGATGTAATTTGACCAAAATCAACCGCAGGTTCGACCCCTGGCTTCTCCAGTCCGTCGGATGGGACTATAAACCAAGGTCCTGTCTCTATATGACCTTAGCTGTTGGTGGGACGTTAAACCACAATCAAACAACCAAACCTACCAGAAAGCATACCCCACTACCAGATCAAATCATAATAACCCCGATATGCATACCAACCTATGCAAATATATTGCAAATATTACCCTATCATACAACAGCAATTATTATATAACTATAAATAGACAGCATTTCACACAATGCTTTTAGCCCATTGCATATTTTGTCATATTCTATGACCTGGGGTTTTTCCCATTGAATATATGTTACTAAATTTAGAACTCGCTCTGTCATTGGAAATGTACATCGATTACTGTCAAGCATTAATGCCAATGAAGTACAAATGATGTTTATTACTGTTTAGTTTATTTGAATTTAGACTTAATGTCCCAATGAACATTTTTCAGTCATGCTGGGACTATATGTAAACTAAATGTATACTCTAATTCATTTACAGATAATGATAGTTATTTTAAAATTATTTTTAAAAGAGTGTTATATAATAAAACAATTGTTGACCATTGAGTCATTGAATATGATGTGATATCCAACAGAGACTACCAATATTGACCTCGGCTTCGCCTCGGTCAATATTGGTAGTCTCTGTTGGATATCACATCATATTCAATGACTCAATAGTCAATAATTGTATAATATACTACGTAAATATATTTGTATGCAGTCTGCACATACGTTAGCAAACATGAATATTATATTTATATTTGACACCTGCAAACGTGGTCTCATTTTTGTATTTGCCACATGTTTGCATATGTTTGAAAGATAAAAATATCTCATTTCTGCAGCCTTTACATACATGTGCAAATCTAATTTAAGAATAATATGCGCGCATGTTTACATGATTCTGAATTGCGATTGGCATACTTATATTTTTCTTATATTTGCTGCATGTACCATTCATGTTGAAAAATAGATATTTGAAATCAATTTACTGTACAATTTGAATTACATTAAACAAGTCATTTAAAAGGATTGCATTTGCATGGCAATTTTTTTATTTGATTTACATTCGCATAGCGTATTCAAAATGACTGCTCACGTTTTTATTTGCATTAGTCGGTAAATTGCTACATGCAGATTAATATTCACATACGTAGTAAATGTTAACATGAACGGGAAATAGCATGCTATGCAAATATTTGGTAAAACGTTTAAAGTAAACAATAAAATTTGACAAAATATTTACGTACTGCACGATAAGGGTTTGAATCTTATAATGCATTTAACATATGCACAGGTCGCATACAATTAAGTAAATGCGGCAAGCTAAATGTGCGCCACCATCCGTATACTTGTGTAAACACAGACATTTTCCATAGGCAAATGTAATGCGCATGAACTTCAAATGAAGTCAAATATGAAGCAAGCCGTAGTAAATTCTGGCATTTCAGTATGTTTGCAACACTTTTACTATGGTGCCTAAATCGACTTTTTCATGCAGTGAGACACAGTGGTGAGATGATCGATTTTAAAATTAAGCGCGGCCCCTTTAGTGCATACGTGTGTGTCTTTGCGACTCTGCAGGAGAGAGCCTTTACAGTAAATTAAGTGAGTAACACCGTTGCAATATACTGAAGATTTTACTAAAGTAGCAAGATAATGGACGTTAGAAATATTCCAGATATCATTTAAATCTGTTGTATTTAATCCCATCGTCGCATCATATGCTTGCAGATTATGTGGCCACTTAGATGAGAGATTGAAATCTTTAAGGCACGTGATTGCGAAGGTAACAGGATTGGCTTACACGAAATGCGTCACTTTTCTAGTGGTTTTGATCGTTATAGGTAACATCATTCAATATTATTTTACTTCTGTTGACATAAACAAGTATAATATATCTGCCAAAAAGAACTGGAATACAAATTCATACCCCTACCGAGATACCCATGATAATAACGTTAAGGGTTATAGATTAAATACATCTGAAGGAATATTAGAAACACTGGGGTACTACGCGACCGAAAACACCACACACAATGCATCTTTAAAATTGACAGGTTTGCATTTACTTCTTAATGACATTAAACCTAAGATTCGAGATGATCATAAATTGGAGAAAGCACTGCTTTCAAATGAGAAATTCTTCCTACAAGATAGAACAGTGGCGGATGTTAACTGCAGACTTATTATCAATGGGAATGAAACCGAGACGAGGTTAGCATCGAAAAATTCAAAGTCACAGCCGAGACAAAATCCACTTTTGCCTATCCATTACATAAACAAAACTTTGGATTGTAAAACATTTATAACAGAAAGGGGATACATTATGAGTTCACTGACAATAATTGAAGCTAAGTTTCCTATTGCGTTCAGTATACTAATGTACAAAGATGTAGAGCAGGCAGAACGTCTGCTTCGTGCAATATATAGACCACAAAATATATATTGTATTCATGTAGACAAGAAAACAGACAATCATACATATAATGCAATGGAAGGGATCGCTAAATGCTTTGGTAATGTATTTATGACAGCAAGGAAAATTGCCGTTAGATGGGGTGCGTTTTCGGTGTTAGAACCAGAGTTAATGTGTATGGAAGCGCTATTGCAGAGAAACAAAAAGTGGAAATATTTCATAAATCTGACAGGACAGGAGTTCCCACTACCAACTAACTACGAACTGGTCAGGATCTTGATGGCATATAATGGTGCGAATGATATAGAAGGAACCCGGAATAGGTACGTATGGACAAGTTCACTGATAATGCTGTCAAGTTAGTCGAAATCCTTTGAGTCAACAGATAAATGTAAGCAACAAAGCTAAACACTATTATGTAATCCGAATTACAATCCAAGTGGAAAAAATCGAAATTACAAATAGACACTGATGAGAGCACACGGAAAGCCCAGCGAATCGCTTTGTCCACAGGTAGTCTGAACTCAGTTAGGAAAATTAAATGAACTTTAAGACGCTTATGAGCCGCCGCATGGGAAAACCAACAATCTGCTTAGGCGAAAACAAAGGCGCAGATCAGCTTCGCAGTAACTGCGAAGCTGATCAGCGCCTTTGTTTTCGCTACACGGATAGTACAATTCCTCTACTTTCTAAATCCAAAATCTCCAGCCTCTAACCATCTTCTGTGACTGTACAGCCCGGTTTGTGTCGGACCTGGTCGGAACCCAAATTGTTGGTTTTCTCACGCACAGGCTCATATAGAAGACACAAACAACAATGAACACGGAAAACTGCACTCGACGTTTGTTCGCTTGATTTAGAATAGAGAAACACAGGACACTGTCAGAAGCAAACATTATTTGCTCTTTTTATACGTATTATAAATGAATAGCTAATAGAAAAAAAATATATTTATTTCTGTTTTAAGAACATTTGGTGATTTCTTTCCTCTTCATGTTCTGGTTTGTATTATACAGGACCAAATCTATACGCAGGAAAGGCCGACCCCCTCCACCTCATAACTCGACAGCATTTAATGACGCAATCATTATTGTCAATGACTTAATAAATTGAAAGTACTATTTCTACTTTTAAGAACCCATTTACTGACTGCTTTCCTCTTTATGTTCTAGTCTGTATTCTACAGGACCAAACCAATCCGCTGGAAAGGCCGACCCCCTCCACCTCACAACTTGACGGCATTTAAAGGTGCCGTCCATATTGCGGCTAACCGGGACTTTGTTGATTTTGCTCTACATAATCAAAAGGCCAAAGATTTGTTGACTTGGGTTAGAAAAGTTGGCATACCAGATGAATGTTTCTTCACAACCCTGAACCACAATCCTTCTCTGCGCATAAGAGGCGCTTACTTGGGCAAGTACTATAAGAGCTACTTTAATTTGATGATCTATTGATGGCATATGTAAAATGTGCGTAAATAAGGGTTAGAGCGCTATATTCGACCGAAAATGCGCATTAACGCCTGCATATGTTAGTAGCATAGTTGTGTGTCACGGTCTAGTTTAAACAAGGATCATCAATTTGCATAGTTAACGACAAAACGCAAACGTTAGCAATGCTCCGAAACATATCTCAAATTTCTAGGTGTGAAAAACATTCACAATCAGGTGCGGATACATAGAGGTCATATCGTAAGTTTCGTGAGCAGTTATTCCCCTAAAGATGGTCACTATTTTATGATTTGGTATTTCAGGTTACCCAGAAACCGACAACACAGACCGAAAACCGTATTTAGCTCGATTCAAGAACTGGGTGAATGACAAATGGAATTCGATACATAGCTGGCCTTGCCATGGGAGGTCAGTCCGAAATGTTTGCAAATTTGGTGCCGGTGATCTCCCTTTGCTATCCACAAGACGGGAACTCTTTGCAAACAAGTTTGACTGGAATTATGAGAGATATGCATGGGACTGCCTGGAGGAACTTCATTTCAATAGAACAAGAGATGAATATTTGGGGAAAGCGAGCTTTGATTCCCGATATTATCAGGAACTTGGATTCGTAAAGAACAAAGTAGAATGAATGTTCACAAGAATAACACGTTGATATGAGTGTCAAATGAAAATGTAGACTAAAATACATTTGCACAAGTCACTGTAATCCGCAACAGATTAATAAAGATTTTCTTGATACATACTAAAGAGAACGTTAATCAGTATCTCAATCAGAACTCCAGACTAACTTATTACTTGTTGGGATCATTGTTTTAATGTATTATAAAAGGTTAATTAATAGCACGTTAATATTAAAACAAATAGCACGTTAATATTAGGAAATCATTCGAGAGCTCCCAACTGAAAGGCGATGCCTGGGTCTCAGGTGACCTAAACTTTCCTGACATATCCTGAAATATCATGGAGTGATGAACATGCACCATCTATTAAACCCGGCTGCAGTTTTGCTAAACTTTATCAGGATTTCATTTCTGTAACTTGGTACAAATGTCGTCAAAACAAACTATGAGAGAAAATATCTTGGATCTTTTTCTAACTTCTAACTATACTTAGGTGAACAATGTTGCTGTCAAACCAGGACTTTCTGATCACGACTTGGCCTTTTCAGAGGTCTTTACCAAACCAGTTGAAACTAGGCAGCCACCAGAGTCTGCACAATTGCTTAGAAAAGCAGACTGGGGAGGTTTTCAGACCTACATGGAAAAGGTCAATGAGGATATTTTGCCAAGTACAACTTCTAAGTCGGTGGAAGAACACCCCATTACATGGTCATATGTAGTACTCTAGTACCTGGTGCTACACGCCAAGTGATGTAGAAATCAGTCTACCGGTTCCAGAGAAGGAGATTTTTCAAGGGTATTAACCATATATGGGCATGGCGACCATCTTGGTCAAGTGACCTGGATTATTTATGTAGACATTGGTTCCCTCTTCCTATAGATGTTTCATATAAAATTTGGCACAGATTTGCCAAGCTGTTTCAGAGAAGAAGATCTTTGAATGTTATGGTAATATACCTGTGTATTGCCCCGACAGACCAGCCCCTGGGTCCAATTTTTTTAGAATCATAAATCTTCATACCATCGGCACATTTCCTTCAAGATTTCCCTTCCAATGACATTTTAACCATTTTCCCCACTCAAATGCATGAGCGACCTAAGTTGACCTTGTTGTAAAATAGGTCAAGGTCATCCCAATGTCATAATTCATATAGACTACGACATAGAGCTCCATTCCCGATGGTTCACGCCAAGTTTCATAATAATAGGCCTTCTTGTTCTATAGAAGATTGCTATTTATAGCCATGGCGGCCATCTTGGTCATGTGACCTTTTACTATTTATATAAACGTTCATTCCCTCTTCCTAATGCTGTTTGAATAATATGGTCATATACATGTATATAGTCCCAAGGCAGAGGCAGACATCCCCCCGGGGACACATGTTTTTCATAAATATGAATCTTCTGTCCATTTGCATAGTCCCAGCAAGTTTCCCACCATTTTATTACATTTTACTAATTTTCCCCATTCAAATGCATTTGCGATCTAAGTTGACATTGTCGTAGTATAAGTCAAGGTCATTACAGGGTCATTCTTTATACAAACTTTGTAAAGCTGTATTGTCTGACGCTTCATGCCAAGTTTCAAAATCATCTATTAGGCCTTCTGGTTCTGGAGAAGATATCAAAGGGTTTTGCTATTTATAGCCATGGTGGTCATATTGGACATGTGGCCTAGACCATGTACACAAACCTTCGTTTTCCTTCCTATGAATGATCCACATGACATTTGGCCGAACGGTTTCAGAGTAGAATATATTTGGAATTGTTGACGGACGGACGACGTACGATGGATGGGTGGACGAACGGATAACGTACGGACGCCGGAGCAAAGCAATCCTATAAGCTCACATGTTGAACTTCGGCTCAGGTGAGCTTAAAATGAAAATCAAATGAATGTTCTGTTATGTTAAAAGGAAATACATGTACATGTAATTAAAATATCGTCATGTGCATTTGCATGTATGTATTGAAGAAGCCAGACTTGAGATAGACAAATCTACATGTAATTGCAGTATTGTTTTCGTCTGTCTATATCAAGATCGCTTTGATCAAAGTAACGGTTGCTTTGTGACAGCCCCTTGCTGAAGAGACCTTTTCTCGATTGTTTCTCACATCGGGGTTTTTTACCAGTCTGGTTCTGGACCCACTTCGGTTTTACATAGTGGTTTCAATAAGAAAACAAGGAGAGGTACCAAAACAACAACTCCTGTGACAGACGCTATCGCTGTTATCAGTGCTGAATTGCTCATGATCCCGTCAGATCTGTCGCTATCTGCATTTTTGTCTAATTTGCGAAAGTCGTACAGTGTTGTAGACATTCCTGTACAAAGACAACAAAATAATAAAATGAAGTCTTAAAATGATTTGAACGGACACATTCCTGTATTAATAGAAGCAAAAATGAAATAGATTTTCGAGTGAAAATGTTCCTTATGTACATGTAATTGGAAAATGCAGTGCTATTGCGTTCATGATATTTTCCTTGCCTTCCATATATACAGGTATTTGTAAACAAAGTTTTACATCTCCAAACCTGGGATGCATCTCCAAACCAGGGTGTTAGGAATAAAAGAAAAATGCTTTGAAGCTAAACTTTAATAAAAAATACAGTTAATACAACTGTTACTTTTCTTACCGATGTTCTCATTATCATCGATATCACCAACTTCAATACGTCAAAAAGGTGTCCTACCTGCATCAGGGAGACATAGAATGGACTGACTCCAGTTTCCAGATGTGGAATTACACCCAATGAGTACAGATACATTTGTTATTGCCTCCGAGTTGTTTGCCACGAATAATAAATGGTTAATCCCTAACAACAGTCCATCCAAATCTGGAATCAATGTATAAATGTCTACAGAATGTTATTTTCAGTCATTCAACCGCTTTTTTAGGCCGAAGCAGAGTATTATTAGCTCACCTGAGCCGAAGGCTCACAGGTGAGCTTATAGGATAGGTAGGCACCCGACGTCCGTCCGTCGTCCGTCGTCCACTATTTTCAAAGATCTTCTTCTCTGAAAGCCCTTGGCCAATCAAAACCAAATTTTATATGAAGCATCTATAGAAAGGGGGAACCAATGTGTATATCCTTAGGACTACCAGGCATTTTACAATATGTACATAAAAAGGGGGCAGGCTTGGTTAATCGTCCATAAAACCATTTCTGTGAGACTTAGAAACACGCCTTATGCCGGCATTGAAAGCAGAAAGACCGCTCTTTAACATAGTGTAAGTTGTTTTGGTTTTACTACTGAAAGGTCACGGCGCAGGGGTCACCGTGGAAAAATCGATGCGCACGAAATTCTTCTTCTTCGTGCAATTAAGCTTTATATCGGTTAAAACTTGAATGCATCAATAGGAAGGGGTAACAAATGTATATATAAATAATCTAGGTCACATGACCAAGATGGCCGCCATGCCCATATATGGTAAAAACTCGTCAAAAGTCTTCTTCTCTGGAACCGGTGGATCGATTTCAATGAAACTTGGCATGAAATATTGATGACTCAAGTACTACAATGTGTATATAAATCATAACGCTGTGATGACCTTGACCTTTTTTACGGCAAGGTCAACATAGGTCACCAATGCATTTGAATGGAGAAAACTTAAAAAAAAAAGTCATTTGAGGTAAAAATCTTGCAGGAAATGGGCAGTAGGACTGAATATTAATGATTCTGAAAAAAAATGGACCCAATGGCTCATATGCCCCTACCTCGTGGCAATATACATGTATATTACCATAATGTTCGAACATCTTCTCCTCTGAAACCACTTGGCCAATTGAAGCCAAATTTTATGTGAAGCATGTGTAGGATGGGGGAACCAATGTGTATATTAATAATCTAGGTCACATGACCAAGTTGGCCGCCATGCTCACATATGGTACAAACCCTTCAAAAATCTTCTTCTCTGAAACCAATAGACAGATTTCAATGAAACTTGGAGTGTAGCATTGATGGCTAAAGTACTACAATGTGTATACAAAATCATGACCCTGGGATGACCTTGACCCAGATTATGGCAAGGACAACATGGGTTGCCCATGCATTTGAATGGGAAAAACTGTTAAAATGTCATTTGAAGGGAAAAAGCCAGCACGAAATTGGCAAATTGACAGAATTTTGATTATTCTGAAAAAAGAAAATGGCCCAAGGGATTCATCTGCCCCTGCACTGGGGTTAAATACCATAATATTCAAACATGTTTTATTGGTATATGCAGCAGATCTCAGGTGAGCGTTTACATGATCATTGGTCCTCTGGTTAGGAAATATGAGCATTGAGTTTCTCAGAAGATGGCGAGGTCTTCAAAGCAAACTTGACATAAAAGAAAACACCATTCAGCATTGATATACACGATTTAACGTTGTCATTAATTTTGACCTGTGAGCAGCCGCACAAGAAAACTAACAATTTGCATATGCGAAAACAGAGACGCAGCTTTGAAGCTGATCAGCGCCTTTGTTTTCGCTACAGGTCTAGTATATTCCCTCTTTTTCTTAGATCCAAAATTTCACGTTTCTAGCCTGCTTCTGTGTCCGTACAGGAGGGTTTGTGTCGGGCCTGGTCGGAAACCCAAATTGTTGGTGTTCTCATGACACGGTTCATGTTATTTGCGTTCATTTAATGGATATAGTCGCGTTCAATCATTTTATGGAGTTCGCTTAAATAAGTTCGGTCGAAAAACAAAGGTTTTCGGAAGATTTCATAGGTTTTCCGCCTAAAGTTTGCGTGTTTCTGGCAGCTTCTGTGTGATTTGTATAGAAAATATGTTGCATTCTCCGTAAAATTCAACATTTGATCAATGCAACAACATGGTGGAAACCTCTTGATGTTACATAGATGCAGCATTAATCTATGTCAAAGGGGGGAGGGGGTCAATTTTTTTCAAAAAATATTTTGTCAGAAAACATATTTTTTGCAAAAGATAATCAAGGAAATGCTACAATATGATTATTGCAACCCAAAATTTTGGGTAGAAACTATTTATCCAAGAATAACAGGTACAACATCTTTATTAGATTTATAACTGTAAACAACACTGTCCATCACTTATGCAAAAACCTGTACCTTAAATATACTAAGCAAAATAAACAAAGCAAATTTTACTTTGAACAGTGCCTCCATATGTTTTGTAGACATTAGGGAAGTTCTCCTGACAATGGCTTGCATGTATCAAATTATGGTAAAACCAGTCTGTGTGTGATGCTGAAGTGACATTTGATTTTAAGCCCGCAGAGGCATATCTCAAGTAAAACATAAACCATCAAATATTGAGATACATGTTTTGCACAGTATATCTATATGCATCATAAGTGTACACCTTGTGTATACCTATTAAAATAAGACAGTCAGTCTGTTCATTCAGGTAGAACATACATATACAGTATATGCTCATAGCCCTGGTGAATTACAAATAATGGACCTGAGCCCATTTTTCGGTTTTGGGGCTTTTTGAAGCCTTCCCCCCTTGCCCAAACATGGCATTTGGATATAATTTGTCATTTACAAAAGTAAAGTTGTGTTAAAAATTTTTTGGTTGGGCAAAGGTGGGAACATGGTCTTATAAAAGGTTTCCTATTTCCTATATGATGCTATATTAAATTCAAAGATTTTGTCCAATTTTTAAAGAAGTCACTGCTTGAGTTACACAAAACATTACATGCCTAAAAACAATAGAAATGAATTTTTCGACTGCAATAAACGTCATTTCAGTGCCTGGAACGTGAGATTTTGAAAATTTCTTGGGCATTTCACAAAAGAAATCTTCCGAATACCTTTGTAAATGTGCTATAGTCTAACAAGTAAAACATTTCTTTTCCTACCTCTAATGCAAATAGTAAAATTCTTGATACGTTGCTCAAATGTTACTATAGGCATGTAGAAACCTGTATCGCAAGCAATTGAGTAGCCCTCGTGACAGAATTGCCGTCGATAATAAGGTCGGGCTCGAACTCTCGTGGTATTTCCATTATCTGGTTGCGGCGGATCTCCACACGGTATAGCTGTAAATGTTTTGTGTTTGTAATTCAAATAAAACTGACATAGTATGTATGAATTTGAAATCACTGCACGTAACTATCCAAAAACAAGGGGCTTAATTACCATACGTGCATACACACTACATACAACCTGTTATATCGACACCCTGTATCCTCAAGCCAATGTTATTGTTTGCTACTGGAAATGTTGATGAATTCGTACGTAAAATGACAATTAGCAGACGATTCTGAGAATAAAATGTCGTTTTTCGCTGATTTCTACACGATCTGTCCCTTTAAGAATACTTGAGGAATCTCACTCTTACCTTTATCCTATTGCACGTACTTTTTCCCCGATTTACCGTTTTAGAAGACATAATAAAAGGAAACAAGACGCTGACGCTATAAGCAGGCGCCCCAAGTTCAGTTCAGTCCTAATTAGTTGTACGTTATGTAAATATACCCAGGGAACATAAACTACCAAACTCAAAGCTTTTATTGTTCTCAGAAAGGCTGTTTTTCTGTTTTTATGTTGTAGTTTTCGCACTTAGGTGTAATTGAATTTCCCTGCTAAGTCATTGCTTCTCCAGGTAAAAAATAACAAATGATAAGGTTTCCTACTGTTGATAGTGATGTCTTTCGATATTTAAAAAAATAGTGGAGAATAAATCTCGACTTGCTTGCAGGAAATTGGTAAAAGTAGATTGACTACATCTATTTACTTTCATTTTAGCTGTATATTGGGAATATTTTTATTTCTATTGTTATGGGCCTATATATATGCGTTTATTTTTTAAACCAACTGTGTGATTTTCGAACATGCCCGACAAAAACCGAACTGCACAAACATAAATGATTGCTAGATACCGGAAGTTGTAGATTTAGAAAATAAATTAATTGTACTATCCATGTAGACGTCGCGTCAGGAATTGCCTTCATATTTATAATGTCAAAATCAACGTAAATTACAGCGTTGTTTTATTTAAAGGTGAATAACTAAAGGTTTTGTTTAAAGACTTAGCTCCTGAAAGAGCTATATTGGTACCACTGTTTATTCGGTTAATGACCCCTATTGATCCTTAGATCAAAGGACTGTCATAATGAGGTATTTAATGACATGTAATGACAGAAAGACTTTTTTCACTTCCTCTGACCAAAGTCGGTATACACTTTGGTCATGTCAGAATGTGTGCGACGCCTTATCCTATTTCCTTGATAATATTTATATTAGATTTGGGACCAAGTTATACAGACAAATTGTTGGAATTCCGAGGGGTACAAATTGCGCACCTCCCGTAGCTGATTTATTTTTATACTGCTACGAAAGAGATTTCACGGATTCTCTTAACCATGATAATCAAGCTGATGTTATCGAGGCTTTTAATTCCACATCTAGGTACCTCGATGACCTTTTGAACATTGACAACCCTTATTTTGAAGGTATGGTCAATCAAATTTTTCCACCTGAACTTCAGTTGAACAAAGCCAATATCTCAGATACCGAAGCCCCCTTTTTAGATCTACATCTTTCTGTTGCAGACAGACAGACAGACAGACAAATACGTTTATTCATAGCAAATTTACAATACACACATATCATGAGACATGTTAAGCAACAATAGATAAACAGTGTGGTAAATGACAAGGGAGGCAAATCTTGAGCCTATACTAAAGCGTAAACATTCCAAGTTAGCTTACTTTACAGAAGTTTGTTTGTTTATTTGTTTGATTATCCTTTAACATCCAGTCAACATTTTTTCAGTCAGAAAGAAAAAAGGTGAGTCGGCAATTTCACCATAGCTACATGTACATCAAGGCGTGCTACATGTATACGATCCCAGATCAATCTGTCTTTAATTGAGCATACTGATCAGGCATGGTAGCTAATTTTGATGCAATACTATACATGTATACATACGACTAATGTGTAAAGTGAAATAAATACATAAATAGAAGCTATGAGTCAATGACTGATCTCAAATGAACAAAAGTGAAAATAGCGTGTCTAAAGGTCAACAAAAAGTTCATACATGAATTCACTGGGTCACAGCCGCGTATCAGGTTCATGATATTCATGTGCGATGAGGCGGTTCACGTGTTTTTATATATTTATGGTGGCTAGCACTTGTTACGGATCCGCAGTTGTGACATAGTAAAGTCTTGAATGGAATATATTCCGCCAGAAGGTTTTCAAGAACAAGTAGGTTTGTTAATGTTTCTATTAAGGTTTAACGTCCTACTAATTATTTCAGTCATGTCGGGTGCTACATGTTTTTGTATTTACCAATATGATTAGTTAAGCACTAGTTAGAGCATGTGGATTTGTTTCTTCTAAAATTTATGATAAGCGCGATGACTTTGATTCTAATATAGTATTTTTTTCTTTTTTGGATGGTGACGTTCCTCGTCGTGCTTCTTATGGTGTATACATTTCGCAACTTATTAGGTTTGCTAGAGTCTGCAATCATGTTACAGACTTCAACGTTCGAAATAAATGTTTAACGGTAAAACTTCTCCAACAGGGCTATCGGTATCATAAACTTCGAAAAACCTTTTCTAAATTTTATGGTAGACACTATGAATTGATTTCCAAATATAATGTTGGGTTAAAGACGCTTTAAAGTGAGGGCCTTTCGGAACCTGAATTTTATGGTGACTTGGTTTACAAATTTAAGAAACTTAAAGGAATAAATGATTTTTCTTTTCAGTTCAGAAAAATCATAACACGTTACAGACGTATAGGTTATAACTTAAATGTTATGCGACAGTCTGCATGCTTAGTTTTTAACCCAATCATGGTTGATAACTATGCTGTCTTCTTTAATTGCACGCCGGTGGGTCGGGCGTCAGACTCTATGATGGCCCCGACTTAAAGCTATTCATTTTAGTTGGTTGGGGCCGGAGCTTCTTGTCTGTTGCTTGGCCCACCGGGGTCCAACTTTTTGTTTCTTTTGCTCCGGAGTTAGTAGATTATTCGGCGCCCAGGGATCTCCATCGTCGGGCAGCTTACTCAATCTGTGAGTCCTGGTTTTTGATTCATCAGGATGTTTATGATGATTTATTTGTTTGTTCTTTATGATTCATTGACTTGCTAGAGATTCACCACAAGGACCGAAAAACTAACTGAATGTTATGAACCGCTGCAGAAGCTGAGGGTGAGGTTAGGTACCTGTAAAACCGGTTTAAGCCCGCCAATAACTTTGTTTTACTGATCGTTCCAATTTCTGTGGTGGTTCTTTTTGTTTTATGTCTTGGTGTTTAAAATATTTTGTGCTGTTGTGCCTTATGTATGTTTTCATATTTTTAGTTAAGGTAACTGAGTGGCCACCTATTGGGAAAATAGCTGCTCATTCGGCTTACGATATGTTTCATGGTATAAGTACCTGATTGTTAGTTTGGTTTTTTCCCACCTCGGTTTTTGGAGTGGGAAACTTTTTCTGATTGCGCCTTTTCCTGATCTTTGCCTACGTACCTTTTTATCACATCGCTGCAGGGAACAATACAAAGACCCCCAAAGGATAATACCTTTAGTTCCACTGTTTATTGGTTTTATGGTCCCTATTAACCTGTGCAATAAAACTGCCTCCCTCCGCAATCGATATTGCTTCTTCCTGTTTTTAGCCTCTACCTCTACGCGAATTTTACAGACTACAACATACTTTGAAAGCTTTACCTGAAGTCGTTCTAGTCAACGTATTTTTAAGAATGCAAACATACGCCAAATCCAGAATCATTTGTGAAAACGCACGGCGCTTCAACGTTAGATTTGACAGAATAGTTACAGAGCTATGGGCATTTGAATGCTTGTTAGTGCAGACCGTTGTTACAAGTGTACAAGCTGGTTTTTAGACATAATCGCCGAGTAGATACATGTAGGTAACACGCTTAAATGCGACGCAGCAAAATAGACCTTCAACATCGATCGAATTGCGCTTTTCAAAACGAGTATTTTGATAAAATTTGAGTATAATCCCACCACAAATAAACATGCTACACTTTCATTCAGAATTGTTATGATGACTTTTCTGTATGATGGCAACTTCTGACACGAGATCGTTATGTACAGCGAAAACAAAGGCGATGCTGATCTCCGCCTTTGTTTTCGCATATGCAAAACGTTGGTGTTTTCACGACGGTACTCATATAGGACTAATGGTCCTATAAATACTCACCTGAGATCTGGGATATGCGACCTAAGCTAACCCTGCCATAAAATAGGCCAAGGTCATCCCGGGGTCATGATTTATACAAACTTTGTAATGTCGAAAACAAAGGCGCTGATCAGCTTCGCAGATACTGCGATGCTGATCTGCGCCTTTGTTTTCGCATATGCAAAACGTTGATGTTTTCACTACCGTAACGGTACTCATATATTCAATAAGGGAACTACACTGTACGTATAACCTCTTTTGCATGGCAGATTACATTTTCAAGGCTATCACAGTCACACATATACCCATAAACACTCTTAATATGTATTCATCTAGTCGCTCAACATGATCGTTTTTACATCAACACGAGCAAACTATTACATCAACCGTAAAAAAACCTTATCTGAGCCGGAAGAAACATAACACTGGCAATAAATAAGCAGTGGAAAACTGTAGCAACTCGTTTTTAAATATGGCATTTTTTGGCTTTGATTCACGACTTAAAGGTAATAGTTTACTGTCTTTCTGGTCAAAATTATTTCCTGTACACTATCATAAAACGTAAATAAAGGAAAATCACAGAGAATTTACTCACAGCGTCTACAACTTGTTTTCCGTTATTATGTCTTCTAAAACGGTAAATCGGGAAAAATGCACGTGCGACAGGATCAAGGTGAAAGTGTGGGTCCTCAAGTATTCTTATAAGGACAGAACGTCCAGAAATAAGCGACAAACGATATTTTATTATCAGAATCGTCTGCTAATTGTCATTTTACGTACGGAATCTTCAACATTCTAGGAGTAAACCATAATATTAGCTTGGGAATACAGAGTGCCGATATAACAGGTTGTATGTAGTGCATGTACAGCCTTCAAAACACTTGAGTCTGCATTTGGGAGAGCCGATCAGCATGTCCAGTCTGAACAGACGGCTTATAATTCATTCACCCAAGAGGTAGCTTCTATCAATTAAAATGGCTTTATGCTGACTGCCGTGTTTCTGTACTGTTCCTATGAGCATAACAACTCTTGTACATGACAGATTACATTTTCAAATAACAGTCACACATACCCATAGACACTCTTTATATGTATTCATAGTCGCTCAACATAAGGAATATGATCCTTTTACATCAACACATCAACATGAGGATACTATGACGTCAACAGTAAGAAACCTTATCTTAGCTGGGAGAAATGATAACACTGGCAATAAATACGCAGTGGAAAACAATAACAACGCTTTTTTAATAGTATTTTTAGCTTTGATTCACGACTTAAAATGTAATATTTCGGTTTCGGTTGGAAATATTGCCTGTATACTATCATAAAACTTAAATAAAAGAAAGTTACAGACAATTTACTTACAGCGTCTACTTCTTGTTTTCCTTTATTATGTCTTCTAAAACGGTAAATCGGAGAAAAAGTACGTGCAATAGGATAAAGGTAAGAGTGAGATTCCTCAAGTTTTCTTTAAGGGACAGATCGTGTAGAAATAAGCGAAAAATGACATTTTACTCTCAGAATCGTCTGCTAATTGTCATTTTACGTACGAATTCATCAACATTTCCAGTGGTAAACAATAACTTTAGCTTGAGGATACAGGGTGTCGATATAACAGGTTGTATGTTGTTATACATATAATTTAGGAAATATGCAAAATGCATAAATATCCGCATTGTACGGTATTAAAAAAAAGACGAAGCTATTGTTTTAATCTGCGCAAACCGTTAATACACGGCTTTTATTTACAGGGCGCTACGCATGTTTTGTGTGTTTCTATGTGGAGATATAAGACATTATTTTTTGATCAGCCAACGTTGCTTATATATATACAGCTGCGTTCAGTTATAAATACACCCCTGTGATATTCAGAAATAAAGGTTTTCGGAAGATTTCATAGGTTTCCCGCCCAAAGTTTGCGTGTTTCTGGCAGCTTCTGTGTGATTTGTATAGAAAGTATGTTGCATTCTCCGTAACATTCAACATTTGATCAATGCAACAACATGGTGGAAACCTCTTGATGTTACATACATGCAGCATTAATCTATGTCAAAGGGGGAGGTGGTCAGATTTTTTTCAAAAAATATTTTGTCAGAAAACATATTTTTTGCAATAGATAATCAAGGAAATGCTACAATATGATTATTGCAACCCAAAATTTTGGGTAGGAACTATTTATCCACGAATAACAGGTACAACATCTTTATTAGATTTATAACTGTAAGCAACACTGTCCATCACTTATGCAAAAACCTGTACCTTAAATATACTAAGCAAAATAAACAAAGCAAATTTTACTTTGAACAGTGCCTCCATATGTTTTGTAGACATTAGGGAAGTTCTCCTGACAATGGCTTGCATGTATCAAATTATGGTAAAACCAGTCTGTGTGTGATGCTCAAGTGGCATTTGATTTTAAGCCCGCAGAGGCATATCTCAAGAATAAACCATCAAATATTGAGATACATATTTTGCACAGTATATCTATATGCATCATAAGTGTACACCTTGTGTATACCTATTAAAATAAGACAGTCAGTCTGTTCATTCAGATAGAACATACATATACAGTATATGCTCATAGCCCTGGTGAATTACAAATAATGGACCTGAGCCCATTTTTCGGTTTTGGGGCTTTTTGACAGCCTTCCCGCCCCTTGCCCAAACATGACATTTGGATATAATTTGTCATTTACAAAAGTAAAGTTGTGTTAAAAATATTTTGGTTGGTCAAGGGGGGGACCATGGTCTTATAAAAGGTTTCCTATTTCCTATATGATGCTATATTAAATTCAAAGATTTTGTCCAATTTTTAAAGAAGTCACTGCTTGAGTTACACAAAACATTACATGCCTAAAACAATAGAAATGAATTTTTCGACTGCAATAAACGTCATTTGAACAATCGACACTGGCAAGAAATGGACAACTGGATAAATTTGTTTATATAATGTGTTAAGTATGGGTAACAAAATTTATTCTGTGTATAAAACTTCCAGATCTTGCGATGTTGTATGCCTAAATTGATTACATAACATATGGAGCCAAATTTTTAACAAAAATTTCGCTGATATTCGAGTTTCAAAAATTCCACAAGGAACCATAGTAATTGGTTTGTAATTATATTACAAAATAGGCTTCGACCGATCGGTGAATCGCTTTGATCATTTTGGCCTTTCCAGTACATCATAAATTGTGATTAAATAGCAACACATCTTTATGCATTAAACTATTCCTTCGAAACATCATAACAACATACATACCGTACTGTGAACTAATGGTTGGAACTGAAAAGGAGAAAGATAAATAAATCAATGATTCTTGTTTCACGTGCGCTACCACACACACACACACACACACACACACACACTACGATGAGATTGTGAGCGGATGACAACGTGTTACTGTTTTGTTTTACAATGTCAAAGCGATACTGATACAAATTTAAGTGTTGGTTGTTTGTTTCCATCGCTCCAAATCCAGAACAAATATTCTAAAGGACTTAATGTTAAAGTTGAGTCATCCTGCAATGTCATATACCTACTCATTTAAATACTGTATATAGTATTTACCATTCACGAATATGAACAGTATGAGGAACTTTATGCTGTATATTCCCAGTAACTTTCTATCCATTTCTATAATTTCTACAATATGCACAAATCGGTACAATAATGTATACTTATTTTGTTTCCTCATCAAAACCAGCCATTTCCAAATGGATATTTACACATAAAAGCAGGATAGGGCATTAACCGTCATGAAAAAAAATGACCTTCTCTTTCGTCCTTACATGGCCTGACTATCATAGAGAATTTTGATATAATAGAGCTAGATAGGTTATACTCGGATGGACACTCACTTCTCCCTTTCAACATTAAGGTGCAGAAAGTCAACACTCACGAAAAGCAACGTAAACCACACACGTGCTACCCAGCTTGGGACAGTCTCAAAGCACAATCCTTTTTAGATAATATTAACTTATCGAAATTACAAACCATTACGTCACAATTGTCGCATGATCCGGAAAACGCCACATACAGTCAAGAAAGTATGGACAGAATTGTTACAGATATTTCACATTTATTTTCTGAGAGTGCAGCACTAAGTTTTGAGCGTAAGCCTTCATGCAAATTCACTAAACATAGTGGTAAACCACGAAATAAACCCTGGTTTGGTCGTGCCTGTCACCATACACGTAAGGGTTATAATGCAGCGAAGAGAAAATACAATCATAAACGCACGCCTAGAAATTTGCTGAATCTACAGAGTGCAAGTAAAATATATAAAAATACAATGAATAAATACATAAATAAGCACAATAAGAATAATGAGGCAAAACTTAGGAATCTTCACAAGAAACGTCCAAAGGATTATTGGAAGTTACTGAATAGCTTACAAAACAAAAACTCTAAGGATAAGCCTGATACCAAAACGTTTTACGACTACTTTAAGGACTGCAATCTGCCAAATTATGACCCAGATGACATTTCGGAACTTGGCACCTATGACCAAGATAGCCAGTTAACTAATCAATATTTAAATTCGCCTATTACAGTTGCAGAAATTGAAAAATGCATATCGAGTTTAAAAAATTCTAAGTCTCCAGGAACGGATAGTATCTTGAATGAATATATTAAAAGCACTAAGCATCTATTATTACCAGTATACGTACGATTATTTAATACAATACTTAACACGGGAATTATTCCAACGTGGGTTGAGGGCCTCATTATTCCTTTGTATAAAAACAAAGGCGATTCATTAAATGTTGATAGCTATAGACCCATAACCTTATTAAGCTGTCTGGGTAAGCTCTTTACCGCGGTATTAAATAACCGGTTAAACACATTTTTGGAAGATCTTGATAGTTTGAAAGAAAATCAGGCAGGTTTCCGACAGGCTTATTCAACCTCTGATCATATATTTGCCCTAAACAGTATAATAGAACTTTTAAGACATCAAAAGCAGAAAATATACTGTACTTTTATAGACTTTTCTAAAGCCTTCGATTCGGTTTGGCGCGTTGGACTTTGGCAAAAACTGATTAATTCCCATATTAACGGCAAATTCTTGACAGTAATAAAAAATCTTTATCATAATATTAAATCCTGTGTAACAGTGAATAATGAAAGATCTCCTTTCTTTGAAAGTTATTGCGGTGTAAGGCAAGGTGAAAACCTCTCACCCGTTTTGTTCTCCCTATTTCTAAATGATCTGGAAGTGTATCTTGAACATAAAAATAATGCTGGAATTGATATTGATGTACGAAATGATGATATTGACGCATTTGTTTATATAAAAATTTTGACTCTTCTCTATGCAGACGATACTGTCCTCATTGCTCAAGATCCTGCGTCATTACAAAAATGTTTAAACGACTTTTACGATTACTGCTTAAAATGGAAACTTAAAATAAACCATGATAAATCTAAAATAATTGTCTTTGGTTCGAGCAAGCATATCGATACAGGGTTTAATCTCGGACCAAACTCTCTAGAAATTATTGACCATTATAAGTACCTGGGAGTATATTTCTCGAAAAGTGGAAGTTTCTTATACACTAGAAAACATACAGCTGCACAGGCTCGCAAAGCAATGCATTTATTATACATGCGAATCAACAACCTGCATCTGCCTTTGGATTTACAACTCAAACTGTTCGACAATACAGTCCTTCCGATCTTAACATATGGTAGCGAAATCTTCGGTTATGAAAATCTTCAAATTCTAGAACGCATCCATAACGATTTCTTGCGTAAAATTACAAAAACAAAGAAAAGCACACCCCTTTATATGTTATATGCCGAATTGGGTCGCTACCCAATCGAAATAACTATCAAATGTCGTATGATAAACTTTTGGAATAGAATCATTACTGGTAAACAATCAAAAATAGCTCATGTTCTATATTGTGCTCTAAGAGCAATGCCGAATTTTGAATCTAAATGGTTAAAATGCATTAAAGAAATTCTTTGTGACGCTGGGCGACCGGACTTGTGGGATAAGCAGAATGATATTTGCTCAAAAAACATAAGCAAAATAATTAAACCCCGTTTAATAGACCAATACAAACAATCTTGGCACTCAAGTCTACAAGAGTCCTCAAAAGGTAGAAACTATGCATTGTTTAAAGATAGAATCGAATTGGAAACATATTTTCTCAAACTGCAGCCAAAGCACTATATACCCATTGTAAAATTCAGAACAGGCAACCACTACTTTCCGGTTGAAGTAGCTCGTTGGGATAGAGACGCCCCGTCGTCGAAACGAAAGTGTCGACTGTGCGAGAATAACGACGTAGGTGATGAATATCACTATCTTTTGACGTGCAGCTTTTTTGCAGATCTTAGGCGACAGTACATACAAAAATATTACTTTACAAGGCCAAATATCTTGAAATATAAAGAACTTTTATCCCTAACATCACCGCGAAAATTGGTAAAATTAAGCTCATTTATACGTATTCTGATAAACCACTTCTCTAGACGCCCATCTTAATAAATTAAAAATGTGGACAGACGGACGACAGACGGACACCGGTACTTGCCTATCAAATAAGCTCACCTCTGAGCCTTCGGCTCAGGCGAGCTAACAAATAAACAAACAAGTAAATAAATAACGCATGCTAGATACACTACTTACCATCTAAGTAATAAGCATCGATACAGAATAATTAAAAACGAAATTTCCTTTCAGAATCTGAGACATAAGGCTCTATTTCACTGCTCATTGTTTGATCTATTCAATTGATACTGATCGAATTTTATGCAACACGTGCAAATATGGCATGGACAAATCTCACTGTATTTAACCTAATTTGTAAAAGCGTGACTGAGTTGACGGTGTCATGATTCAATACACAGGTGTAAAAAAAAAAATTAAGACGCGGTATTCAAAAATGTGTCTTACTGCTTATGTGTCTGAGATTAAACTGGGCTCATTATGCTTTGCTCATTAATCCATATCTTCTGGTCTAGTTATTTATACATGTATGATGACTGTTATATGCCAAACAATGGACGTTAACATCAGGAAAACTTGTCCATGGGTATATCCCATCATATCCCTCTTTCGTATAGTGAAAGTGGTACGTGCATAATCATGTTTTTTTTTTTTTTTTTTTTTTTTTTTTTTTTTCTTATATTTGCTCCGAAACTTGGATTGTGGTTACACGCTAGGGCCGCCTCGGTGAGGCGTTTCTAATGTGTACCCGCTGTCTGTGTTTTGGACTAGCATATTAAAGATATATTTCTTTTCTGGTGAAATCTTCACTCTTTTACAGCTGAAAACATTCTATTTATTCCATGGGCAGGTTTTCTTAGTGTTAGTGACTTACAAAAGTTACATAAATCAAATTGGAATTCTCATAAGTATTGCAAGAGTAGCTTCCCTTAATTATAGGCAATGAAATTGAATGAATGTTGGTAATAAGCTTTCCCCATTGCTTTGCTTTGTCACTACGTCTTTCATTTGCATATTTTGTTTCTGTTATGCTCGTATGTTACATATGTAACCTTGAGTTAAATAAAGTTGAGTTGAGTTGAGTTGAGTAAAGAGTTCAAAATATTGTCTTTGATTCCATTAGTACAGTCTGGTATAATTTAATCGTAAACGCAGAAACATAATCGTGCATTTACCAATGACTATATGCGTTTTGATAAAAGCGTTCTAGATTCATCAAAGCAAAATAAATAATAATATTCATGATTAGAGATTTCTGATTAAATAGATAAAATTATGTAAATTTTCATAATATTTATACATTTCTTTGATATCAACAGCTATTAGTGTGTAATGTTCCTACTTAATAATTTCATATTTGCATTACTGATTCATGTCTCCGCACAAAATGGTATGTATTGTTACACAAGAAATTCGGGTGCCCGGATTACAAGATGGAAGAGGGTGATTTCCATCAGTTTGTCAGGAAGATTTCACCTTAAGTAGGACACACTCACAACAACAACAACAACATAATAATAATAATAATAATAATAATAATAATAATAATTATAACAATAATAATAATAATAATAATAATAATACTAATATTGTTTTATGAGTTTTTACAATGATACAAAAACACAATTAAACATAAAAGCGCTGCAGGCATGCATGATTCCGCGCCACGCAAATTTAATTTAGTACAAATGTACAGAATATCTTGATGACATTGATCAGAAACTGTGTTTCAAAATAAGGCAAAACTATATGTACTTGTCTTACAAAATTTACTCACCTATAATATCAAACCACCCCTTACAGATATGGACTCCTTTACAAAGTTTGAAAAAAAAATGTCCACAAATGCTCAAGATAGAAACCGGAAACGGCGAAACTGAAGCGTAAATCAAGGTCCATTACTCTGTACTTATTTGCCCATCTTCAGTCCCCAAAGAACTGGTCAATAAATGCTCAATGAACAGAAAAATGGTCAATAAATGATATATATATAGAGAGAGCGGAACGAAATTTTAACATAAATCAAGGGCCATAGCTATATATTACTATACAATTTTATTTGTTGATGAGCTCTCGCAATATTATTGTACATGAGCTGTCACAATATTATTGTACATGAGCTCTCACAATATTATTGTAGATGAGCTCTCACAATATCATTGTAGATGAGCTCTCACAAGATTATTGTACATGAGCTCTCACAATATTATTTTACATGAGCTCTCACAATATTATTGTATATGAGCTCTCACAATATTATTGTACATGAGCTCTCACGATATTATTATAGATGAGCTCTCACAATATTATTGTAGATGAGCTCTCACGATATCATTGTACATGAGCTCTCACAATATTATTGTAGATGGGCTCTCACAATATCATTGTAGATGAGCTCTCACACTATTATTGTAGATGAGCTCTCACACTATTATTGTAGATGAGCTCTCACAATATTATTGTTGATGAGCTCTCACAATATTATTGTATATGAGCTCTCACAATATTATTGTAATGAGCTCTCACAATATTATTGTATATGAGCTCTCACATTATTATTGTACATGAGCTCTTACGATATTATTGTACATGAGCTCTCACAATATTATTGTACATGAGCTCTCACAATATTATTGTACATGAGCTCTCACAATATTATTGTACATGTATGAGCTCTCACGATATTATTGTACATGAGCTCTCACAATACTATTGTAAATAAGCTATCACAATATTGTATGATCTTTTTAAATCCATATGTTTCTCACCTAAGCAAGCAATTTTTGATCGTTTGGACGTTTTCACTATACGCATGAAAAGGTCAGTGTCATACGCAATGGAGTATCCTACATTACAAAATTGTTCTCGAGAATAAGACTTGCTATCAGATATATCTGTAACGCCGTTGTGTGATTGAAGAGGATCCTCACAAATGTAATTCGAGGTTATAAAATTGAAAAATGAACTAATATCAGTGTACAATGTATAAAGCACTAATCATGTACGTGCTTTGAGCGAGCAGGAACATACGGGTCTCAGTACTGAAAGGAAAACACATACTGGACAACGTGTTCAAGAATAATATAGTTTCTTTTCCATAATATACATATCAACGAGAAAGAAGTCATTGAAAGTCAATTTTGTGTGATGTCTACTGTTTTTCTCCCGCCTGGTTGTACCAATTTCTGGGCTTTTCGGTTATTTTTACTTTCTATACATACAAAGGATGAAAATGGAGTGTCCACAATATCTTTAAAATGTATTTAGGCAATGATCAGGAAATGGTGCCATGCGCGGATCCAGAAAATTTTCTCAGGGCGGGGGGTCCAAATTCCCAGAAGGGGTCTGACGGAAAATTTCAACATGGCAAAAATTAATAATCTGGCAATTCCAGTGGGGGGGGGGGGGTCCGGACCCCCTGTCCCCCCCTCTGGATACGCCCATGGATGCAGTCAGAAAGAAATTCCCATCCCATATATACTCCTAAAAATAATCTAAGGGCCAGAATTTAATTTTGCAGATTCTGTGATCATCAAATGTTTTATTTATTTTATGATGGCCCAAAAAGCTTAAAGTCAGTCGACAATAAACTGGTCAGTGATCATGGCACTACACTACCCTCAAAATTCGCTATTTTACACATGGTGGGTGGAGTAGTAAATTCTACAAAAACAACATGTTTTTACCAGAATATGATCGTAAACCCAGTAACGGGCATATAAAGCATGAAGCTGTTCAACCTCCATGCAATGTTACATGAAGTTTTTAATTAACTGCCGGGTGCCCGCAAAACGAATCCAACAGCACTCTCTTATCATTTCAATTTCTAGGCTTTCTCGCGTTCCGGATCGAAAATTACGGGCATGTATGATTCTCTGAAGACGGTCCAACAACAGTTCAACCGATTTGAGGCCAAGAGAGCCTGCTCGTCAGTCCATAATACGGCTCGAAATGATCGTAATATTGTCAACTTAACCATCCGACCCATGTTTGACACCGCAAAAACGCTTAAACTCGAGTCCATGATGCTTTCGGGAATATATTTATAACCAGACGATAAAACTGTCTTCACAATGTTAAAACCAATGCAAGAAGGTCTCTTGTACCCCCACAGTGACCCAACAATCCAAATGACTTCATTACACTTGGACATAGCATATTAACATCGGAACATTAAACTGGCTCATTTAAGACCGGGTCTTTGGTCTGAGGTGTCGAAAATCAGCTTAGACCTCAGCGACGGAAAGCAACGTGAGTGGTGTCAGACAACTTAGAGTTTCAATGGACTTTGTGTTGTTGGAACAAGATTTGTTTGGCATACCAAATTTGCGTGTGTGGATTGGGTATGTAATGTTGGTTCTTTGGAGCTGTACAGTATTCAGAACGGGTCGCTGACTGGTATGCAATATGGATATGGAACTTTGGGCATCATTGTTCATCCATTTGCTGGCGCATAGTGTCCTGCGTTTATTTAAATGGTTGATAAAGACCAACTACGAAAGGCTAGAGGGTTAGAGGATTCCTTAGACTCGAGTATTTCAGCGTATGGACTGGCTTGCACGTCCTCCTGACATGAACCCAATTGAGCACGTGTGGTATTGTCTACAGAGAAGAATCGCGGCCTCTAATGTTCAATGTGGGACGCGGGAAAGTCTAGAACGTGAGCTGGTAGACGATCGGTGCATGATTCCTCTTGGGACATCCGGAAGTTGATTTAGAGCTTCTGGTCGCATTGCATTGGAGTTATACAAGCCCAAGATGAATTTATCCATACTCAAGCTGACATCTACGGCCATGGTGTTATGAAAAGTAGATAATTTCTAAAGTTTACTACCCCACCCACAATAATTTGTAAAATAGCCAAGTTTGGAGGGTAGTGTATTATCATGTTCACTGACAAGTTAATTGTCGATTGATGTAAAGCTTTTAGGTGTTAATTGGAAATTGAAAATTGAAAATTTATTATACATCATAAAATATAAGGAATTATTTGACATTCACAAAATCTGCAAAATTGAAATTCTGACCCTTAAATTACTTTCAGGAGTATATATACTAAACAAAAAAAGAAACGCAACAATAGGCCACTGAGGATTTTTTAGTTTAAGGTAAAACGTTGATAATTTCAGGTCTGTTGCTGTATGATTCCCATTTGTGGGATATTAGGGTATATCATGCAAAAAACTGATTTTCATTTCGATAAAAATTGAATGAGAATGTTTTGTCGTCTTAAATAATGCAAATCGGGAAAGATTTGCTCTGCGCATGCGCACACTTTTGAATATCAAAATCATCAAGAAACAATGTCAGCTGCACCCTAATTAAAATTTATGAAAAAGAAATAAAGTTCCATGACACACAAGCTCGTAATTAAAACCATCAAAATCCCTATATGTTTAATTGAAAGGGGGATAATTTCAATTTTACTGCTTTTATTTCCTTAACGTGTGAGTTATCTGCTGATTGGTACATTGTGATTCTGAATGGGGGTTTATAGCGGATTTAAATCGTACTATTATTTTAATGCTTGCGCATGCGCACTGTGTGGTATATTACTTTCAGCATGTCCACGGTCGGCATCGCATAACTCCGTAAATACTCATCAAAATGAAAATCGGTTTCTTGCATTCGGAAGCCTGACATCTAATGCAGAATAAGAAAATGCAATGATCTCTGTTTATATCATTGTTTGCTCAAAATAAAGTGGAATATAATTGTTTCGTTTCTTTTTTGGTTCAGTATATATCAACGTGTATGGAATATTTTGCTCGTATCATGTTCCGCCATAGCTTTTAAATTGATATTAGAAGAAATTTGATCTCATATAACCGCTTGCTGATGTTATTTGCGCTTAAATGAACTGCTCCGCAAGAAATACTGCATTCGTGCTTTCGTTTGACATATTTGTTTTCATACATAACCGAATCAAATTATATATATAAAAAACGTTTGGCACTAAAAGTAAAAGTGTTGGCCATGTCGTGCAATCTCGAGTAATAAATCGGTGACATTTTGCAGCATGGTAATAAATGCCTGATACATGCCGAAACTCCGATATCAAAATATAGTGAACAAAAGTGAAAAAGTTTCAGATATATTCAGACTTTAATTTCAGTCTCTTATTTCATTTCATTGTTAAACGTTTCATAACAAATAAAATGCCATTCTTTGGCTATATATTGCACTTTGAATCGTTTCAAGCAAATGTGCAGATAAAGTAACGAGTAAGGGGTCTCAAGCGCATGATATTGTCAGCGCTTGCAACCGTCTACATTGTAAGCTCATTTTGGCGAGATACTCCACTCGCCACGAGATCTTTTTTCCTATCCCTTTTTAAAATGCGCGCAGTGCGCCTTTAGCTCAACAGACGTGCAAGGAGTAGCCAAGTAATACAAATCTAATATGAAAGGTTTGCAAAGCTATGATATCAGGGTAAAACATCTTTTGCTCGACAGACACAAAAAACTCAATGTGCAAGGTGTAGCCAAAAATAAAACTCTAATATTGAAGTTTTTTGCAAAGAAATGATATACCCGGGTTCGAATACCATCAGGGACGTGTATTTTTTCAAACTATGCATCATCCCTTTTTTACAAATTTTCATATTCGTAAGAACAGTTATTAGTAACAGCCCTTGGATAAGCTTCCTTGTTGAAGAAAACATTTTCGTCATATATTTTTGAAACAGAGTCGTTAGGCACATTGATATGACTTTCCATTGGCTGATTAAATTTTATGCTCCTTTGTTTTGACAACATTTGACGACAGAAAACAAAATAAGGCTTTCCCATGACAATACTCGAATAAATATAACTAACTGACTTAAGTTTTGCGGTCACTTAGCTTCCTATCGAATTACCGAATATCCATTAGTATACATTAGTGTTTGTGAATATTTTTTCCTTTTTAAAGGGAATACGAGAAAGAAAATACTGAAAAACCAATATTTGACCATTTAATGTCAGCCTACTGTTCAAAGCTCAGCCAAGACGCAGCATACTACTTTCTAATACTAGATCATTCTTTATTCAGTAACAATTTTTCTTGCACACCAGACAGAAATTGCCACACTTTTTGCCTGGGTGATAAAATTGCATCTCACCCAGGTGTTCTCACCCAGGCTAGAAAAAATACGCAAAACCTTGAAATAAACCAGATTTTGGGGTTTGTTGTGCAAGAAAAAGAATCTAATATGGTGTTCTGTTCTAGATGGAAGTTTCCAACCCTCGGGATGACCGTGCTGAGCGGAACCTCGGCGGAGCCTCGGTTCCGCTCAGCACGGTCATCCCTTGGGTTGGAACGTTCCATCTAGAACAGAACCCCATATAAGATTCTTATATGATGCAGCATCTTATCTCTTGACAGCATTATTTCCGTGCTACGTTGCAGTCAGCATAATTATCCCATGCGATGAGAAAATTATTCAGTTAATTTACGTGCAGCAGATGCAGATATCGGATCTTTTGCTTGCATTTTCTTCTTTACTGTATGTATACATTGCATGCTATAGCCTATTTAACAATTCGACTGTCTAATCCCGTCATTTTCATCTAAAATTTTCGAAATGTGTTATTTTCTCTTGACGTTTATCGTATATATTTCTCCCTAGCTACTTCATCTGTCACTATGCGGAAACAGTTGATACATGTTTGGTTTAAACGAACTTGTTTTAAAAGCAGATAGTTTGAGAACCTACACATAATATAAGGATAAAAGGTTATATAAAGTCTGCTGCTGGAAACAGAGACGATAATATTTTGTGTTTATTTCGCTAGAGCAATAACAGTGGTTATATGGCTGAGAAGCTATAAAAATATATTGGAAAGTGACACAAACAAACAGAGTAATTACACTTCAACATTTGTGAGGTGTTTCATAGCGCTAGCCATCAATAAATAGATTATAATGGAAGATGCTGAAAGGTTATCAGATGAATTCGCTAATAGTGTTTTACCTGTTACAATATTCTTTGCAGTTTTGGCAGTATTCGGAGGATTTGGAAATATATTTGTGTTGTATGTGTACAGGTATAAATATCCGCCGTGTAATTTCCGGACGTTTGTGACAAGTCTGGCAGCGACTGATTTTGTGAGTTGTTTATTTGTTTTCCCCTGTGAAATTGTTGGACATCGAATGTGGTTCTCATATCCCAAGACCGCAATGTGGTTCTGTAAATTAAAGACTGCGATATTTGCTGTCGCTGTTATGACAACTTCGATGATTTTGTTGCTTATTTCCGTGGATCGCTTTAGAAAAGTTTGCCGTCCATTTGGGACGCAGATAAGCGTCCAGAACGCCTTCACGATTTGTGTTGCTAGTGTGATCGTCGCTATGATGATCACGTCACCTATTCCGATTCTATTTGGAATACAGAATGAAAATATAACATACCAAGGTGATGTAATTGAGATAACGTCTTGTGAAAAGGACGATGCATATAAAGATACATTGTTCATGCCTATTTATTTAATAGTACTATATTATTCACCCATAATCGTATTTATGGTAACAACGACTTTCTTATACATTTTGATATTAAGAAAAATATTTTCCAAGAGTTTTATGAGAAACACTTATACGACAACTTGTAAACAGGAGCCTATTCAAAATGGCGAAGCTGTGTGTTGCAATGAAAATCAAAATAGGAATGATAACGAACTTCAACTCAATACACAAAATACATTTGAAAGAAACCCGCCAGTTATTGAATTAGTTCCGGTTAATGAAGAGGGAAGTACTGACCGCCACAATATAATATCAGAGGAAAACGCCAAAGTAGACAGTAACGATAAATCAAGTGTGACTGACAAAAGTGCAGTAAATGGGAGGGCAGAGTTTGAATTTGACAATGATCTACACACCGATCAGCTGACTAATTCAGCCACACAGGTACACACATATCGGAGATTGTCCGTTTCAAAGCATCGGATAACACGGAAGACAGTGATCATGTTTGTTGTGACGCTTATTTTCAACGTCACCATGGTGATTTATTTTTGTGCCCTCTTTATAATTGTTCGTAAACAACATGTATTGGCTGTCGTTGACACCGGAAGCGCCGCCATCTTCTTCCTGTTTTGGAGACTATACTTTGTAAACCACGTGATCAATCCAATTGTGTATGGATTGCTTGATTACCGATTTCGTGAGGCACTGACAAATAAACGATCACACAGACACTGGTACCAGTAGTGCACAAAAGACAGCGCTTGGCCAATTCATCATTCGACAATCACATTTTATGTATTTTTACGTTCTTGGTAAACAACACTTTTACAACTGCTTATTGACATAAACCGATGATTAGAATGTAATTTGTGGCGCATACGCTATACTGAACAAAAAAGAAAACTTTATACATTATTTTATTTTAATATTACATGATATTACTGCGGAATTCAATTTATTGCCTTGACTTTAACAGTCCTATACACAAGCCGTCCTACTTGCATTTTAAGTTGTTAGGGGTCCAAACAAAACGTAGCAGCGCGTGTAATAAAACTCCCAAAAATAAGCGCATGTTGTGATTGGCTCCATCACTGACGTTATCATGCGCTCAATTTGTCATGCTATGTTTCTTGCTCAACAGAAAAGACATAGTAATCATTTTGCTGACCCCTTACCCGTTTGAATGCATGTAGCACGCCTCTGTTTCCCTTCACAGAATCAATTAAAAGTGCTAAACATGGCCAACAAATAAATTCTAACTTTAGTATGTTATAAGAAGTTTTGCAATAAAAATAAGATGCCAGTTAGAATTTAAAGTAAATAAATATATGTACAGTGTTTTCGGTTTTATTTAGAATAGTAGTGCAGATATTCAGGTTGCTGGTTTATCTACGTGTTCTTACTTTAAAAACAGATGTATGAACGAAATGTTATATTACGTTTCGGACACCTTTAGACGACCTTGCTACTATTGAATCGTTGTGTCATGTTATATAATATCCATTTACGATGAAACATTATACAGAATGTAATTAATACCAATGACCGATGATATACTTTTGTTAATTATAACACATATTGTCTGATACGATTTATCTTTCTCTTGAGAAAATTTCTCCGCTGTCTGCCTGACTACTCACCGTTAAAATGATATTGGATAAGAACTTTTTTGTTTTAGGTTTCGTGCCCACATGAATTGACATAAGATATACTTAAGGATTGAAATTCAGGTTTTGACTTTCACTGACTGATGAAATACATAAGACTGTTCGCGGGGGGGGGGGGGGGGGGGGGGGAGGGGGTACTCACATATAAAATGTGTATGTGTGTATGTGTGTACCCCGCTAGATTAAAAAGAAAGGGCTACAGACTTGATCAAAATTTAAAACAATAGGTGTAGCTTCAAGCCTTTCAGAGCTGATAGAACTGTAACTTGTGTGTCTTTAGACTTGATAGAACTTGGGAACAAATGGGTGCATTCAGAAAAAGTAGGTGGTCCTAGAGCTGATCGAACTGAAAAAGTATCTGTTTTCAGAGCTAAAAAAACTAAAAAAAGGAGCTTGATGGTGGCACATACTCGTACTACCTTAACGGGCGTCACATTTTAAAGTGCGACAGGCGCAATAATAACAATAAATATTTTTTTGTGGCGGAATTTTTATTCCATGTGCTTTTGGAGAAAATTTGCCGCCGTCTTGACTGGCGCCGGGAGAAACATGCAAAATTCGTCTTACTAAATGATGTTAAATGTGCAGCTTTCTCTGGTTCAAAAAGGCGAGGCGTACATGCAAGAACGTTGACTCTCTTTAAAGCAACGTCGCACACGCTGCATAACAACTATTTACAACACATTTATCTTAATGTCTGTGAAGCTTTCACGGCAATATTTAAACTACTGCTTTTCATCATCCTGTGCTAATAGCTAAATTCTGTTTTTAATTACTTATATTTACATTTTCACAGCTGATAAACACGTGGTAGAGTGTACATACAACCCGTTTAATGATCGGTGACGCAGAATGCTATTCTCTCAAAGTTGAGATGAAAAAATCGAGTTTTCTCCTATACCATTTACTCTATTGACTTATAGATAGGTCCATGCAGAAATGGAAGATTTATTGAATGAGAGTATTATAAGAATTCCAGGTTATTTCGTTTTCGCAAACACTTCCGCCCCATGAATATATAGGAGACCGGGAACTAATCATGTCAACATATCCCATGAGTCAAAATCTGCAGGTTGCTCCGAGACTGTTATCTGGTAATGGAGGTACCTGATTGGGTGATAATTGTGAACTAAAAATACTTTTTTTCTTTCTAGCAACTGGAAAAATTATTTTTCTTCAAATTGGTATATAATTTACCACGTGATGCACATAAATTGTGTTTTTTCTGGTCCAAAAAGTAAAAACAGTGATTTTGAAAATGAGGTCAGGTGGGTTTTTCCAAAAATTGACAGCCATTCTTCAACATGCAACAGCTGAGAAAAGAGCCGGTGATGGTATGTTTTTTCATTTTTAAATCTTCTCATCTTTCTTTTGCCTTGAAATTCAGGTATATTTTGATGGCCTTAGTGTTACCTGGCATGCACAGTAAACTGTCAAAGAGCAGGGATTTAGCATTGGAGTCTATGGGATAAATAATTAGTTCACAGTCCCCTATACTAATTGTTCAACAGGATGAATTTGGCTGATTTAGGGTCAAATTATCCATTTCTTGGGATGAATGCAGCATCTGGATGGTAAATTAATGTCTTAATATGGATGCTATGCACATTTTTGGTTAAAAAATTGAAAGGATCCTCCAGGAGATCTCCAGGAAGGGGGTGGGGGTGGTATCCCATAGCCTTCCAGTATGAAATAATGCTTCAGCAGTCAGAGCCTCCCCTGAAAAGCCATGACAAGAGGTGCTCAGCATGCGCGCGCACTGCGTTATCCAGATTTACCTGTTTTTCATCTGCGTAAAACCAATTTAAGTGTGATTCGGGCAATATTATATGCCTTTTTCTGCTACTCTTAGTAGAATAAACACTGGAGTAGAGTTGTTTCCCTTGTATTGCTGCAGAGCTCTGTGAGTAGATATGTGCTATTTTTGCTTCTTTTTTCTTCTTTTTTGACAAGAATGCACTGCTTTAAGAAGATTTAAATTCTTTTTCCTAAATATAAGCTGTATTTTAGTGTTTTATATGGCATTTAAATGTGAATTCCCTTGAATTTTAAAGGAAATTATCTCAATTGTGCTCTTTTTCTGCCATTTTGATGTCAAAATGCTGTCATTTTGATGTAAAAATGTGACTGAAAAGTCTTGTTTGGCTCTGTATGTAGTATTATTTTGTCAGGCAGCAATCAGGAAGAAGTAAAACTGCAAAGTAACATAGGTTTTGCCCATACCAGATTTTTTTTCATCATTAAACAGTGCATGTGGCTTCGGCCGCAGTACCATTGTAAAATCAGCCCCAAGGATGGAATTTCCCAATTTTGACTTGCAATATAACTGAAATTTTAATATGTTCTGCCAGTATGATGTTTAATAAAGATACTGGTTTCCATTTAAATCAAAACTGCAAGCTCAGGGTGAAAATCTCTTTGACAGATATGATGTACTAGCATGGGGGTAGAAAATGACTAAAATATGGGGTGGGTGGGGTAATTTCATCACTGTAGGGTCCTTTAAATGCCTTCATCTGAAATGTACCATTCAAGCAAGAATACACTAATGCATTTAGTATTTCTTGAAGATTTCAAATGAATATGATGTTCATTTCTGTTGTAATGAGAGTTTCACTTTAGTATTTAGTGCCACTCTACTTTGTGAAAATCTGATTTATTTCATTACATTGCTACAGGAGGGGTAGGTAATTAAATTGAGATATTTGGGACTAAAGGAGACAAAACAAGTAAAAAAATCACACAAGTTTATTCAAAAAACATTAAATTGTCATATAAAACACAGAACAAGAAGATTTCCTTCAAAAAAGTACGCAGTATAGGAGACCGGGAACTAATCATGTCAACATATCCCATGAGTCAAAATCTGCAGGTTGCTCCGAGACTGTTATCTGGTAATGGAGGCACCTGATTGGGTGATAATTGTGAACTAAAAATACTTTTTTTTCTTTCTAGCAACTGGAAAAATTATTTTTCTTCAAATTGGTATATAATTTACCACGTGATGCACATAAATTGTGTTTTTTCTGGTCCAAAAAGTAAAAACAGTGATTTTGAAAATGAGGTCAGGTGGGTTTTTCCAAAAATTGACAGCCATTTTTCAACATGCAACAGCTGAGAAAAGAGCCGGTGATGGTATGTTTTTTCATTTTTAAATCTTCTCATCTTTCTTTTGGCTTGAAATTCAGGTATATTTTGATGGCCTTAGTGTTACCTGGCATGCACAGTAAACTGTCAAAGAGCAGGGATTTAGCATTGGAGTCTATGGGATAAATAATTAGTTCACAGTCCCCTATAGTGCTTCCAACACAATGACATTGAAGTGTTTGCGAAAACGAAATAACAGGGATTTCTTATGTTACTTTCTTTCAATAAATATTCAATTTCTGCATTGACTGCACCTATCTATCAGTCAGTTGAAGAAACGCTGTAGGAGAAAACTTTTAAGTTTTTTATCTCATCTTCGTTCTCCATAGCAGTGTGTGTCGCCGATCATCTATCGGTTTGTATGTAAACAATACCACATGATTGTCAGTAGTGGTTCTATATTGGCAATCAGGTATCAGATGTTTATTTGCACATATCGCTTATTTTCAGGTTGTTACATTAAATCTAAATTTCGGAACAGACAAAGGTCAAATTTTCGCGCTTAACGTCACGACTATTCGCGAGCGACGTTACGCAAAAATTGTAAACAAAAAACGTCACTGCCTAGTTTTGACGTCGCTCCGCCCATAGGCGTGGTATATAGATCACGTGATTTTTTTCCATCGGGAATGATGAACGTCAAGACAAAATACTTTCATCTATGGTAATTGCGGTGAAAATGCAATTACATGTACATATACGAAATGTTAATAGGATGACCCTGATAACCCGACAAAATTTTAATCTTGGTCGTTGTTTAAGAAATATAACAGCTCTAGCAGTGAATTGTTGAGTAATAATTCACTGTTTGGAGGTCAGTTGTAAAGCAGATCAAATCACGAGCGCGTAGCGCGAATGATTTATATGCTTACAACTGGCCGACAAACAGTGAATTATTGCTCAACAGTTCACGCACTAGAGCTGATCTATTTCCACTCTAACACACAATCATGGACGAAAATACACATAAAGCCTTCCGTGACTATCATTTCGACGCCATTGCATTAAAGAAGTCCCGCCAAAAATTAGACTGTTTCACTAACGTCTACATATTTTTGTCACATCTTTTGAGCAAAAATGACGTTACGCCCGTCTGTCGCCGTAACTGACGTCACATTTTTATTTGAAATTGACGTCATAGCTCCCGCGCTTACAAAGTGTGAAATTGTTGTGCAATATAACACGTTTTCAAATCATTGGCTATATAGGCGCAGTGTGTTAGAATAATCGTTAACAATCAACCATAAGCGTATATGTTTGCGCCACTGAGCAATACATTTATTTTCTTGTTAACATCGCGTTATGTACATGCAATTGCTTTTAATAGGTTACATTTTTGTATGTTTATTGCATTAAGTGTCTCGTTTTGTTTTCAAATATGACTGTAGGAAAACAAGACAAACGAAACCGCTTTCACATATGATTACATAAGCGCGTGCATGTTTTCTTAAGCTTTTACATCTGTCTTAAGAAGTCTACAATATTTTATAAATTTTTCACTCAACTCCAGTATTAGTTGTAAAATTACATCGTTAATGTTTCTTCGAATATGCATTTTCAAATTTATGTTTCTAGAATATAAAATAGGTTACATAATCTATTTTAGTTTATCGCTTAAGTTTACGCCTTTGCCATCAAAATGCAAATAATGACGCTGTAATCAGAATCAATATCAGTGCATGGCAAGTTGTATGATAAGATGATAATGAGAGGGAAATATCGAAAAAATACAGATGTCTGTTAGAAAATAATAGAGCTGCGTAGGTATGCTTTACAAAAATACAAGATAAGCTGATCTTTGCAATATGATGAGCTACACACTATGAAAACCGATGTTTTATACCAGATCTGACTCATAATCAGGTTGTACAGCCACATAATAATAATTATATGTGGATTGAATCTTTGGATAACATGGCGAAGTATATGTGTGAGTATATGTCAAACAAATCTGATTCACAAAGTTTATTTTGTCGTAGAGCCGTCCGTGTTATTTATTTAGAATTTAAAATAAATTACTGAATCTGTTGTCCTCGTTTTTGATTCATTATGGTAGTTATCAAGATTTATTTGTTTGTTTTTGATGTTTTATTTTGTGCTGTTTAAACCTTATGTACTTTTCCATATTTTGATTTAAGTTCGGGTAACTGAGTGGCCGCCTAGTACAAAATATCTGCTCACTCGGCTTACGATATGTTTTCTAAGTATAGTACCTGGTTGTTGGTCTGTTGTGTATATGGGAAATTGAGAGTGATGGAGATTCGTGCAGAGATATGAGGTAGTCACAAGTGCGGTGTTCTGGCAAGCCATACATACTGTGGTGAGTCCGGATACCGTACTTGTGGCGAAACATCTCAACTGATCGAGATGACCAGGATTGGTCCGAAACGTCCATAAGCACGGCTGTGCTAATAGTCGATTAGCCTCGTTCTGACTCTTGCTGTTTCCTTCCGTTTTGAGAAAAATAAAATCAGAAAACTCAATTAATCACATTCTGCTTTATTATCCTCTCGCTATAAACATTTGTGGATTGAAAAAAGACAGAAATGTGACAGGTCTGTTTTTCCACCTCGGATTTTGGAGTGGGAATTTCTTTCTGATTGCGCCTTTTCCTGAGCATTGCCTTCTTATACCTTTTTAAGACACATTTTGGATTTATATTTATATTCTTGACTCTGAGCAGAAACCATAAAAGAATCCCTACCAGATAAATGATTTCTCAATTAGTCAAGGTCAGTGAAGGGATACTTAAAATCAATAAAGTTGCATATTGATGATAACCTTTTATATGACCCCAGCCAGGTAGCAGCTATTAATTCCATAACCACTTAGATAAGATACTCTTTTAATTCTATCTGGACTGTTTATTGGTGGTGATCTAACAGACCACCTTGCCCATACATGTAGATGGATAACAAAATTAATGTGTTTTAAAGTTCATTTACACAACACTTGAACACACTATTAACCCCTACAGATGATTCAGAAATATAACGTCTAGTTTATAGTTTCATAAGTAATGGTAAACTGGTCATGTTATATTGCTTCACTTTTTAAAAATTGATATTGGAAAACATTTAATCTAACATACATGTATTAACCACCTGGCATTGCTATTTAAGTCGAAATGACATTCATGATGATGCAGTCTTAATTGTTTTTCGCCCATGTCAGACAAAACGCTTTTAGACACCATTGTAGGTATGAACGATACTTCTTTTGAAAACAGTGAAAACTCTCTCGGGACCGCCACCGTGGCCGTGCGATTTAGAACGTTTATTTAATTGTGATGCTTAATCATTTCATCATTTCACTGCTGTCTCTGGTGTGGGTTCAAGTTCCACATGGGGTTTGCGTTGTCTAACTATTTACATAATACATTGAAGCCACATATCACCCAGTTTGCATGACTTCGTCAAATCGGATACAATTATTGTCGAGCATCCATTTAAGATGTTATGCAGAATGCCATTAATGCCGTTGACTGATGATATATTTTCGTTTATTGTAACACATATTGTCTGATTCGATTTATCAATCTCTTGGGATTTTTGTCTGCCTGCCTCCTAATTAAAATGATATTGTATAAGGAAGCTTTGTTTTACGTGCCAACATGATTTGACATTAAATATACATCAGGGCCCAGTTTTACAATCCTCCTTTAAAGTTAAGGAAGACCTTAGTTAAGGTGACAAACTGCGACTCAATATTTTACCGTTAAAATCATATACTGCTTTTACAAAAATAAACAGATGTGTAAAATAAAACGTAATTTACATAATAAAACCAATATTAAAGTAGATTTCTGTGTTTTAAATGCATCTTTTTGGATGCTGAAATTCGTCACCTTAACTAAGGTCGTCCTTAACTCTAAGGGACGATTGTAAATCTGGGCCCAGATCTACATAAGCGTGGCATTCGTAATATGACCTCATATACCCGGAGCAACCTTAATCTTGGAAGTGTCTGAACGTTAGAAATATACAAAAAGATAAACATAAACGTATACAGTGGCCGCATTGTTTATTGTAACCTCCCCGTGACCAATTTTGACTCGTTTTAACTGTTTAGTTCACGGACAACGGATCCAAACTATTCTTTGAGACGACATGTTTACACAATTGCATTATAGCCGCCGCCAAACAGTACATTCGGTAACCGTATAATCCTGGTGTTATCATGGCGTCAAGTACATGCAATTGCTTTTGATAAGATATGTAAATTGCATGAATTAGGTGTATTCCGCTTATCGGAAAAGATGGCGATGACGTCATCGATAACATTACCTGTGAACTCACGGGTACAGAGTCAATAAATACAAGGACTTAATACACATATTTATGAGGGTAGTTGTGTCATAAACTGTAAATATACGTTGAAATCAAAGCTGAATTAACTAAACCACTGAAAAAGAATTACCTGCCATCTGTTTTAAAAATTATTCTTTAAGGTTTGTTTTAAACCCGGAAAACTGAATGATCTACAGAAAAAGAGTTACATGAAATTGGATAACTTTATCCAATGTATTTCCTTATTATTTTCAGCTCACATTTTTCTAGATTTGTTTTTATCTAACGGCAGCTTATATTTTACGATTTTATTTTGTAATTATGATAATTTAATATGATAATAGATAGAAATGTACAATAACCGTGCCGTTAAAGTTGTTGGAGTTTTAAAATCCAAGCATGTGCGGGTATGTTATTTAAAATTTTAAATATGTCTCCTCCAAAACCAGATCCTACAAAATGACAGCAGAAATACTACGGCGTAAAATTGTCATAAAATTTCAATGTAATTTGCGACTGAAGTGCCTGAAATTGTGTGCATATTAAATAAAGAGAGATCACAGCCGCCCGCGCTTGCCGAAAAATCAAAATAGTTAACTATAAATAAACACGGAAAAATTGCGCTATTTACGATATTTTCCATCCAAATTTAAAATATATGCATTCTGGAAACAATCTTTCCTCATTACACAACAAAACTTTTAAAGATTTGGGCGTTTTGGGTCATTTTTGCAAATAAAATATAACGTATATTGGCTTTTGTAACGTACAGCCGAGACACGCCACAGCAAACCCCGTCGGTGGAAAAGCATGCTCATCCACCAAGGGTGGTTTACTGCGCTATATACCTAACACTTACTCTAATCACAAAGTTTCGAGTTTCTAATTTGCATATTACTACCCGCTAATATGCCGCTAATACCAACGTATTCTACAAGGGAGACTATCCCGTTACACTTTTAATATAGCCGCCATTACGTAGTAATTACCCGCTGAGCGACAGGTGGGTATGATATTTTCCTGACCTGTCCAGCCAAATGCATGCACCGAGAGCCCGAAGGGCTCGAGGTGCATGTATTTGGATGGACAGGTCAGGAAAATATCATGCCCACCTGTCGCGAAGCGGGTAATTAACTTACCTTATGACACCATTGAGTGAAATTGCAGTTTGTAAGACCTACGCAACGATAATGAACACCGGTAAAGTGATTTTTCTCGCGGCGTAACTATTGACCGAACACTGCACGTGCAGAACGAGGAAGCTTGTCCACTGTACCGCTTCGCTATTGTCAAAAATAGATCATACGGGAGTATTTTCCCTTGTGCATTTAAAATGATTGAGACAATTTTTATTGGTACTCTTTAGCATTTTTTCTCTCAAATTAATTTACAATAGGCATTATCTTTTATCGAAACAGTTAACAGGCTGGGTAGTCAATATAAATGATCTCTTATATATGCAAAAAACATACTACCACTTAGTAATGATTTTTGGATAGGTATATATATTGTGTGTAAGTTCGTATTGCAGGTTTTGAAATCAAAAACCCTCGGACCTAACTTTCCCAAGTCCACATGGTCAGTTAGGGAACCGGAGTACGAAATGCCCAGCTGTATTTAAGGGATACAGTTGGTTGTTTCTAATGATCATAATCCCAATGCAAAAATATGTGAAATTGGTTTCTGATTCATTGTTCTTGCACAACAATAACCCACTAACCATAGTCTGCGAATCTGAAACCAACTTCCATCGAGAGAAGACTCTCAGCTCTACGTAACTGCTCAGTCGACAGCTATTCACTTGACAGCTTTAACTTTTGCCTCAGTTCTCAAACAAGAAGTTAAAATCTTTATATTGGAATCGTTGTAAAACGAATTTTCACCACATGTCTGGAGGTAAGGAAAGTCACTTTCACCACCTGTCAGGGGGTAAGGAAAGTGGCTTTCCTCACCTCCAGACAGGTATGAAAGAACTTTCACCACCTGGATAACTGACTATAACATCGCACTTGCAATACAGTATGAAAAATAATTTCCTATGAGTTACATTGAAGTCATAAGGTAATGATTTGTACCCGTGAGAGTGACCCGGATGCTGGCTGATGACGTCACGCCATCTTTTCCGATAATCGGAATTGGTCTGTTTTCAGATAATGAGACAAACACACATACACTTTCACTGACATATTATACAGATTATGTATTTTAGCACCTGACAATTTTCTGTTTCCGTAAGCTTATAAATCCGATATTTAAGACGTCTAGACTTTTTGAAAAAATGCTTTTAACTTCAAGATTAGTCTTAAAATCACATTTCGATGTTTCTTTGATTATTTTAAAAATAAACGTTTTAAAATATCAAATAAAATCTATTTTCGTTTTATCGTTTAGGATTAAGTCTTTGCTATCAAAATGCAAATAAGAAAGCTGTAATCAGTATCAATATCAATGCGTTGTAAATTGTATGATACGAGAATAATGATAGGAAAGAACCGAGAGCTGCTTGGTAGCTTTATTGGTAGCTTAAAATCAATCAATGTTTTTTCCTACATGTACCTTTTTACAAAAAAATGTGATCTGTGCAATATGATGAGCTGCATATTTTTAAAACAGAAGTTTTATACCCTGTCTGACACATCAGGTTGTTCAGCCACATACGTGTGGCTTGAATCTTTGGGTTACATGGCGAAGTACATATACTATATTATTTTGCATTCACTAGAACAGACAAATTATGCTTGTCTCAAGAACGAGACAGTTAGAAAGGTAATCAAGAAAAGGCGCAATCAGAAAGAGATTCCCACTCCAAAAACCGAGGTGGGAAAAAACCAAACTAACAATCAGGCACTTATACCATGAAACATATCGTAAGCCGAATGAGCAGCTATTTTCCCAATAGGTGGCCACTCAGTTACCTTAACTTAATTAAAAATATGAAAACATACATAAGGCGCCAACAGCACAATTTTTTTTAAAACACCAAGACATAAAACAAAAAGAACATAAAACATAAGACATAAAACAAAAAGAAGCTTTCGTGCAGCGAAAACCCAGTAAATCCACATATTAAAGATAATGGGCATTGGTTTCATTGAATGTATTCTCGCTGTCGTTATGCATCTCAGTTTTATTTTGTATTTACTGACAAAAAATCCTTATTATCACATAACGATGTGTCTGTTAACCTTCACAATACTGCAAGAAACCTATCCTAGTTCATTTTAATGCATTGTTAGACAGTATGAATGACAGTAGCTCTATTTTATGGCAGTGGCACATTTGTAAGTTCCTTAAGTTGGACATTGCAAAAGAACGGTATATTTGCATTTTTTCTTTGAATCGACTGCTTGTTGACAAACAATATTCCGCCAGTTAGATATTCAAATAAAATAATGGCTTTAGCATTGGGAACCGATGTCTGTTTATTTTTATTATGTTTATTTGTTCACCATTTTTTGTTTTGTTTGATGCTAGCCGCATGGCTTCCTCGCTTGGAAATACTTAGTTTGACGAAATGAGGTGTTACTTACTTAAATACTTTTATTATTATTATTATTATTATTATTATTATTATTTCATAAAATGTTGCCATTTTGACGCAACTAAATGTAAAAGTACACGACTGAATAAAAGGATGTTCTCCTACGACAATGTGTCAATAAAATTCTGTATGTATGTATGTATGTATGTATGTATGTATGTATGTATGTATCTATGATAAATTCAGGTTGAATCTTATATATTGGCATAATGTCTGTCTGTCTGTATGCCTGTCTGTCTGTCTGTCTGTCTGTCTAGGAACATGAAAACTGTCACTTAATTGCACCACAATAAGATAATTATGCGACGAGCAAAACTAACAAATTTTTGTGTGGACAAAATATCCGATTGCTGCATAATCATCTTAAAAGTAAATAACATTTATTTATTTATTTATTTATTTATTTATTTATTTATTTATTTATTCATGACCGTTTGTTCTGATTTTTACCTTTCACGTGCAAAAGCAAAAGAAGCAATTGTGTGTCCTGCTTTACAGGTATTATTCTATCCTCTACGACACGCAGGGTGTACGTAAATGCATGTTTAAAAGGTTCTTTATAGATGTATTAGGAATAAGGCTGTTGAATACACAAAATTTACTTTCTTTAAGTACAAACAAGAGATCGAACAATCTAAATGATTATAGAGACATATCTGCACAATTACTGGTAAATACAATAAAACTGAGGTCCTTGAAGAGCGACGAACGTATTAACGAGAAAGGAGATGGACCATACCGCGGTTTCGGCTACTTAAGCCTCTTCAGTGACCCTAAATATTTGGCAACATGGAGCCAAAGAGAATTACTGTACTTTTGCAACTCTCAACAGGATAGTCGATACAAAGACTATTGTAATCCAAATGGGGCCAAACATATTAAACGAATCTAAAACGGTATGTCTCAGAATACCCTCGCTGATCTTAAAGGAGTAAAATGACCAAAAGAAAAATGTAATCTGCACTATGGATGATGTACGGGGAGTTTCCATCTCAGACTTCAAAAATGTTTATGTAAATGTTTCTTTTTCACTTTAAAACGAGAGGAAAAAATACTAATGAAAACCAATATTTGACCATGTAATATAAGCTTATTGTTCAAAGCGCAGTCAAGACATTGCAATGTTTCGAATAACTTATATACTTCTGAAATATCGCTCAGGAGATTCCTTATTCAGTCACAAGATGCACTTAGCGTCCAGTCTTTTGACAACATTATTTCCGTGCTCTGTTGCAATCAGTATATCCTATGCTGCGAGAAAATTGTTCAGCCAATCTGCATGCGATAGAGACACAAGCACTTAAACATTTGACCGGTTTTATACTTCTGCTATCCGACATCCGCATAGGATTGTATTAAGCTGAAAATCACGAAGCATGTAATTTCTCTTGACGTTTATCGTATATATTTCTCCCTAGCTGCTTCACCTGTCACTACGCGGAAACAGTTGATACGTGTTTGCTTGAAACGAGCGTGTTTTAAAAGCAGATAATCTGAAAACACTGGTTATAAAGCCTACAGCAATGAACGAAGACGGTGTTTTATGCGTCAAGTTTCGTAAAAGCAATACTGTGGATGTTATATTATAAATATAAGATACATTGGAAATACACACGTAACTAAAGTTGGCAAATGGTGGAAAGAATTTAGACAGCAAATTTCAAAATCTTGGCATAAAAAGGGACAATGGAAGAAGCTGAACGTTTATCAGATGAATTCGCAGATAGTGTTTTACCCGTTACCGTATTCGTTGCAATTCTGGCTGTATTTGGGGCATTTGGAAATATATTTGTGTTATTTGTGTACCGATATAAATATCCACCGTGCAATTTCAGGACGTTTGTGACGGGCCTGGCAGCAACTGACTTTGTGAGTTGTTTATTTGTTTTCCCCTGTGAAATTGTTGGACATCGAATGTGGTTCTCATATCCTAAGACCGCCATGTGGTTCTGTAAATTTAAGACGGGTGTGTTTGCGGTTGCTGTAATGACCACCTCGATGATTTTGTTGCTGATTTCAGTGGATCGCTTTCGGAAAGTTTGTCGTCCATTTGGGACGCAGATAAGCGTCCAGAACGCCTTCACGCTTTGTGTTGCTAGTGTGATCATCGCTATAATGATCACGTCACCTATTCCGATTCTGTTTGGAATACAGAATGAAAATATAACTTATCAAGGGAAAATAATTGAGATAACATCATGTGAGAAGGATGATGCATATAAAGATACGACATTCATGCTAGTTTATCTTATAATTCTATATTATTTACCCATAGCCACATTTATGGTAACAACAACATTCTTATACATTTTGATACTAAGAAAGATATTTTCTAAGCGTTTTATGAGAAATACCTATACGACATCTTGTAAACAGGAGCCTATTCAAAATGACGACAATGTATGTTTAAATGCATATAAAAATAAGAAGGATAACGAAACCAAACTCGATTCACAAAACATTCATGAAAGGGACCAACCAGATAACGAATTGATTGACGCCAGTGAACAGAAACATACTGACTGTAATCACATAATGTCAGTGGAAAATGCTCAAACAGAACATAACGGCCAAACAAGTGCGGATGACAATCATCTAGTAAACGGGAGGACAGACACTGAAACTGAAAATGATCTGCACACTGACCAACTGACCAACTCAACCACACGGGTACACAGATATCAAAGATTGTCCGTTTCAAAGCATCGGATAACACGGAAGACAGTGATCATGTTCGTTGTTACGCTTATTTTCAACGTAACCATGCTTATTTATTTCTGTGCCCTCTTTGTTATTGTTTGTAGAAAACATATATTTTCTTTTGTTGACACAGGAAACGCCGCCATCTTCTTCCTGTTTTGGAGATTATACTTTATTCACCACGTGATCAATCCAATCGTGTATGGATTGCTTGATTACCGGTTTCGTGAGGCACTGACAAATAAACGCTCGCATAGAGACTGGCACCAGTAGTGATTGACTTTGATAATTCGGCGAATCACAGTGTATGGTTTTTTTTTTTACAAAAGACTTACATTTTGAAATGTGACCGATAGTGATTTTCATTTGATTCCCGTTTGGCTACATGTAGATTGCCATAGTCAAACACCACATTGATAGAACGATGTGAAAATACTTTTACATTTAGAGAAGGCGATTGCAGGCTGATAGATATTTGGTTTACGAAACCTTTTTGGACATACGCCTTTCTACTATTGAACCATACTATCATAACATATCCATTAACAATATTATACAGAATGTAATTAATGACAATGGCGAATGATATATTTTCGTTTATTGTAACACATATTGTCTGATGCGAATTATCTATCTCTCGGGAAATTAATTTGCCTGCCTGACTCTTGATTATTATAAATGATATTATCTTTGTTTAACGTGCCAAGTTGATTGGAAATTAGGTTTACATCTATAGATTTGAAACGTCCGTACACAGTCACACGTTTTCTTGGTTTATTTTAAATCTTTTTAAAACAATGTTAGTCATAAATGTATAGCCGGTATAAGGTACTATACTCGTTTTTACGTTATCATGGCGTAATGCGATTGTATTTAAGACACATATAGTACATCGAATGCCTAGCTCTATTACTAGTAAATTCTTACTTTTTTTAAGCTTATAAATCGGATAACTTAATTTCAACCAACGTCACGAAGAGACTTCAAATCGCACTTTCAAAATAATGTTACTGAGACTATAAAATATATTTTCTACAAAATTAAATAGGTCACAAAATCTATTTAAGTTTTATTATCGTTCAGGTGTACGCTCTTTGCTATCCACATGCAAATAATGAAGCTGTGATCAGAATCAGTAATGCGATTAAAGTATTGAGAAAAATACAGATGCCTGATATGAAAAATAAAAGAACTGTGTTGATAGTTTCACAAAAATAATATGATAAGCTGATCTTTGTAATATGATGAGCTACATACTATGAAAACCGATTTTTCATACCAGATCTAACACATAATTAGGTTGTACAGCCACAAAATAATTATTATTTTATGTGGATTGAATCTTTGGATAACATGGCGATGTTTATATGTTAGTATATGTAAAACAAAGCTGAATCACAAGTTTATTTTTGTCGTAGAGCCCTTCATGTTATTTATTTAGAATTTCTGAAACAGAGTCATATCTTGATAAAGAACCTGATTATTTTGCAATCATTAGGTCAAATTATGCACACCTCAGGAACGACAACATACATGAGTGTGAATGAAGCTTGTGCGCAGCGAGACCCGTATAATCCACACAAGAGGCATTAAAGGCGCCCAGGGATATCCATCGTCGGGCAGCTTACTGAATTTGTTGTCCTCGTTTTTTATTTATCAGGGTGGTCATCATGATTTATTTGTTTGTCATTGATGATTCATTGACTGGTTAGAGATTCAACACGAGGACCGATGTTGTGAACCACTGCGGAAGATGAGGGCGAGGTTAGGCGCCTGTAAAACCGGTTTAAGCCCACCTCCCAGTAGTTTATATTACTGATCGTTTCAAGGCGATACTTATGTTGTGGTTCCATTTGTTTTATGTTTTGGAGTCGAATTTTTGTGCTGTTTTGCACCTTGTGTACGTTTTCATATTTTCATTTAAGTTTGGGTAACTGAGTGGCCGCCTATTGGGAAATATCTGCTCACTCGGCTTACGATTTGTTTTCTAAATATAGTACCTGGTTGTCGGTTTGTTTTTTCCAAACTCGGTTTTTGGGGTGGGAATTTCTTTCTGATTGCGCCTTTTCCTGATCATTGCCTACTTGTACTTTTTAATGACACGTTTTGGATTTATAGCGCATTCATGACTCTGAGCAGAAACCAGATTAATGGTTTCTCAATTGGTCAAGGTCAGTAAAGGGATAATTCAAATCAATAAAGGTGCAAATTGATGATAATCCTTTATATGACCTCAGCCAGGTAGCGCCTATTGATTCCATAACCACTTAGATAAGATACTCGTTTGATTCTACCTTGACTGTTTATTGGTGGTGATCATGACAGGCCGCCTTGCCCATAGATGGAGAAACAAGTGTTTTAAAGTTCATATACACAAAGTACATATACACGCTATTAACGCCTAGTTTACAGTTTCATAAACAATGGTAAAATGGTCATGTTACATTGCTTCACTTTTTAAAAAATGATATTGGAAAAGATTTAATCTCACATATTAACCACCTGGCATTGCAATTTAAGTCGAAATGAACAGCTTCAAAAGACATTCAGTCTTTATTGTTTTCTCCAATGTCAGACAAAACGCTTTTAGACACCACTGAATGTATAAATGATACGTCTTTTGAAAATAGTGAAAACTCCCTCGGGACCGCAACCGTGGCCGAGCGATTAAGAGCGCTTATTTAATTACGATGCCTAATCATTCCATCGTTTCACTTCAGTCTCTGGTGTGGGTTCAAGTGCCACATGGGGTTTGCGTTGTCAAACTATTTACATACACTGAAACAAAATATCACCCAACTTGTATGACTTCGTCAAATTGGATATAATTATTGTCGAGCATCCATTAAAGATGGTAATGCAGAATGTCATTAATGCCGTTGACTGATGATATATTTTTGTTAACTGTAACACATATTGTTTGATACGATTTATCAATCTCCTGGGAATTTGTTTTGTCTGCCTGCCTCCTCATTATTAAAAATGGTATTCTGTAAGGAAGCTTTGTTTTACATGCCAACATGATTTGACATTAAATATACATCAGATCTACAGAAGCGAGGTATTCGTAATATTATCTCATAAACCCGACTTAATTTTAATTTTGGAAGTGTATATACGTTAAAATAAACCATAATAAAAATAAATAATAAAAAAAAAATAAAAAAATAAACATAAACGTATACAGTGGCCGCATTGTTTATTGTAACCTCCCCGTGACCAACTTTGACTCGTTTTATTTGTTTAGTTTACGGACAATGGATCCAAAATGATCTTTGAGACGACATGTTTACAAAATGGCATTATAGCCGCCACCAAACAATACATATGGTATAATCATGGTGTTATCATGGCGTCAAGTACATGCGATTGCTTTTAATAAGATATTGCATAAATTAGGTGTATTGGTCTGTTTTCAGATAATGAGATAAACAAACATATACTTTCACTGACACAATTATTATACGGATTATGTAAGCACCTGACAACTTTCTGTTCTTACATAAGCTTATAAATCCGATATTTCAGACGTCCAGAATTCTGAAGATTGCTCTGAACTTCAAGATTGGGCTTAAAATCACATTTCAATGTTTCTTTGATTATTAAATAAACGTTTTAGAATATCAAATAAAATCTATTTTCTTTTTATAGCGTTTAGGATTAAGTCTTTGCTATCTAAATGCAAATATGGAAGCTGTAATTAGTATCAGTATCAATGCGTTGTAAATTGTGTGATACGAGTATCATGAACGAATAAAGTCGAGAAAAATATAAATGTCTGTTATGAGAAATAAAAGAACTGCATTGGTGGCTTTTACAAAAAATGTGATCTTTGCAATATGATGAGCTGCATATTTTCAAAACAGAAATTTCATACCCTGTCTGACACATATCAGGTTGTTCAGCCATATACGTGTGCCTTTGACCTTTTGATAACAAGGCGAAGTACGTAAACTACATGTATGTTATTTTGCGTTCACTAGAACAGACAAATTATGCTCGTCTCAAGAAGGAGTAAGATTGAAGCTTGTATGCAGCGAAAACCCAGTAAATCCATACCAGGCACTAAAGTTTATGGACATTCGATTCAGTAATGTGTTCGGGCTGTCGTTCTGTATCTCCGTTTTATTTTGTATTTACTGACAATGAATCCTTATTATCGCATAACGATGTGTTTATTAACCTTCACAATACTGCCCGAAACCTATTCTAGTTCAGTTTAATGCATTGTTATACGACATGGATGACAGTAGCTCTATTTTATGACAGTGTCACATTTGTGAGTTCCATTAGTTGGAAAATGCAAATGGAAGGTGTATTTGCATTTTTCAGTGAATAAGTTGCTTGTTGACAAATGAAATACGCAAATTGATGTTAATACTAGAGGACATCCGCCATTTAGATATTTAAACAAAATGACTTTAGCAAGAAAGAACTGTACCATTGGGAACCGAAGTCTGTAAATTTATTATGTCTGTCTCTTTGGTCACCATCTTAAATTTGTCTTGTTACATACTAGCCGCATGGCTACCTTGCTTGGAAAGACTTTAATATATTGTCACCAAAGGGATGATTCACGAAATGACTGAGGTTTTACTAGCTTAAGGTCAGGGTGTTGCAAAACGCCACGATGTATTTTTTTTATGACTCAAAGCTCTTCACTCCATAACCAATTATAGATGTCATTATGTATTGCAAAACTTACTATAGATATTCGTCCGAGGGACAAAATAGTCCGTTTTTGAAAGACTGTTTATTTGTCTAAATTATTAGTTTTTGGAAATAAAATTATAACCATATTAATGAAAATCAATTGTTTGGTCAATTGTGCTACTTAACAATTTGAATTGTATTGAAGTTTTGAATTGAAAAGTGAGATTATTGGCCATAATGCGTAAATTGTCCAGCCATTTCAGTTCAAGGTCTGTGGGAGACTTATATTTTTCGCCCCCATCTATTTCGATACAGATTGTTGTTTTTGCTTTCTAAAGTATAATTACAAAATGCCCAAAACATTATTTTTAGCTATTTTATAATGTTAACGTTGACTGTCTATTCGTGAGAATAATTATTCATAATGGTTGTTTTTCGTGATGCACTGTTGGCTTCATTAATTTGTCCTTTTGTGATATTCTTTATTTTATATTGGGTCGAAACGACTCAGTACTCTGCTTTAGTACAGATTCGCGGATTAGTCGATATCTATTTTTAAGACGAGGAATCATGCGTTCATATCTATTTTTAGAACATCACGTCACGGTTATCGATAAAAACCATAACCGGGCCAGGAAGCGACCAAATTTACGGTTTCCTAACATATTAGCGGCATCTGGATTGCTGGTGAAATCACACATTAGCGTGTTAGTGAAACGCGCGCCGAGCGTGTTGAAAAAATTGCAAAATTTCAAATACGCCTGTCGCGTAACCCAACATTCGAATTTTCGCTACTGGTAGATGTTTTACGCATTTTTAAAAATCGCTATTTTTGAAATTTTTTGCAAAATTCATCTATGTGCCTCTTAAACATGTTAATCCCTGTTAAATTCACTTGATGAGGCCTGGAAATGAGAGCTATAACTAGAATGAGTTTAAGACTATTTTCGAGAAAAACAGGTCACGGCTGCCGCACACTTCCGGTTTCAGTGCCAATATTTAACGAACAAAATAACAAAATTTGTGGACGATTTTTCAAATTTTCAAAATTAATCAGTGTCTAGTATTAGACTTTAATAATCGCTGAAAATTTCAATGGCATGCTGCTGATAATAACGCAAACGTAGAAGGACAAAGTTCGTATGCAAATTGCATGCAAAAGCTGAATTCCTGTTATTCAGTTTGCTGTCTTCTTGCATGTACAAAACAGAAACGAAGATTCTTATTGCAGCAACAAATCTGACTTAATTTTATCTGGCATCATGGCAGTCAGTAGCACTTTCAAGTAAATTCAAATGTAAAAAATATCGTCATAATATGACATTTAATTTGATGTTAATAAAGTGTGACTTATTGAAAAGAGGGTACCTTTACTCATGCTTCGTCTGTGTGAGATATACGGGGTCTGTCCCAGAAATACGTAGACATTTGTGATAAAACAGTAAAGTGGCTGCAGAATTTCATGAAATTTATATGATCTGTTTGCATACATCTAATTAACATTTCGTACAAATATGGATGACTTCACCCCTTACACAAAAGAGCTATATGCATTTATTCCAAGAGGGGTATGTGTCTACGGCGCACATCAAAAGTACTGTTTTGAAATTCATCAATATCAAATTGAAAAGTTCCTGTAATTGCGAGTTGAGGTGATTTTACACAATTCTAACTATCAGTTGCACGAGTAATTATGTAAGATGAGTTTTTGAAAGTGTGAAATAATTTCCACCATTAGCGTTGATTTTATAGAAATTTTCCTAAACCTACTGCAATTATTAAATTGGAAAATAGTGACGTAATATAAGTTTTGCGGCACAAAATTATACCTTCCCCAAGCTTTTCTTTCCAGTTAAGTATACTTAAGGAATAAAGAAACGCAACAAATACTTTGGGTTACTAAAAACATGCTTTGTAATGCAAGTCTGTGGTATAACTGAGCATCTAATATGAAAACAATATCTAAACGTCAAATTGCAACCGGTTGAGCCACACTGTCGGTTACGTATGCTTAATGGCGTACGCGTAACCACACTGACCTACAGTAGCAAACCCTGTAACCATGATCAGTAAATGTCAAATTTGAAACCAAACCAATATTTTGTTTCCAAAACCCCTATAAGTGATTGCAGATGTAACCATTGATCAGTTGGTAACATTTGGGTATGTTATGGGGCGTTTAACGTCACCAACGTCAATCGAAAAAATGAGTCAAAAGCCAGAAAAATTCCTTCGGCATGCGTTATATTCAATAAAATGATTATTTACGTAAACATTATGACCTTTGTACTTCAGACGTCTATAAAACGTCAATTATAACGTCAAAATTCAACATCATGCATTTTAAAGACTCTCATCATGTTTTTCAAATTTTCTGATTTAAAAAATAATCAATTACCAAGCGTTTGATTACAGTGCGTAAATCGAGTGTTTACTTAAAGCATATAATCCGTTTCGCTCCTTTACATAACGTGATACTCTGTCTAAAGAACGTCAAAACAAAAGCTCCGATGATCCATTTATACGGTACCTGTGACGTCACTGTTGATTAAAAACATGTATTGTCATATGTTGGTTCGATATATACCGTTTAGGTACAAATAGCCAAAATCGAATAATTTAAATGACGTTAATTACTCATCTTTCTTCAATGTAAACTTCAGCATTGCGTTAACAAGATTGAACGCAACATAGGACGGCACCTAAGTTTACAATGATCCTAGTCTTTATTGCACATTATCAAGTCGACGTCACGTAACCCACATGCAAAAAATTTGTCACCTTACCCTTCGCCCCGACGTGTACGTCACAATTTGCATTTTTCATAGTTTTTGACGTTTTGTCGTTAATTTTGTCAATAAAATGACGTTTTCTCATTTCATCACGTGCAAAAAGCAGTCAGTAGGTCATTTTATAAAAGGATTTTATCAAAACGTCAAATACATACGTAAAAGTTGAAATTTAGTGTGTTGCGTATTTTAATTCCTTAAGTATATATTTAACAAAATAAATTTATAAAATCAACCTTCTATTGTGTCATTAATAATCCTGTGATGGCTCTGTATGCATTTTTCTTTAAATATTCTAAATGCTCGTTTCTTGTTGTCATTTTTAACAAGCGACATCTTTTTGTTTTATTTCAGTCTAAAATGAAATTAGTGTTCCCTCATATAATGAAACTGATCATGCTATTTTTTTATTAACACGTTATTTTTTCAATCTGCATTATGCCGTCAATCTGCAGTTGAGACTAAGAGCCAAAACCAAGGCCAATCCGGAACGAGGCAGGGCCAAATCGGAACTAGGGTGGGCCAAATCGGAACAGGGGAGGGCCAAATCGGAACAGGGGAGGGCCAGTTGGAAATTTCATATAGAGTACTAGAAACATGGTTTTCCAGTATAAATGAGGTATCAATATAGTAAAATATGATGTAGAAAACATGTATTCGTTATATTTAGTTCCATTTGAATATATTATTCAAATATTTGAGAAAGTATATATGCAATTAATATGCTAATCAGCTCGCTTAAATCATTGAAGAATACCTTAGATACATTCTTCAAATATTTGAGAAAACATATATTCATCAAATCTTTTCGAAATCAGAAGGACTTGATATATTCTGTAAATATTTGAGAAAACATATATTCATCAAATGTTTTTGAAATGACAAGGACTTGATATATCTTTCAAATATTTGAGAAAACTTATATTCATCAAATCTTTTCGAAATCAGAAGGACTTGATATATTCTTCAAATATTTGAGAAAATATATATTCATCAAATGTTTTTTGAAATGACAAGGACTTGATATATCTTTCAATTATTTGAGAAAACATATATTCATCAAATCTTTTCGAAATCAGAAGGACTTGATATATTCTTCAAATATTTGAGAAAACATGTATTCATCAAATGTTTTTTTCGAATTGCAGTTACACTTAAATCGTTTACCTCGTTAAAGAGTAATATATTTCTCAAATATATGAGGGTCTGGATGGGGGGTCCTGGTATTCACTAATCACTAAAAATTTACCCATTTATTCACAGTCATTAAAATTTTGGCTTATTCATTAAAATTAGCTTGATTATTCATTAAAATATGTATATCTATGATAATTACTAGTCACGCCTTCTTCACCCAGCTAATATCCATAAGCCACAAGGACTAGTTCTATGATATTGTAGACTGCTGAGTGCAACCTTGATATTAACATCTTGAGAGAATCATAATTATAAATTATACACTGCTAGACCACAAAGCCTCATAGAAACTTTACGAAATAGTATGCCATTTTTTAGCAAATCCCCTTTTAAATCTGTTGTGAGTATAATCCCCTCCACCTTAAATACTGAATACGCCCTAAGTTTTACCCTGGATCTTTCTCTTCAAGTATGAATACCAAAGGTTATTTAAGAAAAAATGTAACTTCAGGGGTAAAAGTTATAATAAAATGCTGAACATTGTTTTTATTTAGTAATCAAGTTAGCATAGGAGTGCTATGTTATGTTTTGATTTGTGCTTATGCCTGATTGTACAATACATTTCATTAATGTCTTAAATACCGAGCGAGCGAAGCGAGCGAGGAAAAAAAAAATGTAGCGCCATATAAATTGCCAGATAGATTTGCATTAACGTTCTTAGTGCTGCCTTGTTTCTGATTGCAAAAGACACTATGATTATGTTCTGTCATATAAATAAGCAAGATGATGTCCATCCACAGAAAAGATTATCATTATAGGATTGGAACATACATAATAAGGACAAAGTGGGGTAATAGAATAGAACGAAAATACATATACATAAGCTCAGTAAACATCCCGAATGATTTATTTTTCTCTGCCTCAAAATGATACATTGGTCCATGAGGTGAGCCCCTACATGCTTGGCTTTCTGACACATGTCTTTCCAAACATTCATGGATTTCTGAAATATGAATACAACATTTGAACTAAATCGAAAAAAAAAATGAAATTCTGGAATGTCAGGGAGGCCATCTAAGACAATTCCAAAGCCAAATTTTAGCATATTCATTATTCTTTAAAATGTTACTATTCACTATTTATTATATTACACTGCTATTCATTAAAAATTTACATTTATTCATTATTCTTTAGGGCTTCATTATTCACTAATCATTAAATTTTTTGCTCTTTATTCACTCTCATTAAAATTTTTAGGCCATTATTCATTAATCATTATACCCCATCCAGACCCTCATATATGATAATATATATTCGTTTTACAACAAAAGATACAAGTAGTAAGTACATTACTTGTACATTAGTAGTAAGTAAATTAACTGTGTTAAAGCCCTACAAGTATATGTCGTTATCAAATATTTTAAAACCATATATATTTTATCTATCGTCTGATTGCGAAACATTTTTTAATATTTGGAAACATAAGTCAATTGCATGTGTATTTAAACTTTTGCCCCTTTACTCCCTCAAATCTCTTATTCAACTCCGTTATCAAGCATCGAATGAGCCTGTGCATGGGAAAACCACAATTTTGGTTTCTTAACAGGTCCGACACAAACCAGGCTGTACAGACACAGCAGATGGCTAGAGGCTGGAAATTTTGAATTTAGAAATTAGATGAAATCTACTATCCATGTAGCGAAAACAAAGGCACTGATCAGCTTCACAGTTACTGCGAAGCTGATCTGCGTCTTTGTTTTCTCCAATGCAGATTGTTTGGTTTCTCATGCGACGGTTAAAATATGTCTGTTTGTGCAAACAGTAATGCACTAGTCATTTGTAACCACGGCCCCAAGCCCTGGCGACTGACTTTTGGTCCAGCAAATCCACGCTAAAAGCCCCACCTTGAGGGAACTGCTCGTTGCTGTTTTGCCCCGCCTGCTATATTTTCATTTCACGGCCCTTTTTGCCTAGTATATAAAGCAAACATAGGGTATTCCCCCCGCACTGTCGTGGCAAAACTTTGCTCAAAACCCCACTCACTTCCACAGCTATCCCACGCCCTCTCCCGGGGCTGGGGCCGTGGTTACAAATGACTTGTGCATAAAGAGGCGAAACAATGATGCATTATGCACAAAATGGTAACTGTCTTTGGTGTTCACCTGCGACATTTCTTCCATTAGCTCAAGAAGTAGGCTACTCAATTGGTGAGGTGTGCGCTTCGGATTCAGGAGGTCGCGGGTTCAATCCCAGGTCACGCCATAACAAAGACGTTAAAAGGAACCAGTGGCTACCGTGGTTTCTCTCACGACATGCGCCTTTGGAACCTGGCATGGCATGAAGCAACTTTATCATAAAGTTAGTTGATATATTTACAAGGAGGGATAGTCTTAACTAGCCTCAGATGATACTTACAGTTCAAATAAAAATAAAACTGAGATCCTTTAAGAGCAGTGAGCATATTTTCGAGAATGGTGATGGGCCATGCCACCGTTTCGGCTATTCAAGCCTCGTCAATGACCCTTTAGATTTGGCAACATGGAGCCAAAGACAGTTACAGTAATTATTCAACTATCAGCAGGCTAGTCGATACAAAGACTAGTATAATCAAATTGTGGCCAAATATATTGAACGTTGGTTAGAATATGAATCTAAACCGATAATAATTTTCTGATTTCTCAAAATATCCTCTTTGATCTCAGACCAAAAGGAAAATATAATCTGCACTATGGATGATGTACGGGGAGACTTTTTAGGGCCGCCACACGGCACAACACCAGCTGCAGTAATAGCAAATATACATAAAACTGAGATACTTTAAGAGAGTGAGCATATTTTCGAGAATGGTGATGGACCATGCCTCGTCAGCCATTCACACATGACTGGAATATTGTTGACTGGGTTTAAGTTAAACCCCATGCAAATCACACAATTTACGTAATAAGTTTCCTCGTGAAATGACTTGAGTTTTTGAGCCATGTCATATTGCACAACGTTTATTAATAAACGTTAAACGCTCGTTTCATACACGCTTTGGGCAAGTTTCTGCAGCAATATCTCGTAACCTCGCGTACACTGGTGTGCCTAAAATCTGTGCCAAACGCGTTGAAAGCGTATTCAACGCACTGTAGCGCACGTGGAACTGATTCGAATCGTAGAAAACACACACCCGAGACACGCCGAGCTTTTAGAAAAACAAAAAATAAATAAATAAAAATAATAGATCTAATAATAATAATAAAAATAAAAAAAATGTTTAAACTTTTCGCGAAACGCGCACCGATCTCTGAAATTCTACAATACCACGCGATTCTCAGTTGTGATTTAGTGAATAAACATTATTTACAGGTTATGACAAATTATATCAAAGGCGAAGGTTGGCCTTATAGTACAAATTCGGGTCACATTTACGAATTCTAGCCATCACGATCGTTTGCTTTCGACAAAGACCCGTCACAGTTTATGCATGTGTGCATCATTGCTGCGCACATTTAGACCCCGTATGCACTTGGCACAAATGTACCTCGAGTATCTGTGGTTATGTGTGGAAGAATTATTTGGCGCCCCGGTACCAGCCTTGTGGTAAGCCACTACCTGACGGATTGCAGATCTGGTCCATTCAGGGTCGTGTCTATTTGTGTACAACAATAAAAATAATTAATTGATATTCTAAATCTTTTATACCTTTATATGGCGTCTTTGTCATTTTTATGTCATTACCTGTAAATAATGTTCATTCACTAAATCGCTACTGAGAATCACGTGGTGTTGTAGACATGCAAACCGATAAATGATCGGTGACACACGCTTCAATTGACAACGAAGTTGAGGTTAAGCTAGTATCTCACTGGAATGCGAATATCTCGCGACTGTTTTGCGAATTTTGTCGCGGACTTTCGCACGACATTTGCGCAAGTGTCGCGTGAGTGTCGTGAGAATTTTCTTGTATCGCAAACTAGTCGCGAACTGGTCGCGAAGTTTTTAAACATGTTCAAAAATTTTATGGGAATTAATTCGCCAAAACATTTCGCAAGACTGTCGCGCGACTGTCGTGCGACAGTCATGCGACGTTCGTGCGAGTGTCGCGAACTTGTCGCCGCGAAATTTTGGCGAATTTACAATGCGAAATTTTCGCGACACTCGTACGAATGTCGTGCGAGTGTCGCACGACGGTCGCGCGACAGTCTTGCGAAAACCTCGCGACTATCTGGCGAGAAAATGAAACTAAGCGACATTCGTACGAATGGCGTGCGACACTCGCACGAATGTCGCGCGACTGTCGTACGAATTTAAATGAAAATAAGTTACATTCGCGGGAAAGACGCGATAGTCGCGAGATATATTTTCAAAATTAGACCGAAATTCGCGAATTTGTCGCATAAATGTCTATTCAATGAGACTGCAAAGTTGTGTTTATATCGTTAATCTTTGTCGCGAAATAGTCGCGAAGTATTCGCGAACTAGTCTCTAGTTGTCGCATTCCAGTGAGATAGGGGCTTTAGATTTTGGAGTTTTCTCCTACATCGATTTATTATTCTTGTTATTGTGTACTTTTCATTGTGCGTCACCCATTCCATACCGCCTGTTTTATATATGTATATATACGTATATATTTTTGTATTGAGGCTTAACGTCCCAGTTAACAATTTTTCAGTCATGTCGGCCGGAGCAAATGCGTTCTGGGAGTTAATGTGTCTTGCTCAGGGACACAACACGGTGCCGCTTGTGGGGATCGAGCCCAGGACCTCTCGATTCGGGGTCCGACGCTCTACCACTACGCCACCTCGCTCCCATATGACTTATATGTAAATAAGTGCCACATAAGCCACACTCGGCTGGGTATCAAATATGTTAGTTTCAAAATAGTATGTATACCTATGCTTTTGATACGTGACACTAAATTAAACTAATTAATTATCGTTATTATTATATTAATTTTGATAATATCAAAACATAAATAATGGTGTGCCAGGTGGTTTTTCTCGGGGTTCTCCCGTTTTCGCCCCACCTACTGATTGGCCCGTCTCATATGAGCTGAAATAATCTTGAAAGGGACGTAAAATATGAATTATAAAAACTCTTTCACACGTTTACATATTCGGAATTCAGACAGATTTCATCATCATTCATTCACAGACTTTATTACGCAAGAAAGATTTCAATGGCCTAATTTATAAACAATTCACAAGTTGATACACAATTAAACAAGATTCGTGATTAGATAGGGTTCAATAACAACCAATAAATGAGCCGCCTCATGGGAAAACCAACAATGTGGTTTCTGAACAGGTCCAACACAAATCAGGCTGTACAAGCACAGAAGATGGCTAGAGAAATTTTGGTTTTAGAAAGTAGAAGCATTGTACTATCCAAATAGCGAAAACAAAGGCGCTGATCAGCTTCGCGGTTACCGCGAAGCTGATCTGCGTCTTTGTTTTCGCCTATGCAGATTGTTTGTTTTCCCATGAGACGGCTCAAATGTCAATCACTTCGAATAAGGCCAGAAGGTCCATCTGGTATTTCTGTACTACTATCGCTATCATCTGATCATAGACGAAATACAAATACAATGACTTTTTGCGAAGACGAGTTGTTAGACCCTGTTTGATCTGATATTAAAACACCTGGTTCTTGCACACTACTTGCGCGCTAATTTTCTTTGCACACCTGGGCCCAGAATTACACTGCTTCCTTAAAGTTAAGGCCCACCTTAGTTAAGGTGACAAATTTTGAAACGATATTGTACCGTTAAAATCAATAACTGATAATAAAATGCTATTGACATAATAAATTTCAGCATAGTTTATATGCATCTTTTTGGATGCTGAAATTCGCCACCTTAACGTTAAGGGAGCATTGTAATTTTGGGCCCAGAGGACTGTGAGACACTAAAGCAACTTTTACAAGCATTTAATAATAACTAGAAAAAGTGCCTTGAGAGGCACGTATACCCCCGGCTGGTAGCTCCCTCCAACACCCCCACCCCTCAGCCCACCACCCCCAATCCAGACATGCTCACTGACAGTGACACATTAAAACTCAATTCCTGATGAAAGAGAGCGCCCTTAACAAGTAAATCTTATAAATTTGTATTTGCAAAAAACACTGTCTTAAACCATGGGGAGGAGGTGGGGGGGGGGTGTAGTAGAATGACAGATCTATTTTAGAGCAGTATACAGAGCTGACTTGTATACTCAATCTAGGACTTCATCGCAGACATTGAGGGTCAGGTCCTCGGTCCTAGATGTAAAGTAGAATGTCATTCTTCAATAATATTAAAAAAAAAAAGATGTCCTAGATTTTGACCTCTAGCCCCACCCTCAGGGCACGGACCCTAGAGTCTAATACCATTAGGAACAAGGCAAACCTTATAGAGTACCTTTGGTGCAAGTACGAATCATTTCTAAACATGGTGGTAAAGAAAAGTAAAGAAATACATTTTTTAAAGAAGTTCTAGACTTTGACCTCTAGCCCCACCCCCCGCACATGGACGTCATGTTTACTGCAAATCATAGCTAGTTGTGTCAGGTATGATGTATGTACAATCAAGGCAATTCCCTGTTATCGTGTATTTCACGGGAAGTCGTGTACAATTAAGTGTTGCGTTTCTCAAGTGTTTCAGTATATTATACTGTAATTTAGTAATTGTAATTTAGTGTTTTATCTCACCGTAACAAATGCGATTCTAGTATGGTTAAAAACATGTCCAAATGCATAGTAAAGTCTGATTTCTTTCACCCTGCCGACGTACCTCTGACAGGTATGTTTTCATATAAATCATTTAAATGCCCATGTCCTGTGAACAAAAATAAAGTTTTGGCCCTTATCAAACTTTGGCTAGTGTATCTGTACTGTTACAATTTGAATACCTTTTTTATGTGCTACTAGGTAGACTCGTCGATCACATTATGTAAAACCCTAGTCTTTAGTCTTTTATTGTATAGAGAGAACCATACGAGCAATTAGATTCGGTCATTATAATTCGTTCCATTTCCTGCGTACAGACGACCACCTTTAATCTAAGAAAACCATAAACCACTGGATTTATTTCTCATTAACGCCAAGTTCAAGTGAAGGAACCCTGTATTGCAATCTCTAAAATTAAATGCTACAATCACAACGCCAATGAGCTAAATGCATTTTGTATAAATTCACAGTGTTCATCGTTTCTAATCTAAATCGTATGTATAAGTCTGATCGAATTAAGGTGTTTGTTTCTACATCAGGAAACCAAAACATGCCCGTGGAATATATACCCCCTTGAACCCCACTTTTTTATAGCTCCAAAACATAGATTGTGGGTACTCGTTAGAACCGCCATGTACACACAATCGATGTTTTGAGCAAAAATAAGAAAATATCATTTTTTTCCATTGAATTTTTCATATTTTACATCTTTAAAAATTTCTGTATAAATGCATGGACATTTTTTGTAATGAAAGCCTCGTCACATATTAGCGAAAATCCCTCAATGCAGACTGACGTAAAAATGTTATTCTGTCATGTTTTGCGATTTCTGGACAAAATCGTTATCCTTCGAGTTCGTTCGCTTCACAGAGTAGTTTTATAAAGCATCTACAAAACGTTTCGACCAGAAATGACAAAAAATGATAGATGCAAATCTGTGCAAGTCTGCGTTGAGAGACTTTCGCTCCTTCCGACCAAACAGTGTGAGCCACTAACATTGCGCATTAAATCAAATATAAAGATTTGGATCAATTTAGACAATTAAAAGTTAAAGCAAACCCAGACTATAATATGTGCATTTTAAGTCACGATTCACGCGAAAGCCTATATTCGTAGTATGAAAATTCGGAACATGCCGGGCACATGCGAGGTTTAGATTTGGTCTCTACGCAGTCGGAAAAAAAAAAAAAAAAAAAAAAAAAAAAAAAAAAAAAAAAAAAAAAAAAAAAAACAGGTTTTCTTTGTAATCCAATGATTATAAGGACATCTCTCTCTCTCTACTTTGTGATATAGACTGAACGGGTGCTATAGTTGAATCGTGGAAATAGTTCCTCTTCCCCTTTTGATTAGAGTATATGTCTTTAAGCTGTGGAAGAAATGTGCACTATATACTGGTAATCTGCATCTGGGAGACCTGTTATTGAAACGACTGGTTAGGACATTAACTGCTCGCTCAAAATCTATAAAGATTCATATATACGTAATGAACATGGAACTGACGTGACGCACAATACTGTCAGACTGTGGCACATTCTAGTGTATTTAATCAAAACGCATTTTCGAACACGTCCATGCGTGTTTGGCAGACAATATATTTCAATGTTGTAATTGGTTGCTATACTGTTTATTAAGTTTTGCGTCAGTTTCAAAAGGTAAAAGTAAGTTATAGGAATATATCATAAGCTGAGTGAGCATCATTTTTATCGCACCTGCTTATAGCAGGGTGCGATATAGGAGTCTAAATTTCGTCCGTGCGTCCGTTCGTTCGTCCGTCCGTCAACATTTACGTCGATGTTTCATTTTCTCAACATCAGTGATAGCTGCGAGTCTCAAACCATGCATAGTAATTGTCCTTGATATACCCTTCAAGCACGCACCTTGACCCAGTGCCCTTGACTTATATTTCACGGTCCATTGACTAAATGTAATTTTTACGTCGAAGTTACGTCAAAGTTTGGTTTTCTCTGCATCAGTGATAGCCCCGAGTGTGAAATCTTGCATAGTAATTGTCCTTGAGATACCCTTCAAGCATGCATCTTGACCCAGTGCCTTTGACCTATATTTCACGGTCCATTGACTTTGTTTATTTTTACATCGAAGTTTGGTTTTCTCTGCATCAATGATACCTGCGAGTGTGAAACCTTGCAAAGTAATTGTCCTTGACATGCCCTTTACCTTGACCCGGTGCCCTTGACCTATATTTCTTGATCCATTGACTTCGTTAATTTTTACGTCGAAGTTTGGTTTTCTCTGCACCTGTGATAGCTTGAGTGTGAAACCTTGCATACAAATTAATTGTCCTTGGTGTACCCTTCAAGCACACACCTTGACCTGTTGCACTTGACCCATATTTCACGATCCAACGACTTTATTATTTTTATGTCAAAGTTTGATTTTCTCTACACCTAAGGTAGCTGGAATGTGAAACCTTGCATAGAATTGTCCCTGACATGCCCTTTAAGTGCACACATTGGCCTGGTGCTCTTGACCTTTATTTCATATTTTGAATTATTTTGCCCGATGCAGGTGCGATACCGACCTCCGCGGCTTTCTTGTCTCCAAAGGTCGTCACTCAATTACGCTAGCTTAACTGAATATACATGTATGAAAAGGTACATTGAAACAAACTGCGAAAAATCTAAACAAAACACAGGACAAATAGAACCACTACAGAAGTAACGGTCAGCAAGTCTATTTCAGCTTCACTGTGACGGAGCCCCATCTATCGGGGCTGTGAAAAAAGGACGGACTTCTTGTGTGGCCATTCAAAGCTGACTTCCTACTGGCTGACCATCTCATCCCTTGCTAATCGCTTAATAAATAAATTCTAGAGCGACTTGCCCTAGTGGTAGAGCACCGGAATTCGAATCGAGAGGTTCTGGGTTCGATCCCTTCTACCGGCACCGTGTTGTGTCCCTGGGCAAGGTACGTTAACTGGTTAATACCCAGGAAACGGTGGCTGCGTCTCGAAAAAAATGTTGACTGGGACATTAAACCTTAAAACAAACAAACAGTATACAACTATTTCATACCTTCCTTTGTAACAGTCAAAACTATCACCCCGAGGTGCTGTGGATGACCCGATGAACTGTTGCACGAGGCCGAAGGCCGAGGGCAACAGTTCATCGGGTCATCCACAGCTCCGAGGGGTGATAGTTATGACTGTCACACAGGAAGGTTTGAAATAGTTGTTTTATTACCCAACTCAACGTTCATTATTAACTTCGTAACAGACACATACTATATTATGACAAGACTGGTTGTAACATTAAATGTTAAAACTGAAAATATGGTTGGAACATGTTTATATCCTGGTTTTGTTGTATAGAACATGTTTGCTTGTTTGATTCTGATTTGCTTGTTTGTTTACTATTTTATTTTATTTTTTTTTGTAAGTTCTGCTTGTTTATTTTGCACTTAAGTTGATCGACTTGTTTGCTTATCTTACTAATTTTGTTTATTCTGCTTGTTTGTTTGATTCATTTTTTGTTTGTATGCTTGTTTGTTTGTTTGTTATGTTTTATTCTGTTTTTGTTTGTTTTGCTTGTTTGTTTGTTGTTTGTTTAAGTTACTGTTAGTTTTTTGTTATTGTTTTCTTAGATTATTTCATGTGCTTATTTGTGATTAATGCCTGGTTGGATTTGTTTATTTTATGTTTGTTTGCTTGTTTTTGTTTGTTTGATCATGTTTTGTTTCTTTGTTTGATTCATTTGTTTGGTTGTTTGCTTTTGATTACTTTTTCTTTGACAATATTTGCAGGTATGGCGAGGCAGTACAAAAGCATGCAAAGCATGTCACATGACTGGGAAACAGTAAAAACTGTTGCACATGAAACAGTTCGTCACATGACATGAAACAGTTAATTGAAACTGGTTTAAACTGGCTTTAACTGAAAATGTTTAAAAAACAGCATGCAATGTTTTATTTCTCTTTATATAGTATGTTGGGTAATAATAGATAATTCTTATAAGTCTTAGCCTGGTTAAGCCAAACTATCCAAACGTATTAACCTTAGTTCTTTACTTGGATGCCATGACATCCCCAGTGACACGACAAAATGGTATATAATTTTTTTGTGCTGTTGGCGCCTTATGTGTGTTTTCATAATTTTAGTTAAGTTTAAGTAACTGAGTGGCCACCTATTGGGAAAATAGCTGCTCATTCGGCTTACGATATGTTTCATGGTATAAGTACCTGATTGTTAGTTTGTTTTTTTCCCACCTCGATTTTTGGAGTGGGAATCTTTTTCTGATTGCGCCTTTTCCTGATCTTTGTCTACTTGTACCTTTTTGTCTGGAAGAAAGAAAGCATGGAAGATCCACTGGACTGGCCCCCATCTATTTGCAATCTAATATCCATGGAACGTTTGCTTTGATAACTGACCATTCATAAGACGTACACTACATGCCAAAGGAAGATTGACAAAATAGATTTGTGTCATGCTGTCTTTATGAATGATAAAAATGAATCATAAATTTTAATTATCTATTGAGTAAATGAAAGCAAAAACGGATGATCTTATTTTCAGGAGGAGTTTTTACATGTTTTTTTTTTTTTTTTTTTTTTTTTTTTTTTTTCAGTAAGTAATGCGCCATGAGCTGTTTGATAGATATTTTCTACGTGACATTACAATCTGTTGGTAATTGTCAAAAATTTTGATTTTTGCGTGTAAAATGAAACGAATTCGAAAGTTTTCTGACACAATAAATAGGCACAGACTTAGTAATAGACTTAATTAAAATTACCAACTAAATTTTGGCGCTGTAATCGTAGGTCCGTGTGTTTTACCCACTTTACGCTTTACGTCACTGAAAACCCCTAGCGCCTTAAACGGCATTAAACGAATGTCCTCATTTTTATTCTGCTTTTTTCTTGTGCTTCAGGTTGTACGCTATCACCGGATATGGTTTGGTTTCACAAAAAGCCTTTTTGTAGCTCTCCTAAGGTTTTCTTAAAAAAAAAAAATAAAATAAAAAAAAAATAAAATAAAACGCTACGTATCAAGAAAACAGTATTAGCAAACAATTTAGCAAACAAATCTTTATGAATAAAATTACGATACACATATGTTTTTATAAATCAGTTAAATTTTTAACAAGTTTTATGCAAAATGATATTAAGTATAAGATGTATAGTGAGCCGTTTTCAAAGTAGAACATCTTCAGCACTCACAACATGCAAGAGCTTATACAAAGACTGTTGTCGCCAGAGCTCTTAGAGATTGCTCACCTACCTTTGTGGGATATTGACAACCTGTGCGCGTTTTGTTCCAGGATAAGTTAGGAATCTGGTTTCAATACATGCAAATAGATCACCTTTGATAACGATCGGAAAATTGTCTTGCAATCCCAACGGCTTCGTTTTATTTTATGTATTCTATTATTCTACTGTTCAAAGTCCAAGTCAACTGCTATGGTCATATCGGGGCGTCGCCTTCATTTTATGGGATTTCTATCCAACATGACATCCGAAATAAGATTGGTTTGAATTGATGCTGTGCGTCCCAGTCAACAGCTTAGGTCATATCGGGGCGCTGCCTCCATTTTATTGGACTTTCAACAAAACATGATGATGTCTAACATCCAACAAGTGCTTGATATATAACCATCCAACACTAAGCCACAAAAGGATTTAAATACACATGAATGGTTAACTTTGACAACCACGTTTCCTGGGCAGGCTCAGACCTGAGCGGCTAACCAGTAATCAGATGGTCAGTCAGTAGTGTACAAGCTTTGGCTGGAGGCACAAGCAGCCCACCTATTTCTTTAGGCCTCAATGGGCGGGTGTCCCCGAAATAATCGGATGTTATTTTTCATCAACCATGTTAACAGAATGTCTTGAGGTAAGACTGATTTGACTCGTGGTCAGTCAGTCGTTAAGCAGCTTTGTCTGGTGCCTTGTGCAGTCCATCTATTGCAGGTCAATTACCGGTTAACGGCTAAGAAGACCCAATCTTGCACAATAAAGGCAGCTAGTTCAAATGTCAGAAGCTTCTTCGGCCTTGCTTGTAACAAGACTCAGTTGACTTTGAAGTTTCTCCAGATCCAACCACGGGCGCAAACGCCTTAAAATTCCTTTAATTCTATCACTGATAAAGTCATGACAACCATAGAAACTGTGTTTTATGATATATTCTTGTTTCTTATATGTAACAAGGTAAACGAAGCAACTAAGACAAAATATATGTACAATAAGACAGACGTGCGACTTTGACTGTCACCAAACACCAAAGACTTGAAACGAGAAATAAAAATCAAACAGATCCTTTAAGAGCAGCGAACATATAATGAGAAGCCTCTTCAGTGACCCTATAGATTTGGCAACATGGAGCAAAAGATTATGACTGTAATTTACATCGTTCAAAAGGTTAGTCGATACAAAGACTAGTAAAATCCAAATGGGGTCAAATATTTAAACGTTGGTTAGAAAATGACTTCACACTTATCAAAGTTATTCCAATTACGAGTTTCATGTTGCATGGCTTTGTGACCACCCGAATATAATGGCTGTTCACTTAGCCCTCTGCATTTACTTGTTCTGTCCAAGCTAGCACTGTGACCACCTAATACCTTCAATAGCTGCTCGCTCTGCTTTCCGTTATTCATGTTAAACGTTGGTATCTATGTTTAGTATTTTTTTAATATGATTTCTTATTTCTTGTTTATCACTGAACCACTACTGAAGCTGAGGGTGAGGTTAGGTACCTGTAAAACCGGTTTAAGCCCGCCAGTAACTTTGTGTTGCTGATCGTTCCAAGTCGATACTTCTGTAGTGGTTCTTTTTGTTTTATGTCTTGGTGTTTAAAATTTTTTGTGCTGTTGGCGCCTTATGTATGTATTCATATTTTTAGTTAAGTTAAGGTAACTGAGTGGCCACCTATTGGGAAAATAGCTGCTCATTCGGCTTACGATATGTTTCATGGTATAAGTACCTGATTGTTAATTTGGTTTTTTCCCACCTCGGTTTTTGGAGTGGGAATCTTTTTCTGATTGCGCCTTTTCCTGATCTTTGCCTACTTGTACCTTTCTAAACCGATAATAATTTTCTGATTTCTCAGAATACCCTCGCTGATCTCAAAGGGCCAAAAGGAAAATATATAATCTGCACAATGGATGATGTACGGGGAGACTTTTTAGGGCCGCCACACGGCACAACACCAGCTGCAGTAATAGGAAATAAAAATAAACTGAGATCCTTTAAGAGCAGCGAACATGACTGTAATTTACATCGTTCAAAAGGGTAGTATAATGAGAAAGGGGAAGTTGGTTTAAGGTCCGAAATCCATTGAATAGAAGTCAGTTCCCTTTATCTTGTAAAATGTTGAATTGGTTCGAGATTTGGCCAGAATCTGACAAAGGACTTCGAATATGGCTAAACCCAGTGTGGTAAAATTATAGAATCAAGAACGCCAATGAAAGCGTATGATGAAAGCAACTCGGCTCGGGGTCACGATGTCGTTCTTGTGTCCCTCTAACAGATATGATCTTAGTCTTACGGAAACTGAAAATTAAAACAAGAATGTTCATTAGAATCAAAGGAATGCTACACAGAACATAAACTATAAATGCGTGTTTGTCAAACACTATGCCCCAACTGTATGTTTGCCCCTAACCCAGCGCAGTTTATACGATTCATTCATTTCAATTGATCGAAGTGAATTTTCATGTCCCGGTATAGCTGCTAGAATGCCTGGGTTTTTACCTCGATCCAGAAACAGAATGCAAGCTTTTTGCACAAAGTTAAAATGGACAGAAATGTCTCAATAGTTAATCAGGTGATCTGTTCCTCAGTGCTAAACAGTATGCCAAATATGAACACTGTAGCCCCAATACATACATTATGAGACATCTTGCACACAATATTTTCAAATTATGATTTCAAAGATTAAACTAAGAAAAGGGAATGACTCGGATATGAAAAAATACTGGTCAATTTTTTCAATGAGAAATCTGTATCTGTAATTCCACAATCTTAGCGTTCGCCGTTGAAAAGTTTCAAATTTCACCGAAAAGTAGATATATTAATCTATTTTCAAAATTCTGTAACTTTTTCAAAAGTAAAAGTAAAGATCGCATAAGGTAATCAGGTGATATACCAGTATGCCAAATATGAATATTCTAGCTCAAATACTTTTGAGAAATCTTGCACACAAGACTTTCCAATTTTGTTTTCACAGTGACAACTTAGAATATGGGCATGACTGGGACATGAACAAATACGTGTTACCGATTTTTTTCATGAGGAATATGTGAAATTGAATTAAAGTCCCTATCTCACTGGAATGCGACAACTAAAGACTAGTTCGCGACTGTTTCGCGACACGCGATTTTCATGTTGCAGTCTCATTGGATGGACATTTATGCTTCAATTTCGTGCAATTCGGACCGAATCATTCGGCCTTATTTTGCAAATATGTCTAACGAATGTCGCGCGACACTCGTACAACAGTTGCGAGACATTTTTGAGTGTCTTACGACATTCGCACAAATATCGCTTAGTTTCGCATGTTTTCTCAAGACTGCCGCGACCGTCGTGAATTTGTCGCATTGTAGATTCGCCACAATTTCGCAGGTTCGCGACTCTCGCACGAATGTCGTACGACTGTTGAGCAAGAGGTTCGTGGCAAATAAATTCGCATGAAATGGTAAAACATGATTATAACTTAAAATGTATTTCGTTGATAGTTAGCGAATAGTTCACCACACATATAACAAAACGCGCGACGTTCGTACGAATGTCGTACGATTGTAAGTCATATTATATATATAGTAAATTCTACACTGTCATTTCATTTTGTCATGCATTTCAACATTTATAAATTGAGAACCGTATGCTAGACTGGCATAAAGTCAAATATAATATTCTCTTTAATTGAGCACAGACCCGTCATATTATCTTGCTCCGATTTCCCGGCTACGTCAAAGGCGTGTTTTGAGCTGAGCAGTTGGAAAAACTGAGTCAATCTCTTAATGAATATGGATGCTAAGAGTCATAACTTTGGATTAATCTTCAATTCAATATCATTTACTTGGTTAAAATGTTTTGTTTTGTTTTTAAATGATATCTAGTATCAGGGAACACTCATTTTCATACTAATAGAGACATACATTAAGAATTTTCTTGGTCGGCAAGTTCCAGTGATTTCTAATTCATTGTATAAGATGGTTGTTAGTATTTTCAAATCAATTCAAAGTCATTAATCTTTTGAAGAATCGTAAACCAAAAGGTCAGGTCAAGATTGACTACTATTATACAATGCCCAGGTTGTACTGGCATCGGTGTTTCCTCATTACAGAATTCAACAATGTTGTCTATTATATTGTAAGGCTACTCTTTACAAATTGTGGGAATGATTCGTTTCAGTGAGCCGCGACGTAGAAAAACATGGCTTAAGCAAATTCGAAAATAAAAAGACAGCAGATCAACTGGCATAATATTGCGTTTGAGCTATATAGAAAGTATTAAAAACTCTTTGTTTCTAATTACAAAATTTCAATTGTGTAGTAGTCATTTGTGATTGCACTGTTCAATTACGCCAGAAATGACCTCGTGTCATTCATGTTCCATCTAAACAAAAACGAGATACACCGTATCAAACCAAATTCTAGTTTGCTCTGCTGAGCCACAGGCTGTTCATGCGAGCGTATAGTGTACCACAATCCGGCGTATGTATGTCGTCTGTCCGTCCGTCTGTCCACAAATTCAAAATTGCTTTGCTATAAAACCGCTCAAAAACTTTCCTGAAAATTGGCTATGATGATTTGGTACAATATTCCACCATCAGAAATTTGCCAAATGTGAATTTGAGATTGGCGTACTAAATACGCTATAATCGTCGTAATATAAGATTATTATTATCATTATTATTGTAACTTATATCGTTATTATTGTTAATAGCCGACCTAAGCCGTAGGCTCACAATGTGAGCTAATAGTATAGTATTCGAGGCATCTGTCCGTGCGTATGTCCGTGCGTCCGTTCATACTTTCAAACATATATCCCTCCATGGCCACTAGGACAGTCGCAATCAATTTTTATCTGAAGCATCAATGGGGTGGCGAAAAGATTGTTTTATTATTGTTATTATTATTTTTGTTATTATTATCATTGTCAGGTTGGATCAGAACTCACTGGTCTCCGTGGCAACAAATAGCTTCAACTGATTTGCACTGGGAAACATAAACAAATCTCCGAAACCTCAAGGCCCATGAGCTTTTATTTTCATGTTTAGCAATGTATTGTAAGGTAAACTATGCAATAGACATAAAATGGCGCAACCTCTCCAAAACCGAGATGGTAAAAAACTAAATTGACAATCAGGTGCGAATAATAAGAATACATTATCGATAGCCGAGTGAACCGCTGTTTCCCGATAGGTGGCCAATCAGTTACACGAACTTAACTCTAACCCTAACCCTAACCCTTTCAACAAAAAGTAACTGAACGAGTATTTGTATATTGTCATTTGAAATTTTAACGAATCGTTAACTAACGACATCGTTAATTTTAAACAACTGATATGAAGATGTTTTGTGTTGACGTTGGCTCTGGGATGATTTTAAGTTCTTCTTATAAAAGGAAGATGGGTGGTTTTTTATATCTGGGGAAGGCCTCCGGAACGTCCGTTCCTCTGGTATTGAGAATGTTGTAATGAAAACGTACATATGGTGCAAACATCACAAAAGTCAAACACCAAAACATACAACAATTTGAACAGCAACCGATGTATCGCCTTGGAACGATCAGTAATGTAAAATTAAATGGGGGCCATTATAAATCCTCTTTATTAGTCAGGCCATCCGTGCCCCAGGGATCCATAAAACGGCATTATCTGCCATCAGCTTATAATAGGAAATACATGAAAACAATCTTCTCTTAACCATATATTTTGCTTGACGTAACAATGTATTGTAATCAAATATTGCCAAACTCATAGGCTCCCATATACCTACAATGGGAAAACGTATAAAACATCTTCTCTGGGCCAGACGGTCTAGAGCTTTGATATCTTCTATATTTTGTTTAGGTTTTCCCCAAATGGTAAGCTTATCGAATAGTACTCGAGCCGGCGTCCGTTCGACCATGCGTCAGTCCCTGCGTGCGTCCTTTCACACTTTCAAACATAAATATCTCTAAGGCCACTAGGCCAATATTACGATTGCGATTTACGGGGGGAAGGTTATATTTGATTTAGGGAACTTTGGTTTCCGTGGCAACAAATACCACCCATAGACATACAATGGGAAAAATATAAAACATCGTGTTCAATCGAGGCCAGGTAATAAAGGGTCACTCTTTAAGGTTCAGTACCCGAAATTGCGCAATATGGCACATACTAGCTCCGTTTGAACGTTTTCATTGATTCCAAAGCATCAAACCTTTATGTTTTATTCTCTAAATCCACAATGCACATACGTAGTTTCTATATACTGTGTGTAGCAATGTTCAGTAATCCTCTTTATAAATCATACCAACCATGCCCCTGGGGTCCATACATGCAAAACAAAAACCTTCTCTGAAACTACAAAACCCAAAGCTTGTATATCTATTATGCAGCAATCGTATGTCAATCCTGTCAATCATGCCATTAGGTCCAAATTGTCCCCAACCATGGGGGTCATTGACTCCCATTTACCATCGATAAAACAAAACAAAAACTTCTCTGAAACTACAAGGCCCTGAGCGTTTACATTTTATGTGTAGTAATGGCTAGTAATCAGTTTAAAAATCCAGCAAACAGTGCCCCTGAAGTCCATACAACCCACACCTAGCCGGCGTGATGGGTAATGTTTTAAAAACGTCTGTGAAACAACACATAAAAATAAAAACTGTGATCCTTTAAGAGCTGTGAGCATATTAAAGAGAACGAAGATGGACCATACCATTTTCTTTGGTTTCATTAGCTCCTTCAGACATAAAACAAAACAATCTTTATTGATCCTGCCAACGTTGTCCTTGTTGTCCATACAGGCCGTCATTTTCTGCCACATGCATAAGTTTGTATATACTGGGCATTGCACTTTAGAGATCTTTTGGGGTTAATGAAAAAAGTAGCCCCCCCCCCCTGAGAACCAACAAGTTTAACTTTCTAAAACATGTTTTCATTCGAAATCTATGGGGATTATTTTCAGACACTTAAGGGCAGCTAACTCCATATTCCGCTGTCAAATATGGCCGAATTCGAACTTATGCGAGACATTATGGTTTTCCACGCTTCTGCCACCAAGAATGATGAAGATCCAACCAAACATGTAGGGGCTAGAGTGTTGACAACACTCAGTATCATTTTCAGACATTCAAAGGCAGCTAACTCTGCAACCATTCATGTGATCTGGTCGAATTTCGAAATCATCCAAGATCTTATACTTGTCCACGTTACAAAAATAACGCAGATCCAATCACAAAAGAGGGCACCAGAGTGTTGGCAACACTAAATATCAATTTTTCAGAATGTCAAGGGCAGCTAACTCAGCAATCAGTAGTGGGATCTGGTCGAATATCGAACTGATCAGAGATATTGTGGTTGTCCTTGTTACCTGCAAGTCTGAAAAAGATTTGATTCAAAATAGCCGAGAAAATGTGTTAACACCACTTTCCCCATTATAAGTCTATTGGGAGTTTTCAAAACACACAAGGGCAGCTGACTTCGTAGTCCGTGATGGAATCTGGCCGGAATTCGAACACGTTGGAGATATTATGGTTGCTATCGTTAATTGCAAGAATAAATAAGATCCAATCAAAAATGTAGGATCAAGTTTAATTGTGATTGGCCTTCTCGTCTCCGATATACATGTTTGAAAGTGTGGACAGACAGATACACGCACAGACCCACAGACGCCTGCGTCTCATTCTAAGAGCTCACCCTGTGAGCCTTCGGCTTAGGTTAGATAAAACATGCTTAAAGTGTGTGTGTATGTGTTTGTGTGCGTGTGTGTGTGTGTTTCAGAGTCGGAAGTTTTCATGTGTTGCCAATAATTAGCATATGGCAGAAAATACGCCTTCTGGGTGTGGCCTGTAAAGACCCAAATGGGGCACTGTTGCAGGATTTTAAAAACGGACTAGTAGCCATTGCTACACACAACATTAAAAGCTCTGGGCCTTGTAGTTTCAGAGATGAAGTTTTTGTATTTTTCAGTTGAATGTATATGAGAGCCAATGACCCGCAAAGTGGGAACATTTTGGACCCCAATGTCACGATTGACATGATTTATGCACAGCTCCACATACGACTGTTGCATACTACGTATACAAGCTTTGAGAATTTTTCATGTATGGGCCCCAGGGGCGTGGTTGTCAGGATTTATGAAGAAGATTACTATATAATGCTACACAAAAATAATATAAAACTCTATGCCTTGTGGATTTAGAGAAGATGGTGTTCTTTATTTGGTCCATTGTAAGTCTATGGTTGGTATTCGTTGCCATCGAACCAAGTTCGGATCCCAGTCGGCCCTAAACCAAATGCAACCATTTCGCTATCTCAATTATAATTACTTTACTAAATTTCAATAATTCATTTTGGCTCCATGTTGCCAAATCTGAAGGGTCATTGAAGAGGCTTCAGTAGTTGAAACCGCGGTATGGCCCATCTCCATTCTCTTTGATATGCTCGCTGCTCTTAAAAGATCACCGTTTTTATTTTTATTCAGATAAAATTTAAAAATTGCCCTAGTGTCCTTAGATATATTCATGTTAGAAAGTGGGAAAGGAGGCACGCACGCTGGGACGGACGCACGAACGGATGCCGTCCCGAGTAATAACCTTACCGCGTGACCAAAACTATACAAAATATCAAATATATCAAAGCTTTAGACTGACTGGTTCCCGATAAATGATTTTTTTTTTCAAAACTTTTCCCATTGTTGTCGCCCGTCACAACGGGTGACATATACGGTAGGATTTTTCCAAAGAAACGGCGAAGAAAACCGACAGAATCCAAATAAGAAAATATGTATGGTTCTCGAGATATTTTACATGCCATTTGACAAAGCGGGAAACCAGCAACGTTTTACCGACAGGAACTGACTATTGAAAGGCAGAAAGAGATTGGCTAGATCTATTCCGACCAATCATACATTTGGTCTAAAAACTGGTTCGGTATTCTTTGCTGTGGATGGACTTGATTTAGCGATTATGAGTGTACACAGTCGTTTCGCAAGTCGTTTCGTCTCCTGGGCACAAAATTTCGGTTCTGTATTTTGATTAGGCCGAATGTTCAACAGAACATGACACCCCACCACACAAATGGATAGACCGAGGTATAAAAGTGTAACGCGATGTAGGTAAGACAGTTGATCTACATGTATATCCTGACAGATACATGTAACCATTCTTACGCAATCCAGGACTAAATGGATGGTGGTGTAGATCTAAATATCAGATAAACGGGCGATACTAGCTTTTTTAAAAGCTATCCTTGTATGTAATGTATATTGAAGCTTATGAGTTTGATTACAATTCATTGCTATAGAGAATATTGTTTTCATGTATTTCCTATTATAAGCTGATGGCAGATAATGGCGTTCCCGGGACTGGGTCAGTATGCCCCCACTCCAGAAGCCGAGGTGGGAAAAACTAAATTGACAATCCGGTACTAATACAAAGAGAACATATGGGTGGCTACTCAGTTACCCGGAGTTAGCTAAATACACGAAAACGTACATAAGAGATGCAAATAGCACAAAAACGAAACACCAAAACTAAAGCATTAGAACCAAAACAGAAACATCGCCTTGGAACGGTCTATCTATCATTTTATTACATCATTGTTCTATTTTCTGTTATGCACTAACACACATACTTAATGTTTGATAATGGAGTTGGGAATAAGTCACGTGAATTTTCAAGCATTTGTACATGCACGTACTCGTACATGCGAGAGAGAGTAAAGCAGAAAGCGTTTCAATGTACATGTGACTTACATGTACGTTTCCGAATATTTGAATTATTTTTTGAAATCAGATGGTAGTTAAAATATATCTCATTTGAAATAACTGGGATAGCTATATGTGTGTCAATATCTTTAACACAGATAACGTACCAAGTCTAGTATTGTACAGGTAAAAGTAGGCTATGATAAGGAAATGGAGCAATCAGACAGAAATTTCCACTCCAATAACCGAGATGGGAAAAACTAAATTAACAATCAGGTACTTATACTAAGAAAACACATCGTAAGTCGAATGAGCAACTATTTCCGAATAGGCTGCATGAGGTGTAAACTTCACAAAATTTCAACACCAAAATAAAATACAAATAGAATCACCACAGAAGTATTGCCTTGGAACGACCAGTAATATAAAATTACTGACGGGCTTAAACTTGTTTCACAGGCACCCAACCTCGCCCTCAGCTTCTACAATCACTGTAAATCCGTTATACACAAATAAAAACAAGAAATAAGGACCATCATGTTAAAATATATATTTTTCATAGCTACCAACATTTAACAGGTAAGGTGGCCACAGTGCTAGCTTGGACGGAACAAGTAAAATTCAGAGGACTAAGTGAACAGCTAAATGATATTCGGGTGACCACAAAGTCATGCAACATAAAACTAGAAATTGGAATAACTTTAATAAATTCGAACCACAACAGCAACACCGCCAAAAAAAACGGCCAGTCATAAACTAGAAATTGTTTCCTACACGAAAACTGATGTCTCCCCTTTTCTAAGTCCAAACATATTCAATATTCTAGACTGATGATTTTTGTGTCTTGCACGTTGTCGCGGATGTAAATAATGCTATAAAGTTTCTGCATTGGAGAAAACAAAGACGCAGATCAGCTTCGCAGTAACTGTGAAGCTGATCAGTGCCTTTGTTTTCGCTACATGGATAGTAGATTTCATCTAGTTTCTAAATTCAAAATTTCCAGCCTCTAGCCATCTGCTGTGTCTGTACAGCCTGGTTTGTGTCGGACCTGTTAAGAAACCAAAATTGTGGTTTTCCCATGCACAGGCTCATTCGATGCTTGATAACGGAGTTGAATACGAGATTTGAGGGAGTAAAGGGGCAAAAGTTTAAATACACATGCAATTGACTTATGTTTCCAAATATTAAAAAATGTTTCGCAATCAGACGATAGATAAAATATATATGGTTTTAAAATATTTGATAACGACATATACTTGTAGGGCTTTAACACAGATAATTCACTTACTACTAATGTACAAGTAATGTACTTACTACTTGTATCTTTTGTTGTAAAACGAATATATATTATCATATATTTGAGAAATATATTACTCTTTAACGATTTAAGTGTAACTGCAAATCGAAAAAAACATTTGATGAATACATGTTTTCTCAAATATTTGAAGAATATATCAAGTCCTTCTGATTTCGAAAAGATTTGATGAATATAAGTTTTCTCAAATATTTGAAAGATAAATCAAGTCCTTGTCATTTCAAAAACATTTGATGAATATATGTTTTCTCAAATATTTGAAGAATATATCAAGTCCTTCTGATTTCGAAAAGATTTGATGAATATAAGTTTTCTCAAATATTTGAAAGATATATCAAGTCCTTGTCATTTCAAAAACATTTGATGAATATATGTTTTCTCAAATATTTGAAGAATATATCAAGTCCTTCTGATTTCGAAAAGATTTGATGAATATATGTTTTCTCAAATATTTGAAGAATGTATCTAAGGTATTCTCCAATGATTTAAGCGAGCCGATTAGCATATTAATTGCATATATACTTTCTCAAATATTTGAATAATATATTCAAATGGAACTAAATATAACGAATACATGTTTTCTACATCATATTTTACTATATTGATACCTCATTTATACTGGAAAACCATGTTTCTAGTACTCTATATGAAATTTCCAACTGGCCCTCCCCTGTTCCGATTTGGCCCTCCCCTGTTCCGATTTGGCCCACCCTAATTCCGATTTGGCCCTGCCTCGTTCCGGATTGGCCTTGGTTTTGGCTCTTAGTCTCAACTGCAGATTGACGGCATAATGCAGATTGAAAAAATAACGTGTTAATTGTCAATTATAACTCAAATTGTTGACTATAGTTTTAACTAAGAAGACTTAATCAATGCTTAAATGACAATATTCATCACCATTACGGCTCTAATAAAGACACTGCACACAAAACATTTAACCACCCCTCCACAAAAACGTAAACGCCGATACACCATCATATAAATCTCCATAACTATTGCAATTTGTAAGCGATTGAACTAATATTTTCACAGATTGCTCAGTACAAATGTAATTCAGAAGCATGAACACATATTTTAATTTCAACGAACCGTTCACGAAATATCAGACATCTTTATGATTTCCCGGGACGGACCTCGTATTACGCATTTTTGAATGCAGAAACTCACAACTGTTAGATATTGAACTATTCATAATTATGATCATGAATTTTAATTGATCGTATTTTATTTTCCGAACTAGAGGAAAAAATAAGAGGCAGCCTCATAACTTTTTCAGTGTAGTATACCCATGCTCCGTCGTCCGTCGTCGTTGTCGTCGTCCACACTTTTCATCCTCTCCTCAGAAACCGCTTGGCCAATCAAAGCCAAACTTCATGTGGCGCATCCTTAGGAAAGTGGAACGAAAGTTTATATAAATGGTCCAGGTCACATGACCAAGATGGTCGCCATGGCTTTGAATCGCAAAAAGTAATACCAAGTATAGACTACTACAAATTATCACATTTGAACAAAAAAGAGACCTTTTTTTTTATTTGAGCCATAAGATGAAGGGCGGTTAAAACAGATAAGGGAGGGGCATTTTTTGAGAAACATTTTTCGGCCTTGTAGAAGAGCAACTGCAGCTACATCTTCTTCATAATTGAGTCAAATGATATGACACTTTGTGTCATATCTTTTCTTGTTTATTTTTTGCATATTGATGTATTAAATGCTCCCCCATCCGAATATGCAAAACTATTCCTTGACTACCGGATTAGTTTTTGAACTACAGGCAATCCAAAAACAACATTTTTGCCATTGAACTTGGATATGAGGGTTTGAATTGACGTTGTTTAACTGAACGTTTCGTAGTAAACGTAACGTTTGTTAGCGTGATTTTAACGTCAGTTTCTAGGGAGTTTTCAGAACGGTCGCCATCATGTTTCGTTTCGGGCGACATTAGTAATAATATGTTGTATTAAAGAAGAAAAGGGAAAAAATACCGTCGAAGTTTTAGTCATTTTATTTGCCATTCCATAATCGGGAAATTCACGGCAACATAAACTGGTAGCAGAGCGAGGTTAACCCATCGAAATTATAGAAACTCGAACTTAACTTAACGAGAATGACATCATCGGAGGACATTCATACTATGATTACAAGACTAGAAGCGGAATACAAAAAGGACAAGGCACGAGTGAAGTTGAATTTCAGCCATTCCAGAAGTAAGTTAGTTACGTTACTAGAGGAACAAGATCGACCAAGTCGCAGGGCGGTGCTAGATGTCTGCCGGAAAATGGACTCGTGGTCAGAGATAGCAGCCGAAGTTCTGACGTCATTTTCTGAGTTTTACCTTTCACTAGATGAAATTAAAAAAAGCATGCGCGTTTCGAGCGAACTTGAAACGATATATGCCGAATACAATACCGCTCGAGAGACAGCCTCGGACTTTCTTAAATCATGTCAAGATGACAGACCGAGTTATACATCAAATAGTCTTTCACAGGATATGCTTGACAAGAAACTACAAACTGGTCAAAACTGTCAGGATATTCACCAACCGCAAACTGGGGATAGAAATTCAAAACAGCCTTGTAGATCAGAATTTGATGTTCAGGCAAATACATTAAAATCTACACTAACGGGAAACAGTAAAGCCCCAACGATAGAGCAGGATTTATGGAAACAACTGAAGCGCGTACAGATTCCGGTGTTTAACGGAAATAAAAGAACTTATCAGAGTTGAAAGGCAGCATTTGTCGCCTGCATTGACAATGCGCCAGCCACTCCAGAATTCAAGCTGCTGCAATTACGGCAGTACGTAACCGGTGAAGCATTGCAAGCAATAGAGAACCTAGGGTATTCGCCAGCGGCATACGAGGCGGCAAAAGAAAGGCTAGAGCGCAAGTATGGGGGTAAGAGGCGACAGATCGCAGTTTATTTGGAGGATTTAGAAAAATTCAAGCAAGTAAGAACAGGACATGCAAAGGACCTCGAGAGATTTGCGGATTTGTTGGAAATAGCCCTAATAAATTTACAAGAAGCTGGTCAGGATCATGAACTTGGTAACGGGTCTCTATATACTAGACTACAGAGGAAATTATCAGAATCGATGCTTGCGAGGTACCATAGGTGGGTCTTTGAAAACAACGTCGCTGAATCCGTTGTAGCCTTACGACAATGGGTGGTGAAGGAGGCGGAGCTCCAAACAATTGCTTCGGAAACCATGCATGGGGTCACTGGAGAGGACGACAACCAACAAGCAGTCCAGTCGTCTACAACAAATGGAAATCCGCCGGCCCGAACATTTTTGGTGAATCAGTGAGCGACTCCGAGGCAGCAAAAATGTCATGTCAATATTGTGGAGGACCGCATATGATTTGGAGATGTCATACATTTGCGAAGAAGCCTTCATCAGATGGGACGTAGCAAAACGGACACGGTTGTGTAATCGCTGTCTTGGTGATGGACATTACGGGAAAAGGTGCCCAAACAGTAAAATTTTGTGGTAACAACGGTTGTGATAAAAATCATCACCGACTGCTACATCGGTCTGATCGCATGATGGGACAATCAGTCAGTGACACGATTTACCGAACCGAACCGAAACGTGAAGTCGACAGTCAGGTGGAACTTTCGTCAGAAGATTCGTTGTCGGAAGATGTCACTTCTTCGGTCACGGAGGGGAAGGGTCAGCCAAACACACAACAAACCACTATGGTGGCAAACAACAACTCGCAGTCAGGTTATGTAGCACTTCGAACAGTGCCAGTTATTTTAAGAAATGGAAACCGATCACTCAAAGTGAATGCTTTATAAGATGAGGCAAGCACCAAAACGTACCTTAATACAGACGTCGCTACACAACTTGGCTTAAACGGTAGGACGGAAGACGTTAAAGTGAATGTACATGTACCTAATGGACAGGTCGAGACATTCGAGACAAAATCAGTTAGCGTCGAATTGCAGAGTGTCGATCAAACAATTAACATGAACGTAACGGCATACACAACCGAACGAGTAACCGGGAATATGCATGTTGTGAATTGGAAAGAATACAACTCAAAATGGCCGTATCTCAGAAGAGTTGACCTCCCCCTTCCAGCTAAGAAGCCTATCGTTGATATTCTTATCGGATTGGATTGTCTAGATCTCCACTGTGCGTTGGGTGAGATCAGAGGTCGACCGGGAGAACCAGTGGCGAGATTGACACCATTAGGATGGACATGCATAGGCAACCCATATTCATCGAGCATTCCACGATTAGAAACACACTTTGAGTACACAAACATTATCAACGACACAGCAGAACTGAGTAGCGGAATCAGAGACTTAAATTAATCATTTTAAATTAAGAGAAAATTGCAAAGAAATTAATTCGGACAGAATCGTTACAGCTTAATGTCATATTGAACTATATGTATTTACATTTCCAGTCATTTCTACGCTTTAGGAGTAGACCATATTTTATATCATTTTTAAATTTCAAAATAAGGAATTCTTCGAACACTGTGAATTGTATAACTTTGCTAAATTAATTTCATCGATTTGATCAAAATAATGTATTTTGAGGAGGGGAAAATGGATATGAGGGTTTTCTCCAGTATGAATTGACGTTGTTTAACTGAACGTTTCGTAGTAAACGAAACGTTTGTTAGCGTGATTTTAACGTCAGTTTCTAGGGAGTTTTCAGAACGGTCGCCATCATGTTTCGTTTCGGACAACATTAGTAATAATATGTTGTATTAAAGAAGAAAAGGGAAAAATACCGTCGAAGTTTTAGTCATTTTATTTGCCATTCCATAATCGGGAAATTCACGGCAACAGAACTCAATGGGGAAAGATTTTAACGAATCGTTTACTAACGACATCGTTAACAACTGGGCCCAGGCTGTGAAATAAGGAAATCGAAACAAAACTTTTTTTCTCATTAAAACATTTCATGCATTGAATTTAAAACGAGTTTCACTGACTGAAAGGAATGTATTTGCTAGAACTGGACTTGCCTCAGGTTAAGAATAATAAATCGTCTATAATAGACAAACTGTTCGTCACCGATGTTCAATGAGAAAAATCTTCCCACCTCTTGATATTTATATTTATTTTTTTAATGTGACGTCTTTCCCACCTTGTATCAAATTTGATTGTATCATTTGCTGTTGTTGTTTTTACTACCCATATTCCAATATCTAAGATTGTTTATCATGTTTAATTCTGTTAATGGCCACGTTATTTCATCATCAGGCCTAACTTACCTTTTATTCATACAACCTATCATAAAATACAAGGATCTGCGCCTTTGCTTTCGCATATGCAGATTGTTGGTTTTCTCATGAGGCGGCTCATATGGCAATCACGAACAGAGTCGTTAGTCACATGTCTGTGACTTTCAATTGGCTGATATATTTTTTTTGATCACTTAACTGTATATCGAATTACCAAACATCCATTAGTATACATTAGTGTTTATGTAAATGTTTCTTTTTTCATGTTAAAACGAGAGGAAAAATACTAATGAAAACCAAAATTTGACCATTTAATATAAAAGTAAAAGTGGGCAATGATCAGGAAATGCCGCAATCAGAAAGAAATTCCCACTCCACAAACCGAGGGGTGGAACAAACAAAATGACATTTAGGTACGTATACCAAGAAAACATATCGTAAGCCGAGTGATCAGCTATTCCCCAATATGCGCCACTCAGTTACCCGAACTTAACTAAAAATATGAAAACGCACATAAGGCTCAAACAGCACAAAAATTCGACTCCAAAACACAAAACAATAAGAATCACAATAAAAGTATCACCTTAGAACGATCAGTAATATAAAATTGATATAATATTAATATAAGCTTATTGTTCAAAGCTCAGTCAAGACATTGCAATTTTCCGTAAAACTATATATACTTCTGGCATATGAGCGAGATTCCTTATTCAGTCACAAGTTTGATGAATAAATGCACGTAGCGTCCAATCTTTTGACAACATTATTTCCGCGCTCTGTTGCAATCAGTATAATTTTCCTATGCTGCGAGAAAATTGTTCAGCCAATCTGTATGTAATGGAGACACAAGCACTTAATCATCTGACCCTTTTTTGTGTTTTGATTTTTTACTTCTGTACTGTATGTACACACAGCATGTTATATCTTAGCTTTATTTACCTATCCGACATCCGCATAGGATGGTTGTAAGCTGAAAATATCGAAGCAAGTGTTTTCTCTTGACATTTATTTATCGTATATATTTCTCCATAGCTACATCACCTGTCACTACGCGGAAACAGTTGATACTTGTTTGCTTGAAACGAACGTGTTTTAAAAGCAGATAATCTGAAAACACCGGTTATAGAGTCGAATACATTGAACGAAGACAGTGTTTTAAGAGTCAAGTTTCGCAAAAGCATAACGGTTGTCATGGGTGTGGATGTTAAATTATAACATATATTGGAAATAATATTGGTAACTAATGTTTGCAAATGATGTGAAGTATTTAGACAGTACAAAAATTCCAAAATCTGTGAGTTGTATCATAAATCTTGGCATCGAAGGAGAAAATGGAAGCAGCTGAACGTTTATCAGATGAATTCGCAGATAGTGTTTTTGTATTTGGGGCATTTGGAAATATATTTGTGTTATTTGTGTACCGATATAAATATCCACCGTGCAATTTCAGGACGTTTGTGACGGGCCTGGCAGCTACTGACTTTGTGAGTTGTTTATTTGTTTTCCCCTGTGAAATTGTTGGACATCGAATGTGGTTCTCATATCCTAAGACCGCCATGTGGTTCTGTAAATTTAAGACGGGTGTGTTTGCGGTTGCTGTCATGACTACCTCGATGATTTTGTTGCTGATTTCAGTGGATCGCTTTAGGAAAGTTTGTCGTCAATTTGGGACGCAGATAAGCGTCCAGAACGCCTTCACGCTTTGTGTTGCAAGTGTGATCATCGCGATAATGATCACGTCACCTATTCCGATTCTGTTTGGAATACAGAATGAAAATATAACTTATCAAGGGAAAATAATTGAGATAACATCATGTGAGAAGGATGATGCTTATAAAGATACGACATTCATGCTAGTTTATCTTATAATTCTATATTATTTACCCATAGCCACATTTATGGTAACAACAACATTCTTATACATTTTGATACTAAGAAAAATATTTTCTAAGCGTTTTATGACAAATACCTATACGACATCTTGTAAACAGGAGCCTATTCAAAATGACGACAATGTATGTTTCAATGCATACAAAAATAAGAAAGATAACGAAACCAAACTCGATTCACAAAACATTCATGAAAGGGACCAACCAGATAAAGAATTGATTGACGCCAGTGAACTGAGACATACTGACTGTAATCACAAAATGTCAGTGGAAAATGCTCAAACAGAACATTACGGCCAAACAAGTGCGGATGACAATCATCTAGTAAACGGGAGGACAGACACTGAAACTGACAATGATCTGCACACTGACCAACTGACCAACTCAACCACACAGGTACACAGATATCAAAGATTGTCCGTTTCAAAGCATCGGATAACACGGAAGACAGTGATCATGTTCGTTGTGACGCTTATTTTCAACGTCACCATGCTAATTTATTTCTGTGCCCTCTTTGTTATTGTTTGTAGAAAACATATATATTCTTTTGTTGACACAGGAAGCGCCGCCATCTTCTTCCTGTTTTGGAGATTATACTTTATTAACCACGTGATCAATCCAATCGTGTATGGATTGCTTGATTACCGGTTTCGTGAGGCACTGACAAATAAACGCCCGCATAGAGACTGGCACCAGTAGTGATTGATTTTGATAATTCGGCGAATCACAGTGTGTGGTTTAATTTTTTTTACAAAAGACTTACATTTTGAAATGTGACCGATAGTGATTTTCATTTGATTCCCGTTTGGCTACATGTAGATTGCCATAGTCAAACACCACATTGATAGAACGATGTGAAAATACTTTTACATGTAGAAAAGGCGATTATTTGGTTTACAAAACCTTTTTGGACATACGCCTTTCTACTATTGAACAATTCTATCATAACATAAAGTATCCATTAACAATATTATACAGAATGTAATTAATGACAAGGGCGAATGATATATTTTCGTTTATTGTAACACATATTGTCTGATACGATTTATCTTTCTCCCGGGAAATTTATTTGTCTGCCTGATTCTTGATTATTATAAACGACATTATCTTTGTTTAACGTGTCAAGTTGACTGGAAATTAGGTATTCATCTATAGATTCGCGGCGTTCATAAACCGGTGCAAGTTTATTTTGTGCCTTTGAACGTTTTAAGTACAATCAAAAGGTACAAGAAGGCAATGATCAGGAAATGGCGCAATCAGAAAGAAATACAAACTCCATAAACCGAGGGGTGGGAAAAAACTAAAATGACACTTAGGTATTTATACCATGTAAACATACAGTAAGCCGAGTGAGTAGCTATTCCCCAATAGGCGGCCACTCAATTACCTGAACTGAACTCAAATATGAAAACGTACAAAAAACAGCTCAAACAGCACAAAAATGAGATCCTTTTAAACTGAGATTTTTAAGGCCAGTCCTTTAAAACTGAGATCAGATCCTTTAAAACAGATCCTTTAAAACTTGAGATCCTTTAAGGCCAGTCAGCATATTTAAGAGAAAGGGGATAAGCCATACCGTGTAAAGTCAGTCCCTCGTGAGCAAAATCAAACAGACAATGACGAAACGAACTTTGTGAGTTGTGTTCCATCGTAGTCGAAACTCCAGAATTCTGACACCCTCCATGAAAAAATTATAAATACGTATAGTATATGTTTAGCCAGCACCGGTCACTAAAGAGGTTTGTACGTTATCATGGCGTAATGTAATTGAGCTAATACGATACATATATTGCAATGAGTGCTAGTCTCTGTCGATGAAAAAAGGTACAAGTAGGCAAAGATCAGGAAAAGGCGTAATCAGAAAAAGATTCCTACTCCTAAAACCGAGATGGGAAAAAACTAAATTAATAATCAGGTACTTATACCATGAAAGCATATAGTAAGCCGAATGGGAGTTACCTAAACATAACTAAAAATATGCAAACACACATAGGGCGCCAACAGCACAAAAATTTTAAACACCAAGACATAAAACGAAAGAAACACCACAGAAATATCGCCTTGGAGCGATCAGTAATATAAAATTACTGGCGGGCTTAAATCGATTTTACATGCACCTAACTCTTCAGTGTAACATTTAGTTAATTCTTCGGTCCTCGTGGTGAATCTCTAAACGCTTAATACAGCGCATCTTCATTTTCTTCAGCTTATAAATTCAATTGTTATTTTTGATTGCACTCAAGTTCATGAGTAGTCTTTAAATCGCATTTAATGTTTCTTAGACGATAAGGTAAAATAAATGTTTCTAGAATATTAATAGGTCACATATTGTTTTCAATTTATCGCTTAAGTTTACGTCTTTGCTATCAAAATGCAAATAATGAAGCTGTAATCAGAATCAATACCAATGCGTGGCAAATTGTATGATAAGAAAATAATGAGAGGTAAATATCGAGAAAAATACAGATGTCTGTTAGAAAATAATAGAACTGCGTAGGTATGCTTAAAACACAATTTTTGCAATATGATGAGCCATATACTATACAAACCAATGTTTCATACCAAATCTGACACAAATCAGGTTGTGCAGTCGGGCAATTATTACTATAATTATGAGGATTGAATCTTTGGATGACATGGCGAATTATATGTTAGTATATATAAAACAAAGCTAAATCACACAGTTTGTTTTGTTGTACAGCCGTTCGTGTTTACTTAGACTTTCTGGAACAGAGTCATATCTATTGATAAAGAACCTGATTATTTTTGCATTCACTGGGTCAAACAAATTATGCTCATCTCAGGAGCGAGATCTGACAGTGTGTATACAGCTGGTGCGCCTTGAAAACCCGTATAATTCACACAAGAGGCATTATATACACATTTTGAATTGAATAATAACCTATGACTCCGAGCAGATGACATATATGAATCCCTAGGAGATGACTTCCCAATTGGTAGATGCCAGTGAAGGGATTATCAAAATCATTATCAATGCATATTGGTGATAACCATTTATAAGGCCTCTGCCAGATAGCGCCTGTTGATCCCATAATCAAATAGATAAATTGTAAAGTGTTCGAGTCAGGTTGTAGAGTGTTCGACCGGGACTGTTTATTGGTGGTGGTCATGACAGGCCGCATTGCCCCTAGAAGACAAAACAAGTGTTTTAAAGTTAAAGTACAAGAACGCACTATTAACACCTACTGATGATCACGTCTGGTTTATAAAGAAAATAGTAAAATGGTCATGTTATATCGCTACACCTTGTTTTAAAAAATGATATTTGAAAACTCTACCGGGACCGCCACCGTGGCCGAGCGATTAAGAGAGCTTATTTAATTACGATGCTTAATTATTCAATCATTTCACTGCCGTCTCTGGTGTGGGTTCAAGTCCCACATGGGGTTAGCGTTGTCAAACGATTTACATAATACACTGAAGCCAAACATCACCCAGTTTTCATGACTTCGTCAAATTGGGTATAATTATTGTCGAGCATCCATTAAAGATGTTATGCAGAATGTCATTAATGCGTTGACTGATGATATATTTTCGTTTATTGTAACACATATTGTCTTATACGATTTATCAATCTCTAGGGAAATTAATTTGTCTGCCTGCCTCCTCATTATTAAAAAAAATGATATTGTATAAGGAAGCTTTGTTTTACGTGCCAACATTTGACATGAGATATACATCTACATTCGTAATATGACCTCATATACCCGACACAACCCCAATCTTGGAAGTGTCATAAAATAGATAGAATTAATATAAATATATACAGAGTCCGCATTGTTTATTGTCACCTCCCCGTGACCAGCTTTGACCCGTTTTAATTGTTTAGTAAACGGAACACGGATTCCAAACCAAAATGACCTTTGCCACGACATGTTTACAAAATGGCATTAAAGCCCCAACCAAACCATACATTCGGTATAATCATGGTGTTTTCATGGCGTCAAGAACATGTAATTGCTTTTAATAAGAACAGATAAATTGTGCTGGTCTCAAGAACGATACAGTTTGAAGCTTTTTTGCAGCGAAAACCCAGTAAATCCACATATTAAAGATTATGGACATTGGTTTCAGTAAATGAATGTGTTCGCGTTGTCGTTATGCATCTCAGTTTTATTTTGTATTTACTGACATGGAATCCTCATTATCACATAACCATGTGTCTGTTAACCTTCACAATACTGCATGAAACCTATTCTAGTTCAATTAATTGTGCATTGTTAAACAGTATGAATGACAGTAGCTCTATTTTATGACAGTGGCACATTTGTAAGTTCCTTTAGTTGGAAATTGCAAAAGAACGGTATATTTGCATTTTGCTTTGAATCGACTGCTTGTTGACAAACAAAATACGCAAATTGATGATTATATAAGAGGACCTCCGCCATTTAGATATTAAAATAAAATAATGGCTTTATCCCGAAAGAACTGTTCTATTGGGAACTGGTGTCTGTTAATTCATTGTGCTTGTCTCTTTACTCAACATTTATGTTTTGTTTGATGCCGCATGGCTTCCTCGCTTGGAAATACTTAGTACGTATGTATAATGAATAAATTCAGGTTGAATCTTATATATTGGCATGATGTTTGTCTGTCTGTATGTTTTTATGTCTGTCGTCTGTCTAATTGTATGTCTGTCTTGGTAATGCCTCATCACAATACCTTAATTATGCGACGAGAAAAACTAACAGATTTTCGTTTGGACAAAATATTCGATTGCAGCATAATTTTCTTAAAACAACATTAGCATAAACACTAATTTATTTATTTATTTATTTATCTATTAAATTATGACCGTTTTTTCTGATTCAAGTGCAATAGCAAAAACAAATGCAATTGTCTTTTCTGCTTTACAGGTATTTTTCTATCCTTCAAGGCAATCAGGGTGTATATGCATTAGTAACAGCCTGTTTATAAGGCTTGTTATAGGAATAAGGCTGTTGATAACACTAGGAGATAAGCGACAATTTACCTTCTTTTAAGTTCAAATAAAAGAAGATCGAACAAACTAAATGATTATAGAGAGGCATAACGACACCTGCGTGATATTAACGCCTGTCCCGGCTCCTGCGTGATTCAGCGACGGAACCTACGTGATTTCTGTATACGAAGTAGTGGGTCATGGACGCTCCATTGGAAGGGAATATTTCTGAAAAGAAGGAGTAAGTTTGTAAAATCATTTAGTTCACGGAACTCGGAACTTATTAGATATATTATCTGCACATTTATCGATTAGTTTTCATCTCAGACTGCAAAAACTATATTTTTTGAAAAAGAAAATTAACATGTCTTTTAAAAGCGATTTTATTCATTTTATTTATTTAATACAGAAAGAAGCGTCCAAGTTAAAATATAAACAAAAGGGGCTTGTATAATGCCATTTTGTAAACATGTCGTGTCAAAGGTCGTATTGGTTCCGTGTTCCGTTAACTAAACATATAAAACGGGATTCAGTCGGTCACGTGGAGGCGAAAATAAACAATGCAGGGATTATAGCTATGTAAACAAACTGAAAAAAGACTTGGTGGTAGGAAATATCGGATGCATTTCCATTTTATAACCAAAACGTTTCATTAATGGGTAGATGAATGTCGGCAATAATATATCGAACGTGCAATCAAGTATGTGCTGTCTTCTGGATAAGTCCTTTTCCATTGAATCTGAAACATATCTATAAATTGTTTGTTACTGTTAGCCTTCATAATATTTAAAACTATCGCGCCTCTATAATACGAAGCATGCGTTGTTTATACCGCTCAGAGCTCTAAAATGCCCCAATAATCCGTAGTATACTCAACAAAAAAAGTTAAGTAAAATGTGTTTGAGGGCCTGTAACACAAGAACTGATACATTTCATGAAATGTGAACTACATATTAGTATGTAGTGTCTTTTTATCTTTCAAATGTGGGCTTATTTGAGAAGATAGCACTTACAGAAGCTTGGCAAATCAATGTCAAAGTTGACTGGTCGCCCCTCCATGTTTCACAAAATTGCCATATTGTTTGATTTGTGTATCAATAATCACTGGAGCTTTTTCACACAATAACCTGCTTCCATAGACGCATTTTCTCATGAACAGCTGTACAGTGAACACACTGAGGTAACCAGACCTGTTGTAAAGCATTTTCAGCCTCAGTACCATTGTTGGTACCAGGAGGATTATGTCAGATGAAATCGCCCCAGTATCACCCTAGATTACCTACGTCAGAACAATTTTGAGGCCAAGGATTAGGCAACCCTACCACCAGACATGCCGCCCGCTGAACAAGTTTTACACCGTCTGGGACAGCATGATATGGTCTAGTGTGGAATACTGGCACCAAAATCTCTCCAGGCTCTTGCTGTGGTTCTCTAGGGGGAAAGAAGGCTGATTTCTCAGCACAAAATTCGGCATATTGTTGGTCAGAGTAAAGAACTGTCGGTTGGCTGTGGTGCTTTGCAGCCTGATATTGCCATCTGGGAAATTATACTGATGCAGGAAAAGCAGTATGACATGCCTCAACATTTTGTCTTGTGCACTGATCTGTTATCATGAGAAAACCTGTCTTCAAAGACTATGCTTTAACTGGATTGACGACAAGTCAACTTTGACATTGTTTTTCCCAGCCACTGCTGATGCTACAACTTCAAATGAGGCTTCATTGGAAAGAACAAAAGACACTTTATAACATACTAAAGTTTGAATTTATAACTTTTTACCAGATTTATTGCAATAAACACTTGAACACATTTTCATTAACTTTTTTTTGTTGAGTATATTTTGCACTTTAAATGGGGCTTGCTGTTTGCTTTTCTTTCTAAAAAAAATAGAATAGCAATCGACGACTCAGACCAATACAGCCGTCGAAACTCGCTCCGGGTATCCAACGTCAAGGACGACTCAGACGAAAATACCGATCAGATCGTATTGAGTATAGCAAACAGGATCAACGTCCATATCTCACCAAACGATATCAATCGCTCTCATCGTGTAGGAAAGCCCTCAACGTCAAAAACAGGGACATTCTCGTAAAGTGTGTCACATATCGGGAAAGACAACGATTATACGACCACCGCTCATTCCTTAAGAACTCTGAATTCGACTGTGTCTTCTTAATGAAGACTTGACCAAGAGTAGAAGCAAACTCTTATACGAAGCCAGGCCTATCTTCAAGGAACCTGGTCAATGGATTGTCGCATATTCATAAAGCACCATAAAGATCAAAACTATCGGCTAAATAGTGAAAGTGACATTTCCGCCCATGTCAGTAAGCATCCAATACTGTGCAAAAAGAAGACAGGTGCTCAAGATACCACAACTTATGGGTATACCGTTTTACATAGAATATCAATGAACAGCCATTCTTCTGTGTCAATAGCGGTTAAATATAAGAGGGTCTGGATGGGTATAATGATTAATGAATAATGGCCTAAATTTTTTAATGAGAGTGAATAAAGAGCAAAAAATTTAATGATTAGTGAATAATGAGGTCCTAAAAAATAATGAATAAATGTAAATTTTTAATGAATAGCAGAGTAATATAATGAATAGTGAATAATAACATTTAAAAAAATAATGAATATGCTAAAATTTGGCTATGAAATTGTCTTAGATGGCCTCCCTGACATTCCAGAATTAAATTTTTTTTCTGGGATCTGGACGCCCCCAGACCCGATTTAGTTCAAATGTTGCATTCATATTTCAGAAATCCTTGAATGTTTGGAAATACATATGTCTGGAAGCCAAGCATGTAGGGGCTCACCTCATGGTCCAGTTGAAAAAGAAATGTGTAATTTGAAGGCAAAGAAAACTAAATCATTCTGGATGTTTACTGAGCCAGATACTATTTTTATGTTTCGTTTGCTTGTGTATATGTATTTTCTTTTCATTCTATTACCCCACTTTGTCCTTATTATGTATGTTCCAATCCTATTATGATAACCTTTGACATCTTTTCTATGGATGGACATCATCTTGCTTTTTATATGACAGAACATGATTATAGTGTCTTTTGCAATCAGAGACAAGGCAGCACTAATGCAAATCTATCTGGCAATTTATATGGCGCTACATAATTTTTTTCCTCGCTCGCTTCGCTTCGCTCGCTCGGTATTTAAGACATTAATTAAATGTATTGTACAATCAGGCACAAGCACAAAATCCATGTATTACATAGTACGTCCATACTAACTAAACAACAGCATTTTATTATAACTTTTACCCCTGAAGTTACAATTTTTCTTAACTAAACTTTGATATTCATAATTGAAGAGAAAGATTCGGGGTAAAACTTAGGGCGAACAGATTTAAAAGGGGATTTGCCAAAACAATCGGTATACTATTTCGGAAAGTTTATATGAGACTTTGTGGTCTAGCAGAGTATATATGCTTCTCTCAAGATGTTAATATCAAGGTTGCACTCAGCAGTCTACAATTTATTATTATACAACTAGTCCCTTATGGATATTAGCTTGGTGAAGAAGGCGTGACTAGTAATTATCATATTTTAATGAATAATCGTGCTAATTTCAATGAATAAGCCAAAATTTTAATGACAGTGAATAAATGGCTAAATGTTTAGTGATTAGTGAATACCAGGACCCTCCATCCTGACCCTCATATAACACTTCCTGGGGACAAAATACCGTACCAACGACAGAACAAGTTGTTTTATATGTATGTAGATGGCGACTTTAAAATCATACGAAATGACCTATAAGCAAGCAATACACATTCTTGTCATTTCTCACCTTCCAAACAAGCAATATGTATTTTGTACATGTTTGTAAATACTTGCATGCATGTGTTTTATTGTGTTATAGAGGACCACTTGGTAGACTGGCTGTATAGCTAAAAGTGCTACCCTCTGAAAATATTGTATAAATAAATAAATAAATAAATAAATAAATAAATAAATATACTTGTCTTTTGCTTTACTCTGAAACTTCACTATACGTGTAAAGAGGCGCTGTACAGCCCTCGAGGCAGGATTGTCTGCGATAATACACGTAAGGATTGTCTTCATCGTTGACTTCTGAAATGCCGTGATCAGGCTTTGGAGGATCCCCAAAAAAATTTTTTCTCATTAAAACATTTCACGCATTGAATTTCAAACGAGTTTCACTGACTGAAAGAAAAGTTCATGCTGGGATTGGCCTTGCATCGGGTTCAGAAAATTAAATTAAATAAGAAATCGTCTATAGATAAACTCTTCGTCACCGATTTATCATCTCTTTATATCTATATTAATTTTGTATAATGTGAAATCGTATATTATTTTTGTTTTTTCCACACTTTGTATCAAAGTTGATTGTAACATTCGTTGTTGTTTTACTGCCCCTCTTCCAATATCTAAGATTGTTTATCATGTTCGTTTTTTTTTTTTTTTTTTTTTTTTTTTTTTTTTTTTTTTTTTTTTTTCACTTTTCCTTTAATGACCACATTATTTCATCATCAGGCCAAAAATACCTTCATTCATATAACCTATCATAAAATACAAGGAAATCATGAACGTATTAACCAGAATAAATGATAAGGGATGGCCATGTGTCCTTTATAGTTTCACATTTAGTAGTAGTGAGATGGTCATGTAACACAAAACAGGGGATTGTTCTATTAAATGCGTTGGTTTGCAGCTTTTAAATTGAAAGTGGAAACAATTTGATCTTATATGACCACCTGATATTAGTGTTATTGAAGACAAAATAAATCACTTTCGCAAGGAACTATGTCTCTGTGGTCTTGGTCCATGTAAGACAATACGAACATGTCGACTACATCAAAACAAAACTAAGATAGAAGAAAATTTCTTCGGAAGCAGTGACAACTTTCATAGGAAAATAACACGGGTCATATTGCGCAATGTTGGGTGATATATTGTTTACAATTTACAACCTGGAAAATTAAATGCTGCAATTTGGATACTTCTACGAAACCAAACAGAGATTTAAGTATTTCACATTAATACGAGTTAGCATGCACTTCTCAGAATATGTTTCAAAACTTGTAAGGTCTATTATAAGCAATTTGGAGACGTTCAACTGCTATCACACGACACACCACAAGCTGCAGTAGCAACAATACATAGAAAATTTGGTTAATTCCATTGAAGGCAAGTTGTTAACATTCAACAGAAAGAGGGAATGCCTGATTTCAATGTCTCGTATCACACATTCTAGAGAGGCTAGCATAATCCTTCTTTGAGCTTCACCGTTTTTAAAAGACGATGTACCATATTGCGCAGTGAGCAGTAATAACCATCAAAAGGGTACAAGTAGGCAACGATCAGGAAAAGGCGCAATCAGAAAGAGATTCCAACTCCAAAAACCGAGGTGGGAAAAAACTTAATTAACAATCAGGTACTTATACCATGGAAACAAATCGTAAGCCGAATGAGCAGCTATTTTCCCAATAGGTGGCCACTCAGTTACCTAAACTTAACTAAAAATATGAAAACATACACACTTATAAGTTTTTTGAAAAGAAAGTTGTTTTGAACGTAACGAAGTCGTTACCATCAGGTACAGAGTCGTTATTCACATTGCTATGACTTTCAATTGGCTGATTTATTCTTCTTTGTCGTGACAACATATGACTATAGAAAAAAATAAAGGCTTGAAAATTCCTGAACTGACTTATTTTTGTTTTTTGATCACTTAACTGTATATCTAATTACCAAACATCCATTAGTCTACATTGGTGTTTATGTAAATGCTTCCTTTTCAAGTTAAAACGATAGGAAAATACTAACGAAAACAAATATTTGACCATTAATATAAGCTTATTGTTCAAAGCTCAGTCAAAACATTGCAAGTTTCAGCAAAACTGTGTATACTTCTGGCATATCGCTCAGGAGATTCCTTATTCAGTCACAAGTTTGATGAATAAATGCTATTAGCGTCCAATCTTTTGACAACCTTATTTCCGTGCTCTGTTGCAATCAGTATAATTTTCCTATGCTGCGGTAAAAAATTTCAGCCAATCTGCATGCAATAGAGACACAAGCACTTAAGGAAACATTTGACCGTTTTTATACTTCTGCTATCCGACATCCGCAAAGGATTGTTTAAAGCTGAAAATCTGAAAAGAAGTATTTTCTCTTGACGTTTATCGTACTACTTCATCTGTCACTACGCGGAAACAGTTGATATTTGTTTGCTTGAAACGAGCGTGTTTTAAAAGCAGACAATCTGAATAAAAGCCTTATGCATTGAACGAAGACGGTGTTTCACGCGTCAAGTTTCGCAAAAGCAATAAGAGTTGTCATGAATGTGAATGTTATATTATAAGATATATTCGAAATAATATTGGTAACTAATGTTTGCAAATGATGTGAAGTATTTAGACAGCACAAAAATTTAAAAATATGTGAGTTATATCATAAATCTTGGCATCAAAAGGGAACATGGAAGCAGCTGAACGTTTATCAGATGAATTCGCAGATAGTGTTTTACCTGTTACCGTATTCATTGCAATTCTGGCTGTATTTGGGGCATTTGGAAATATATTTGTGTTATTTGTGTACCGATATAAATATTCACCGTGCAATTTCAGGACGTTTGTGACGAGCCTGGCAGCGACTGACTTTGTGAGTTGTTTATTTGTTTTCCCCTGTGAAATTGTTGGACATCGAATGTGGTTCTCTTATCCTAAGACCGCCATGTGGTTCTGTAAATTTAAGACGAGTGTGTTTGCCGTTGCTGTCATGACTACCTCGATGATTTTGTTGCTGATTTCAGTGGATCGCTTTAGGAAAGTTTGTCGTCCATTTGGGACGCAGATAAGCGTCCAGAACGCCTTCACGCTTTGCGTTGCTAGTGTGATCGTCGCTATGATGATCACGTCACCTATTCCGATTCTGTTTGGAATACAGAATGAAAATATAACTTACCAAGGGCAGGTAATTGAGATAACGTCTTGTGAGAAGGATGATGCATATAAGGATACAATATTGATGCCAGTTTATCTTATTGTTCTATATTATTTACCTATAGCCGCATTTATGGTAACAACAACATTCTTATACATTTTGATCCTAAGAAAAATAATTACTAAGCGTTTTATGAGAAATACCTCTACGACACATTGTAAACAAGAGCCTATTCAAAATGATGATGATGTGTGTTCCAATGCATCTAAAAATAGAAATGATAACGAAACTAAACTCGATCCACAAACCATTCATGAAAGGAACCAACCAGATATAGAATTGATTGAAGCTAGTGAACACAAAAATACTGACAGTGATCACATAATTTCAGGGGAAAATGCTCAAACAGAACATAAGGACCGAGCACTTGCGGATGACAATCATCTAGTAAATGGGAGGACGGACACTGAAACCGACAATGATCTGCACACCGACCAACTAACCAATTCAGTCGCACAGGTGCTCAGATATCGGAGATTGTCCCATTTAAAGCGTCGGATAACACAGAAGACTGTGATCATGTTCGTTGTGACGCTTATTTTCAACGTCACCATGCTGATTTATTTCTGTGCCCTATTTGTTATTGTTCGTAGAAAACACATATTTTCTGTTGTTGACACAGGAAGCGCCGCCATCTTCTTCCTGTTTTGGAGATTATACTTTATTAACCACGTGATCAATCCAATCGTGTATGGATTGCTTGATTACCGGTTTCGTGAGGCACTGACAAATAAACGCTCGCATAGAGACTGGTATCAATAGTGATTGATTTTGATAATTCGGCGAATCACAGTGTGTGGTTTAACTTAATTTTTTTTACAAAAGACTAACATTTCAAAAATGTGACCGATCGTGATTTTCATTTGATTCCCGTTTGGCTACATGTAGATTGTCATCGTCAAACACCACGTTAATAGAACGATGTGACAATACATTTACATTGCAGGCTGATAGATTTCTGGTTTACAAGTAAAAATAAAACTGAGATCCTTTAAGAGCAGTGAGCATATTAATGAGAAAAGGGACGGGCTAAACCGCGGTTTCGGCTACTTGGGCCTCTTCATTGACCCTTTGAGATTTGGCAAAATGTGGCCAAAGAGAAATGCTGTAACTTTGCAACTTTCAACATGATAGTCGATACAAAGACTACTATTATACAAACAGAGCCAAATATATAAAACATTGGTTAGAAAATGAATCTCAACCGATAATGAATTTCTGATTTCTCAGAATACCCTAACTGATCTCAAAGGACCAAATGGAAAATATAATCTGCACTATGGATGATGGACGTAAATCTTTTTAGGGCCGCCTCGAGGCACAACACCAACTGCAGTAATAACAAAAAATAAAACTGAGATCCTTTAAGAGCAGTGAGCATATTAATGAGAAAAGGGATAGGCCAAAATCCAAAAACCTTTTTGCACATACGCCTTACTACTAACAGAGGGTATCCATTAACAATATTATGCAGAATGTAATTAATGCCAATGACGAATGATATATTTTCGTTTATTGTAACACATATTGTCTGATACGATTTATGTATCTCCTGGGAAATTAATTTGTCTGCCTGACTCTTGATTATTATAAACGACATTATCTTTGTTTAACGTGTCAAGTTGTCTGGAAATTAGGCATTCATTTAGAGATTCGAGACGTTCATAAACCAGTGCAAGCTTACTTCGTGCTTTTAAACGTTTTAAATAAAATCAAAACTGAGATCCTTTAAGGCCAGTCAGCATATTACGAAAGGGGATGAGCCATACCGTGTACACTCAGCCCTCGAGAGCTATATCAAAAGGTACAAATAGACAATGATCAGGAAAAGACACCATCAGAAAGAAATCCCATCTCTAAAAACCGAGGTGGGAAAAACTAAATAGGTAATTAGGTACTTATACTTAGAAAACATATCGTAAGCCGAGTGAGTAACTGTTTCAAACAGACATTGACGAAATGAGCTATATGAGTTGTGATCAATCGTTGTCGAAACTCCAGAATTCTGACATCCTCCATGAAACCATTATAAATACGTGTAGTATATACATCGGTCACTATAGAGGTTTGCACGTTATCATGGCGTTATGTAATTGCGCCAATCAGACACATATATTGCATCGAGTGCCAGTCTCTGACGATGAAAACGCTAAATACAGCGCGTATGCGTTTTCTTCAGCTTATACATCCAATATTTTATTTTTGATTGCACTCAAGTTCATGAGTAGTATTAAATCGCATTTAATGTTTCTTGGACCTTAAGATAAATGTCTCTAGATTATCAAATAGGTCACATACTGTTTTCAATTTATCGCATACGTTTACGTTCTTTACTATCAAAATGCAAATAATGAAGCTGTAATCAGAATCAATATCAGTGCGTGGCAAATTACATGATAAGAAGATAATGAGAGGAAAATATCGAGAGAAATACAGATGCCTGATATGAAAAATAAAAGAACTGCATGGGCATGCCTCACGAAAATATGCGATAAGATGATATTTGCAATATAAGCCGTATACTATGAAAACCGTTATTTCATAACCGGCAAATCAGGTTGTACAGCCGCACAATATGTGGCTTGAAACTTTGGATTGCATTGAAAATTGTTTGTATACGTATACACTAAAATAAAACCTGATTCGTACACTTTTGTTTTGTCGTAGAGCGATACATGCAATATTATTATCTAGAATTTCTGGAGCAGGGTCATATCTTGATCACTTTCCATTCACTAGAACAGACAAATTATGTTATAAGACAGGGGCTAGAACTGACAGTTTGAAGCTTGTGCGCAGCGAAAACCTGTACAATCCATACCAGAGGCATAAAAGGCACATTTTGGATTGCATAACACCCTTATGACTCATATATCATATAAAAATCTCCAGGAGATTAATGTTTTTCCCATTGGAAGAGGCCAGTGAAAGTATAACTAAATCAACATCAGTGACCCTTTACAAGGTACCGGTCGGGTAGCATCTACTGACCCCACGACAATCCTTTGATGTAGGGTTAGCCTGGCATTCAGGCCATGTATTTAGATATTTGACTCTACCAGATATTCTTCTTACTGAAAGGTACATAACCAATGAAGGGCTATTACCATGGTACTTTATTACTGTCCCATTAGATTAAATACATCACTAATTAAAATCTGACTGATCATTCTGAACCTGAGGGACATTTCTTTACTTTCAATTGTTTGTCAAGTGATATTGTTTCATTTATTGGACTGATACCAGTCTAATGTAAGGTATTCTACCTGGACTATTTTTGGTGGTGATCATGACAGGTCGCCTTTCCAATAAAACAAAGATGTGTCTTTGAAGGCCATTTACATGAGCATACTATTAACGCCTATGGATGATTGAGGATGGATATGTCTAATTTATAGTTTCATGAATATAAGTAAAATGGTCATGTAATATTGCAACACTTTTTTGTTAAATTGATATTGGAAGACATTTGATCTAACATAATCAGCTGCGACTCAGTAAGTCGAAATGAACAGCTTCGCAAGATATTCAGTACTTAATTATTAGTTTCACCCATGCTAGACAAAACGGTTTTAGACACCATTGAAGGTATAAATTGAAGGTATAAAGGAAAGCAGTGAAAATGAAAACTCTCTCGAGGCCGCCACCGTGGCTGAGTGGTTAAGAGCGCTGATTTCATTAACCGTGTTAATCATTCCATCATCTCACCGCTATCTCTGGTGTGGGTTCTAGTTCCACATGGGGTTTGCATCGTCAAACTATTTACATAATACATTGAAGCCAAATATCACTCAGCTTGCATGATTTCGTCAAATATCACTCAGCTTGCGTGATTTCATCTTAACAGCAGGTATAATTATTGTCCAGCATACATTAACTTGAGTAAAAGATGTTATGCAGAGTGTCATTAATGCCGATGACTGATGGTATATTTTCGTTTATTGTAACACATATTGTCTAATACGATTTATCGTTTTTGTGGGAAATTAATTTGTCTGCTGACTGCTTATTATTAAAAATGATATTGTATAAGGAAGCTTTGTTTTACGTGCCAACATGATTTGACATTAGATATACATCTACTTGAGCGAGACATTCGTAATATGACCTCGTAAACCCGAAAACTCTTACTCTTGGAAGAGCTTAAACGTTAAAAATTAAAACAGAAGTAAATTTAATGTGTAGCCGCCACCAAGCAATACATTTGATATAATCGTAGTGGTATCGTGACGCCGATAACATGCAATTGCTTTTAACAAAATATATATACTTTTAGCATGAATAAGGCGTAAAATTAAGCAAAAAAGCGTGTTTCCACGCGCACGTATTTGCCAAACACGAGGTAGGATCGGTAGGTCGGAAATTGGCCTTTTTCATGTATTTTTCTTTGATGAATATGGATATAAAAGACAAACTTAATCATAAGTACTAGAAACAGACATACAATGACGCTAAACAGTTAGGAAGCAAACTAAAGCGAGTTTAAATATTGTTGCAGTAATAGTAGTTTCACTATAATTATTCATTCCTTAAAAAAGTACAAGTAGGCAAAGATCAGGAAAAGGCGCAATCAGAAAAAGACTCCCACTCCAAAAACCAAGGTGGGAAAAAACCAAACTAACAATCAGGTACTTATACCATGAAAACATTTCGTAAGCCGAATGAGCAGCTATTTTCCCAATAGGTGGCCACTCAGTTACCTTAACTTAACTAAAAATATGCAAACATACATGTACATAAGGCGCCAACAGCACAAAAATATTTTAAACACCAAGACATAAAAGCTTGGTAGATAAATGATAATGAAGACGAATTTAATTATAAGTTGTAATGTGCCTTTTCTCGTTAAGTCTCATGACAAAATAAGTTTAGAACAATCCAAATTAGAATCATTAAATTGCAAATCAATTAAATATTCCATTACAATGCTGTTCAAAATCAAATATACCTGTCACAAAAATAAGTCTGTATCAATTAAACCAAATTATATCTTAAATATAATGTTATACCAATATGAAGTAATCATATCAACAATTTCATCAACATATTAATCACTGGGTGCTTCCTTGGTCCCGATATAAAAAGGTTTTGTTTAACTTTTTGGTACCGGATTTTTTTCTACTACGTTAACATAGTAAATCTCCTTAAAACAGAGTCGACAATAACATAAATTTCATAATTTATATCACTTCTTAAAGAATCAAATAAAGACTTACTATAAAATTGCATTCAAAGCACTATTTTATGACTTGAAATTCTTTCAGTGACGTCATACAGGAGAATAAAATCAAATCTTTGTCCAAATTCTAGGAATTATTGTAGAAAAAAATCCGATACCAGAATCAAGCATAACCAAATCCTATCGGGACCTATGGTAAAAATCAAACAAAACATTTTATATCGGGACGAAGGAAGCACCCAGTGTTAATACAACATTGGCAATATCTAAAGAAAATACAGCAGAGTGGCGGTGGGTATTTTAATGAACGTCGACTTCACTTATAAACGTCCTTCTCTATCGAAAACTTTTCAAACAGTGAACAAAGACTTTAAACACAATACTTTTTTCAGTACTATTTTTAGAAAAAGGAAGTTGGACGAGATACCGTATACATTTCGCAACTTATTAGGTTTGCTAGAGTCTGCAATCATGTTGCGGACTTCAATGCGCGAAATAAATGTTAATGGTGTTAATAGTTTATACCATAGACAGTTAGTAATAAAAGCTTACTTAATTAATACAATAACAAGAATAAATAAATAAATAAATAAATAAATAAAAGAGACATACATTCGGACAGACAGTCATGCAGAAAATTTGATTTAATAAAGTCAAATCATCAAAACGTCGGTAAATATCGTATACTCACAAACACGAAAATCGGGTTTAAAATCAATGAATCGTCAAGGACAAACAAATAAATCATGATAATCACCATGATGAATCAGAAACGAGGACTTACAGATTTAGTAAGATGCCCGACTGTAGCGTATAACGATTTTTCTGAACTGAAAAGAAAACACATTCCTTCCTATAATATATATAAGCATAATGAATTATGTAAAGGTATTTTATCAAATAAACTTCGTATTGTTAGCATTTGCTACAAAATTAGAAAACTCTTGTTAATGTATGGTAATATGATTATACAAATATCATGATGATATAAGCTTAGAATGATACGAAGGGAAGCATTCGTTCAAACGGTTTCAAATGTATAAAAATAAAACAGGTCCTTTAAGAGCAGTGAGCATATTAAAGACAAAAAGGATGGACCATTCCGCGTTCCTCTTCAGTGACCTTTTAGATTTGGCAAAATGGAGCCGATGAGAAATGCTGTAATTTTTTAACTTTCATGACTGAAATATTTATCAAAATTAGGATCACTGTAGTACACCTATGGATAATTGCAATAAATCTTAAAAGTCAAACGTTTAGGGGCCGCTACTTGTAGAAAGAGTCATTGTCAGTCCTACAGGTTTTTTAATGCACTGTGCACTATCACTGATAAGCTAATGTCGGGCAATACATAATGATTTAAATTTTTCTCTGGACATAGTCATGAGCTTGTTCTTTTGACGTACGGTTCTAAATACTTCTGTTGTGGTTGTATTTATTTTATGTTTTGGAGTCGAATTTATGTGCTGTTTCAACCTTATGTACGTGTTCATAGTTTTAGTTACGTTCGGGAACTGGGTGGTCGCCTATTGGGAAAAAGCTGATCACTCGTTTTACCTAATTGTCAATTTAGTTTTTTTCCCACCTAGGTTTTTGGAGTGGGAATTTCTTTCTGATTGCGCTTTTCCTGACATTCGCCTACCTGTCTGATTATGGAACATAAATTATAATATTTTAGGAACATATATTAAAAAAAATGAAAAAAAAGAAAAAAGAAAGATCCAGGTACAAATGGGAAATAAATACTTTTCAGACCTACTCATCAATAAACGTTTTAGTTTATTCTGAATATTCCCTATATTGTACATACATTTTAGCTGAGTCTTGAAAAAACAACAACAATGTGGTTTTCCAAACCTAGCTGTACAAGCGTAGAAGCATGCTAGAAGCTTAAAATATCCGTGTAGCGAAAACAAAGGGGCTGATCAGCTTCTCAGTTACTGCCAGACTGATCTGCGCATTTGTTTTTGCATATGCAAAATGTTGGTTTTTTCATGATGCGGCTCATTTTTTTTTTTTTCAATTTATCTATATAACTACTAGCTTCTACTATCAATCAAATCCATGTTTAGTTTACTTTTATAAATTACTTTTTTCTGTAATGAATGCTTAAAACCAATAGCAAAGAGTCATTTAATATCCATAATCTATATAACTGTTCAGAAAATTACAGGCTTTGGAATCTATGTTTGAAACGTACCATCGTCTGATATGCAAATATCCTCTAAATAAACAAACATTATACAATAATTTTCTATATCATTAGTATTTTATACAAAGAAGAAACCTTTGTGTCTACTTCTTTTCGCAGGCGTCATTGCTATCAAAAGGTGCAATTTGTAGCTTCACTGATCAGCGCCTTTGTTTTCGCTACATATAAAATTGTTCCTCTTCTACTTTGTATCCAAACTTTCTAGCTTCTGGTCTGCTTTCTAATTGCACCATAACCTGATCATTGCCTACTTGTACCTTTTTCTATTACTGTACAGCCCGATTTGTGGCGGACCTGGTCAGAAACCCAAATTGTCGGTTTTCTCATGCAAAGGCTCATTAATGATTGTTCGCTTATCGTTCGTTTTCGAGCAAGACTAAGTCTTGTGTTTCTTGATAGGTAGAAAATAATCAAGAATGCTGGGAAAGTACAGTGCAGAGTTGATCTTACTGTTCTTATACATGAAAGGTAAACAATTATCTAACACACACACATGGTGTTAAGAAATTTCGTTCCGCAGTTTACCGCATAATTTGAAAGCATTTCTAAGACAGAAATTAATCAAATGTTTGTCCGTGTTGTTTTCTCCGATACAATATCACAATAGAAACGCTGTTTAACGTCGGGTTGCTTCTCAGATTTACATTTTCAATGAAAACAGGATTTCAGAAATTCATGACAAACTCGAATTTTTCGAAAAATTGAAACAAATTTGAGGTTTGATTTTTCTTCACCGGTTTATTGATGAGAACATCACACAGAGAATACCTAGTCCATTTAGGCTTAATTCATTACATTTAGAGGAATTTTACAAACTGTCGATAGGCGGCCCCCGTGGCCGAGTGGTTAAGGTCGCTGACTTCAGTGCTTTTAATCATTCGATCATCTCACCGCTGTGGGTTCGCGCCTCGCTCGGGGCGCGAGTCACATGTGGGACAAGCCAAGTTCTGCTTGCGGGTGTGTCAGGTGGTTTTTCCCCGGGTACTCCGGTTTTCGCCCCACCTACAGATTGATTCGTCTCGACACCTACCGATTGATTCGTCTCGATATGAGTGAAAAAGCTTGAAAGGGACGTAAAACTGAATAAAAAAAACTGTCGTTGCATGGCAAAGATATCTTCTTGTATACCTCCAGGTTGAAGCAAACGTTCAAGGGTTTATAAAGGTCTACTTGATTTTGATGGCAAATATGTCATGATAAGGTATCCAATTTATCGTTCTTTGTTCATATCATTTTTTATTGGTCCAAATAAAAGTCTGGGTTGCAATTTATCACTTTTGAAGAAACCAAAACGGTACAAGTAGGCAATGATCAGGGTAATGCGTAATCAGAAAGAAATTCCCACTCCAAAAACCGAGGTGGGAAGAATGAATTGACCATTAGGAGGTACTTTTACTTTACTAAGAAAACATTTCGTAAGCCGAGTGAGCAGCTATCTCCCAAAAGGCAGCCACTCAGTTACCCGAACTTAACTAACAATATGAAAACGTACATAAGGTTCAAACAGCACAAAAATTCGACTCCAAAACATAAAACAAATATAACCACAACAGAAGTATCAGTAATATAATATTAGAAGATAACCACCATGATGAATCAAAAACGAGGACTCAAGATATCAGTAAAACAAATTTTGTGCGGAACGAACTTTCTCATCACCCTTTACACACGAAATGTGGCAAACACCGTATACAGATCATGTACATGTATAAATTCAATAACATAGACCGCTTTGTTGGACAAAATTAGCGGAGTTAACGGAACAGAATTAGACATTTTTCACTTTTGAACGTAAGTTATGCTGGCGCGTGCGGTTACGACTTTCTTTGTGATGGGGAACGACTCGTGAGGGTATATTTGAGACGAAGACGAGGGATGATATGAACAATCACTCAGTCAAAACTACCAACAGCTCAACGGAGACGAATTAGATAAAACAGGGGAAAAATGAAACAGTCTAGAACGTCTAGCTATGTAGCTCAGTTGGTAGTGTGATATACTTCAAAACCAAAGGGTCTGGGTTCGAGTCCCGATCGGACCATTTTTTTTCCTTTTCTTTATTTTTCTCCCCTGTGACAATAAACTTATAAACTTTGAATAAAGCTTAAAAATAAAAATATATATTATCATCTTATTATATTTATTGGCTAATACAAGAATCAGGAAATGCCCTAGTGCATTAAATACTTAAATTGTAAAGGAACTGAAGTGTTAGACGGCAGCCCACATATATGTTTTGCTCTTGTTGAATTTTAACCTATTGAAATCGGGAGCTCGATCGTATTTTTTGGTAGAAGAGCTGATCTTCAAGCGATCCTCACGTCAATATTTGTTTTTGGAGACACAGAAATATTTATAGGGCTTGTACAGGAATAGTGTGGCTAGGATAAGTTAGCCACCCTGAATGACTTAAAATGTTTTTCGCGGCCGTAAGGCACTAACTGAAATAGTACAGTGTACATGTACAGACATATGTATATTTATCAGGTATAAAAACTACAGTTTCACGTGCTGTCTCGTGAGCGAACACAATTATACATGTATTTCAAACAGATACCCGAAAGCTTGATGGGTTTTATTTGATGTTTCGTTTTGAGTCTTTTCAACAGTCATCTGCATGTCATAAGAGCGATATCCTAGCTACATTATGCATGGCCATACAAATAATTTGAGGTTTTGTAGACCTTCAGCAGTATTTCAACCATATCGAGTGCGATAATTACGATTTTTGAGAAGATTCATTTATTCTATTGTAGTATGCGTGCTGTTTGTCTGATTGAATTCAAATAAATACAAATAAACTTCAAAGTAACACAATTTATTTTTAAAGAAAATAAATGTTTATAAAACTGAGAAACATCAAGCTCTTTTCATTTTTTTTTTTTTTTAACGTGCTGCGAACCTTGCTTAACCCTAAAACAGGACTACAATATTCTGAATTTTACGCGCGCATACACACTCACACTGACACTCACAAACACACATTGACACACGAACGCACGTTCCGTAGAAGACTTCATCTCACAGTGACTCAGTCAGTTGCCTCGTAAAATCTTATGGCGAGAATAAATACGTAGTTAATATTAGACATTGATAAGGACATTTGGCTCGTTAGCTCAGCAGGTTGAGCACGAGAACGAAACGCCTAAGGGCCTGGATTCGAGTCCTGGTCGGACCTATTTATAATTTTTGTCGCATCTTTGACATTTTTGGTTAGAAAACAAATGAAAAAGAAAATAATTAAAACCTATATGCATTGGTAAAATGCAAAAAAGAAATCCATAAAGCCATTTAATATATACTGACGTCAATAAAAACGCCTCATAGAAAATGTTGCATAACGTGTCCAAAAGATAATTAATATGAACGAAATTTGCATTTTCCTTATTTTTACCTTCTCTGTCATGGTATAGCATAAACCGAATTTGGTTAAGATGCGCACTTTTCTCAAAACCTGCGTGGGTGCACCATTTTTAAAAATGCATCCTGACGTCATTATACAGACGTTTTTGACGTGAAAATTCTTGAAAGTCGTGGTAAGTCGTTTTACAAACTTGTGAACATCAAAATTTTGAAACGTAGCATCCCTGGACTACGTGAAGTTGAAATACTGAAAATAACATAGGGACTTTTCACAAGAAAAGAAACAGACGGAACGAAAAAATGATACTGCTCGGTTTCTGGTATTCGAAGCGACCCCATAGTTCGGGATCATCGTTCGCATCGGTATAAGATTCCCTCTATCGATTTTTGTTACCCTAGCTCTTTCGACTACGCTTCTGTAGCAAAATCTTTTTGACGTCGACGTCTCTTATGCTTACGAATTGTACAGCTGAAACGTTTTAGAAACGATGCCGTTAGATTCGGATGTACACCATGAGATAATTTTAATAACGTAGTCACATTATTTCAAATAAATAGACAAGAATGGAGCAATGGTATTCTGACGCTTATTTCCCTAGACGTCAAATACACGTTATCCGTAAGTTTATTCGTTCCACGCGGAAAGGCGGGAGAAGTAACAATAGAAACTATTCCTTGTCAAATAGCCATGCCATGATAGCCTTTGAAAACTTTTTGACCATTCTGACGGCGATTACCATTTAAGCACTGATCATTAGCTGCAGTGACGTCAATAACGCTAGAGAACGAAATTCTGTTTTCACGTATGGATGTTCCACTCTATGGCCTATGTGTTGGTATTGCAAAGGAGCATTCAGTAATCGAAAGAAGCGATGCCTGATATACCGAATCATGAACAGATTAGGGATTTTGCGAGGGGTGTATGTTTTCAACAACATGTCATGTTTCAAGCAGCTGTCTGAATAATTCCATTTCAGCATTTCCGAATGCGTAAAAGGTTAGCAAAAGATATGCCCAATACCTAAAATAATTCAAATTGCTAATCTTGGCAGTATGACGTGTCGAAGTTGACTGATGCGTTTTTTGTTGACGTCAGTATATAAATCGTAAACAATCATACGCAATGGTAACAGTGATGATTGTTGTCTTTCCGTTTAACTGTCTAATTCTAATGAAACAAAGAACCAGAAGTGACCTTTGACACGACATGTTTACAAAATCGCATCATATATATAAACATGCTAGTCGGCTTTACAAATGCTTCGCGCGAATAAAATGCCACCATTGTAACAGCTTCCAATACATAATTGGATTATTTTAGACACTCGTGTGTATAACTAGGGGTCGCTTGTTCGATTCTGAGCTACTCTTGCCTTTATGGTGACACTATAAACCGAGGTCCCGTCTTCATATGACCATAACTGTTAGAGGGAAAAACCGATATCAACTATTTGTTATCGCCATGTGACTTTTTACATACTGGCACATGTATATACGTACATTGGTTCTGTTTAGCTACATTTTCACGTGTTTGTCGTGAACGCACAGAAAACTTTATAGATGTATACATGTACCTGGCAAGATTACATTTGAAACATTTATTTGATCTTTAATTTTATGTGCATTGTTTGATTCTACGCCTTACAACATTTTGACACATTTCAAGTCATATCGAGCATGGTCGGTTATCCACATCAGGATAACATATTCCGTGACATGGGGTAAACAGGGGCATACCTATTTTTAGCTCACATGAGCCCTTGAGCTCAAAAGGCGAGCCTATAGGATGGCCATGCCCCGCCGTCCGTCAGTCGTCGTCCGTCAACAAAGTCCATGATATTCTTCTCTGAAACCGATTGGCAAATCAGTCAAACTTCTTGCGGAGCATTCTTAGGAAGGGGGAACGAAAGTTTGCATAAATGGTCCAGGTCACATGAGCAAGATGGCCGCCATGGCTATAGATAGCAAAAACCTTTTAAAACATGTTTTTCTCTAGAACCAGAAGTCCTATGATTTTGAAACTTGATATGAAGCATCAGGCAATAGAGTTCTACAAAGTTTGTATAAATCATGTCGTTTGGGTGACCTTGACCTATTTTACGGCAAGGTCAACTTAGGTTGCATTTAAATGGGGTAAATTAGTTAAATGTAATTAAATGGGTGAAACTTGCTTTGAGTATGCAAATGGACAGAAGATTTATGTTTATGAAAACATTTAGCCCCCAGAAGGTGTCATCTTCGGCCGAAGGGCTATATACATGCATATGACCAAAATATTCAAACATGTCTGCAACTGCATGACCGATCAAAGCCAAACTTCATGGAAGGGGTAGAAAAGTTTGTATAAATGGTCAAGGCAACTTGACCAAAATGGCCGCAATGGCTATAAACAGCAAAAAAAAATGTTCTTCTTCAGAACCAGTGGGCCTTTGATTTTGAAACATTAAGCATCTACACAGTTTAATTTTGACCTAAACCATGACCCAGGGATGACATTGACCTATTTTACGACAAGGTCAACTTCGGTTGCCCATGCATCTGAAAACACATATTGTGAGTACTCGTTAGAACACCGAGACTGTTCTATCGTGTACCCACAATCTTTGTTTTGAGCAAAATAAGAAAATATAAAAAATGTTGAACTGAAAATGTTGAACTGAAAATTAAAAAAAAAATACTGTATATTACTCGTTAAGGTTTTGTAATGCTAGCGTCATGATGCAAGGCACCATTTTAGTGCACATGTATTACACATGCTGACGACAGAGCTACATGTACAACACCTTGATCATTCTGAACCTTACTCATACGGGCCAATCTTCGCATCCGGAATCGGGCGAGCATAAATGCACACAAGCTTCTTACTCAATCTGAATTTTCGTAAATAATAAATTTAACCGGTTTGTTGATTTTAGGTTTAACGTTAATCCAACAGCAAAGGTCATATGGAAACGAGACCTCAGTTTATAGTCTCATCCGACAGACTTAAGAAGCCCGGGATCAAACCTGCGATATCTGGTTTAAAAGGACGAAAGAACATATACCCTTAACACCAACTGCTGTCGGCTTGCCAAGCAACAATGTGGCTTGATAACTGATCCTGCCAGCACCATGGTAAATGCCTGCGATACAACAAGTCCTTACAGAAAATATTGATGCAACATCACACAACATATGATAAAATGAAGTAAATTGATTGAAACAAGCAATATCGCTTTGGCAACAACCAATCACTTCGCCGTATGTTGCTGCCCAATTGATCAGTCTACAATCACAGGTGACACACACCAAGTCATGCTTGTGGGTGTGCCAAGCCGTTTTCTCAGGGTTCTCCCCTCTTCCCCCTGTTACTGATTTACCCGTCTCATATGAACTCTTTAACTGGGCGAAAATTGTATAAAAACGAATCTGCTCAGAAATTAGCACAATCAGACCCTTATCTGTAATTAAGTAACAACAGAAGGACCAGGAATCGATACAATTAAATTTCACAACCTAACATAGACACCAGGCGGGAGAGACATGACGGCAGTAGTCTACAAATAAGGGAGCGAAAGTGGACCTCGACCACCTGCAGAGCCTTTGTCCTAGCGGCTGACCACCCGCAGAGCCTTTGTCCTAGCTGCTGACCACCCGCAGAGCCTTTGTTTTCATTTGTGAATGAATGGACCAACAGTCATAATGAGACTATGGATTAGCTATCAAAAGTATACATAAATTATCAAAAGTCCCACCAGTGCGATACCATATCTCATCACTTAAACAAACATTTTAACAGCGACTACTTTAATTCAGAGCATACTGTTCTGCTACCCTGCTGCTAACGTTTCTAAGCGATTTAACCTATTGAAAAACAACAATGCATCAAAACATTTCTATAGGCAGCATTTTTTGCCATATTCCTATCCCGCTGTTAACGCTTCTACGACATTAAAATATTGAAAAACAATAATGTACCAAAACAGTGTATGTTTCTATACTAGCATTCCCTAGTCAGTAAAATGCGTAGCTATCCCATAGCGAACATTTCTGCAACAGTGTGCGTGGATTTTCCCTATTGTCATTTTCTCCTTTCCCATTGATATACATTTTAAGGAAATAATTTATGCATGTCATTTACAGCAGGGTTTATAGGTATGCTGCTGTGAAAATTCATACACCAGTGACAAATGAATTTTATAAGTAACCCTGAACAGCATGATTTTCGATATTTCCTTGGACAGTCAGAACGGTTACAATTGTTGTTTGACATATAAAAGTGCAGAGAAACTTGATGTTCAATTAAACTTAGGGAATTCAGGTACTGATACCCTGCTGGTAACGTTTCTAAAACATTAATCCGATTCAATAATGTACCAAAATCATATAAAATGTGTTCAAAACAATAATTTATTTGTAAAGGTCTTCAACTCGCATCTATCCCTAATTTGTTAGGCCTTTCAGAATTACATTTGACCCTGTTCTATGTTCTATGGTGTCCTGAATATGCCTATCCCTATTTTGGGAGTTTGTCATTAAACAATGTTTAACGGAGCCCCATATGATTGACATTGAGTTGATTTATACTTGAAAGAAAACTGTTCTGAAGGCTTTACTGTTTATTTCTGTAAATATTCAAGCGATCTGACTGTATATACAGTCCCGGTAAAGTTTTAACAACATATTTCTCGTTTCTCGGAGGACACTAAGCTTTTTTTCTCGGAGAAAGAACGGTAAATTTCTCTTTTCATTAAAATATTTCGCTTTTCATGTATTCCGATTTCTCCGAGAAACACCGCGAAATTTCACCGCGACCGCAGATATTTACCGGAGAAAACAGGTAAGTCCAGATATACCTATTCGCGGAGTTTCTCGGAGAAAAAATGTGCACGATTATGAAAATCGACTTTACCTTTAAGTTGTTATTTTTTAAATCCTTATATTAAATAGAGCGGGTGATCAGCGCCTTTGTTTCCGCTACTCAGATAGTGCTTTCCTCCTCTTCTTAAATCTAAAATTTCAGGTTCTATTCAAGCGACTGTACAGGCTGGTTTGTGTCAGAACCGGTCGGGAACTATGCAGACCGGTTTTCTGACGCCGTGGCTCAGGTAATTAAAGTAAAACTGGGATGAACCGGCTTATACATATTTTCTAATTTTTTGCTCTCAACATAATTTATGGGTACGTGTATTTGTTAGAACCGCCTCACCGAGGCGGTTCCAACCTGTACCGACAATCAATGTTTAAAGCATAAATATTAAAACTACCATTTATTTCCTACTATGAATTTATCCAATTTTGCAGCTGAAAAAATGTTGTTACTGGACATATTGTTACTGGAAATTTAAAAATAATTTCGGATTCTAGAATTCGCAAAATTGTTTCTAAAGGTCCGAAATATAGATTCCCTTCCTACATTAATTTCGACAAATGTAGAGAGGAGATTTCATCTGCATTAAATGATTTCGGTAATCGATGGTGTAAACGAGAGGGTGTTGAGGATAATGCTCTTAAAGAATGGAAAAGAAGTATTTTCACTATCGTGGATAAACGTATTAAGTTTTATTCACAAAATACTAATCTTTTACCTCCTAAACCCAAATCGTCATTTAGGCATTTGAAGCAGGGTATCCAAGAATTTCA